>CM076451.1:3842990-3845490 GCA_038419695.1 Scomberomorus guttatus
CTGATCCTGTAGTTTAGTAAATTAGACATGAGTGAAATCACAACATCAGTGTCAGGCTCTCATTCAGTCCTTAAACCTGAGTACTGCTCTCCTCCCTGCTCCTCATCCTCTCTCCTCTTTATTCCCTCCCTCTGTCCTCTGGAGGATTACCGCTGAGGCTTGAAGGACATGGATGGACAGATCCGAAGAAAAGGAAAGAAACTGAGTGGAGAGGGGGAAAGTATGTCTGAATAAGACAGAGAGGGAAGTCATACTTGTCAAAACCCACAGCCAGAAACTACTTGGAAATGAAACCTGCGCTAAACGAGCAGAAGGGGAAGAGAAGCGTATAAAAGGTTAATTGAGAATTAGAACTTCAACTGGAGAGAGAGACAGAGAGACTTAAGGCCAAACATGGCGGCAAACGTTTCCAAAACTGAACCGAGATCAGACAAGTCGTCCATCTCTTGGAGGTTCCTCTTTTTACCGTGTTTATGCATATTTATTCATTATCTTTTAGTAGATCTTTCACTTGAAGGCAGTCCATTAGTTCCCACAGTTAACTTGCACTTTATCACCTGCAGTAGCTAAACAGTAGTAGCAGCACTGATATATCTTACATCTCTGCCTCCAATTAGTTGTTTGTTATTTTCCCTGCTGATAATTGGCCAAATCAATACCTAAAATACAGTGGAGTTGCTTTACAAAATCACATAAAACTAAACCAGAATGCACTGCAGCTACAGGACCAGTTGAGCTTTAATCTGGGATTTTTCGCTCCAGCTATGACACACACACACTGCTGGGTTTGGTGGTAGATGTTTGTATTATGAGAACTGGAGACTGAACAGCTGGAAGAATACACCGATGCACTGTTAAACTATAGGACGCCATTACTAACTCAGTGCTGATATCTATAACAATTTAATATCTTGAAGGTGGTTTGATCAGCGTATCATATATCTGGTCCTAAAGTGGCCATGTTGAAAGTCAACACATCAGCTTTTTTTTTTTTTTTTAAGGCAACAAAAAGACTTTCACTTTTAAAACAAACGTTGGCTGAACAAATTAAGATTTTATTTTAAAAATAACTGCAACAAAAAGGCGGTTTTAAATGTAGTTTTGCTATTTGCTAAGATGGTGTCTGTTATGACTACATGAGACACTTTAAGCACCTGGAAAACTACCGTTCTCTGGAAACCAGTGAATCTTTAATGGTGACATCATCACACATCATCATGCACCAATAATATAATCTGATTATATTGCTTTTCTCCCCAGAACTGATAATACATCTGTTACAGGAAGTTAATACCCTCAAATTACAGTTTGGGAAAGAAGTAAAATGACACTTGAGATGAAGAGAGATGATGTTATAAACCTGGTTATTTCACTGCAGACAGCAACAACAAACTTACAGTAAGAATAAATATGAAACAAATATTACACAAAATGGGACATAACACAAGTACAGTTATCATTCTGTTATCACTCAGCAGTACAGAACTAAACCTCCATCACCTCCCACTGCAGACAAAACTCCCCCCAAAGCCCATTTACAGCTGAATGTATGAATGTCAACAGAGCAGACTGCAGACGGAGGAGGGCTGGACAGTCAACAAAGCCAGACTGCCTCTGTCCCGTCCACTTATCTCTCCTCATCTTAATAAGACCAAAGCAGCAGCAGCAGCAGCAGCAGCAGCAGCAGCAGCATCTCTCCCATAAGGCCGCGCTGTCCGGGTTTGAACCACAGTCTCATTAACCAGACATATTGGCCTCTGCAGTACAAAGAGCTTTCTCTGGAGCCGACACTCGGCTGTCCCAAATCGCTCGTTTAAAAATGAAACGTCGACACCCTCGCTGTGTGCCATCATCGATATCAGTAACCAGCAGTGAGGGAGAGAGCAGAGGGGCGGAGTTCTGCTTTTTCCATGTGAGGAGTTAAAGACGGGGGATGATGCTTGATTCAGATGTTGGATAGTGAGACGCACTGAGAAGGATTTGATGGTTGAATAGATCTCAATCTTTCATGGTCATTTAGATGTTCCTCTGTCTCTCTAATCCAATCAAATTTAATTCAGTTCTGTCCTTTGCAATCAAAGAAGCCGTATGGGTTTGATTCATGATCTCATAATCTTAATTCATAATCTTGCCTCACGGATGAAGTGGACATGACTTTTCATCATGTAAAATAGTAGATTATTAGAAAAAGAAGCTGAATTCAGCCGTTGGGACGATACAGAATCTAATGACTCCTATTCATCAGGACCCTAATGAAGGCCACACGCTGGTCTCACAGTGAAGCTGTGAGTTTTCTGTCCTCCTTAATAGAAGGTGAATAATTCCTTTTCTGGATTACAGAAACCATGTTTTGCTTTTTTGACAGATCCTCATCAGGTATTTGTGCCTCATCTAGAAATGTATCAATATCTCAGAAAACAAACATGATCAAATCATGTTATATTTGTATTGTGTACATATGAAGCCTTCGATTCTAAATACTGAATAAAGTACATTGTGT
>CM076451.1:3850490-4167990 GCA_038419695.1 Scomberomorus guttatus
AATCCGAAAAATTTAAATCTTTGTTCATGCTTATACAAGATGGAAAAGTCTCCATATTTTTAATATAAGGAAGTCTTCTTTTCTTCGCTTCTAAAGCATGTTAATTAGTGACAAATTGAGCACATTCATATCAGTGTGTGATTCACACATTTTGAATCTTTTATTTCCAATATCATGTAGCCACATTAGAGAAGCCTGTTTGCTGAGAAGCTTTGGTTGCTGATAGGAGACCCCGTGTTGAACAATAGCAGTGAGCAGGCGTGCTGAACAAAAGCCTCTCGGTCTGTGACAGATTTTAGCTCGCTGCTAATGGGAACCAATGCTCAGAGACTTAAAGCGCATAAAAAAACGATCATCTCCACTCACTCAGAACTGAAACCACAGGGGATGAATAAATGAATGAATAGGAGAGAAAGAGAGAGAGAGAGAGAGGAGTGGTATGAAAATAAAGGAGGATTTAATAAACGCAACGGAGACAATAAATTTGTGAAGACTGTTATTAGTGCAGGTATTGTATTCTCTGGGTTTTGATTTCACGGCTCCTGGAAGAACAAAAGAACAGTGAGACTATTTATTATCAAGATGTGTCTCCTCCACTGCTCAAAGAATTCCCAACTTATTGTAGCTCCGTCTCCATATCTTCACAGCACATTTATCTGTTAAGAAACAAGAGATGTAGATATGGATATGAAGCAGCAGCGATTATTTTCACTCCACATTTCTCAACATATTCTTCTCACTGCTGCCGTGCAGAAGATGAGGAGCTGAATGTTTAGGGCAGACAGGATCAGACTAAAGACACGCAGTATGTTTAGCCTGAGACGTGAAAGAACTAAACTCAAAAACAAATTCATGAAGGAAAAGTTCCTCTTTCTCAGTTTTGTTGTTGTTGTTTTGTTTTTTTTGCATTTCCATCCCAACTAAAGGACCGTGGCATCAGATAACACAATCAAAAGCACATTTTTTTGTATGTAACAACAAAAGAAGAAGCCATTGTTGTGTACTCCTGCCCAACTACTGCATGATTTTTGAATTGATGTTGGAAAGGAGACATGCAGAGGAGGAAATACCAGACAGGAAGACACTTGTCTGCAAAGTAATGATGATCTGTTGCCAGTCTGGGTGTTTTCTGCTTACTTTGGTCTCCAATGGCACAGACTGTGGTTCACGTCCTGTCTTGTACCAACAGACAACATTGGTTTCTTTGAACTATGATAATGTTTTCTCTAACCTTAACCACAACCGGGATGATTCCCACCTTAACTTAGTAGTTTTAGTTGCCTAAACCACACTTTAATCTGATCTGAAACCATGAATCATTTTGGAAGGCACTGACAGATAGCCTATTTTGTCATTTAAGTATGAGGAGTAGCAGTCTTGTCTCCTAGAAATTATGTTCTGATCTGTTCCCCTGCTATGTTCTGACAAGAAACATCATCGCTGTTTGGATTATGTTTGCAGGCAATCTGAGCAAAGCACTGGCCCATGGAAGGATCATGGCTTTGGTTAAACTTTAATCAACATGTTGTGTCTTGCTTGCTTGAAGTGACTGCAGACTTTTTCTGTATTAAAGTAATCATCTTTCCTAAACTGTAACCAAATGCTGTAATTGATAAGAACTGATATTTTGGTAGAAAACAAATGAAATGTGTTGTCAGTGAACATTTTTTCATGTTGCATATTGTATCACTTTTAATTTTCTGCTGCTAAAACAGTTGTTGCTTACTGTATGACTGTATGTCTCCAGACTTCTGTTTGACCAATCAGTGCTGCAAACTTTGCCCCAGCAGTTGTTGGGTCATCAGAAAGTACTACAGTCAGAGCAGGGACTTAAAAAGGGTTATCAAAAGACTATCATGCCTCGTGGCTTTTCTGTTTTTACTTGAACTGAAGATAATGTAGCCTTTGTAGGTCTAGTGGAACCAGAGAGTCATGGAACCTGTAAATCAAGGCTAACGTCACACAGTTGCCAAGTTTCCATTTGTTTTTTGTGATTTGCAAAAAAGATCCCTGTTTTCTTTATTCTCTCATCCTGTATTACTCCCTGTAGGGAAGTTCTTTTTTATCTTTCCCACTCCACAGCTCGGTCAGAGTTCAGCTGAACAACAGTCCTGCAGCTTGCAGGGATTCAGGTCCAGATTCAGTAAAGGTTTGCAGAGGGACAAGCGCCCACTACGTCCTCAAAATGAACAAATCAGAAAGTCGTGCTTTGGAATAAGTGTGAGCAGTGAGTGAAACCTCCCAGACAGTATGTTTGAAAAACAATAAGTCTTTGGGCCTCTCATAGATACATTTTTATATAATATTTATGTATTATTTGGGGTATTCGTACGTCTTTATTACCACATTGACAGCAAAGAGTGGACAAGAAATTATGGGAGAGAGAGTCGGGGAATGACATACAATTAATCATGGTTGTATGTGGATCATGGCTGGTGCTTAACCTGTAGGCCACCAGGTGCCCGAATAAAGGCAGAAAATGTAAATGTGTATATATTACACACTCATCGGCCACTTCATTACAGCAGCTCTGCCATAAATTCTACATGTTCAGTTTCTGTTGACGTCACAAAGGTGATAAATCTACTTTATGTTTATGTATTGAGGTCATAGTGGGTGGTGGTGTACACTGTACTGCAGTGCATTATATTGAAAAGTGTTCCTAATATTTTGCCCTCCTCATGTATGATAATGGAGTGGACAAAATATTAGGAACACCATTCAATATAATGCACTCCAGTACACCAGCACCACCCACTCCGACCTCAATAATAAACATAAAGTAGAATTATCACCTTTCTGACAATGTCAATAAGAACTGAAAATGTATAAGCTTCATACATGTAGAATTTATAGCAGAGCTGTTGTAGTGGATTGCATTAGATGGCACAGGTGAACCTAATGAAGAGGCCGGTGAAGTCTTGTTATTTAGACTTAAAGGTATTTTAAGTATACTGAACCATAATTTGCTTATAATATATCTATAACCAAGCCATGACTGACTCACTGCATTGTTAACCCTCTACCTTAACAGTGACTAATGCATCCATTGTACTAACAGATCACAACTTTGAAAGGCGATGTTAGTGAGAGTTAGTGCAGAATGTTGACTGAATTAAGATGAATGTATGTTCTACAACAAGCAGCAAATCTGCAGCAAACTCATGAAGCAAAAAAGATCACAGAACACTCCAGTTAAATGTTAAGTGAGTAGGACACCAGCCTCAGTGGATCAGCCTTAAGCACTCAGTTTGTGCTTGCAGTTGCTGGTAGAGAGTGTCTTTACAGGGCTTATTTATACCACACGTGTTGTGTGTTTCTTATGTATAAGCAGCATTTTTTTAATTAAATAAGACTGTACCTTTAGGAAATAAACAGTAAAAACTTAACACAGACTGATGTGACACTGCTGCTTCAGTGATCCTCGATGTCTTGCTCAAGGACACTTCGGTAAAGCAGCTGTTGCTATTATTGAGATTTGAGTTCAGAGCCTCCAGTTGAGTGACACTCCCTGTTGCCCAAAACCTCACAATAGAACATCAACCTTGTACACAAAGCAAGAACACAATTTCCTCAGAGATTTTCTTTTTATGTAGACAAGTCCCATCAGCCCTTTGGTTTCTGTTGTTTTTCTAGCTTTTTCTACTGATTAATTTGCTTCCTACCTTGTGTACGTTACATAAGTGAGCAGCGGCAGAATCAGGTCTCTCTCCAGAGAGAGGTAACGCTGCTCTGTCTGAGATGCAGGTGTTAGTTACACACTTACACACCACTTCTTTCATGAATAGACAGCTCTGGTTTTAACTGTACTGGCTGACATTGATGATCGCTATATGCTTTTTGCAGCAGTTCCTTTTGAGGACGTCATGTAAGTCATAGTTCATAGCCAGTGTTGGGCAAGTTAGTCGAAAATTGTAATCAGTTACTGATAACACATTACTCAGCAGCAAAAATAACACGTTACATTACTCCTTACTTTACTTTGGTTACTCGGCCATCAGCTCCGTCAGTTTTATTTAAACAGCTCAGAATCCTCCACACACACACACACACACACACACACACACACACACACACACACACACACACACACACACACACACACACACTTCATCTTTTGTATTTAACACATGTAGAAATAGAAAATGAGACGTTTGTGGTTTAACAAGCAGGCAGGAAACAGTTTGGAAGGATTTACTGACCATCCTGCAGCTAGCGTTAGCGTAGCATCAGTGACTGCACACAGCACTGCAGGAGTCCCGACCTCAGCTGCACGATTCACACTCCCTCCAGTTCTGAACTAAACTAGCGTCAGCTGACTCCTGAATGTAGGCGTACCTGTGGCTAACGTTAGCGAAAATTACCGCGAGTCACATTAGCTGAACGCAGAGACCACACTGATATCAACCCTCCATTAATCCTGTACAAAGATGTTCAGATACTTTCTCGTTGTAAGTCACTGAAGCCTCTTCAGTCAGGGTTCTACAGGGCCAGTATTTCACTCGCATTTGCCCAAAAAAACAGACGCGTGAACTAAAATTACTAAAACGATTATTTGATTGTCAAAATAGATTAATTTTCGGTTGATCGTCTAATCGATTAATCGACTAATCGTTGCAGCTGTACTTTAAAACACACAATGAGGACTGTTCCTGATTAATGAATTCACTTCTTAACTGTGGTCCAACACAAATAGGTGAGTGATAGTTCATTTCCTGTTCTCTCATTGATGCTCCCCTTGGAGAAACGGTGTTCTCTCAGAATACAGATCTTGCATCAGGCCTCCCTCAGCGTGTTTAAATTTGAGTCTGTCTGACAGAGACCTGAGCACATCCACACACAGCACAGCACAGCAGAAACAGCAGCAGGTAATAGCTGGCAATGGGCTAAAGACAATAAGACAGTAATGAGTTAGAGTGAAAGATAAACTGCGGAGACGTCGGCCCATCTCTGAGTTAATAAACTCTGTGTTACTTGAACATTTTTCACTGTGCCTTCTAACTTTCTTTGTGTGCTCCTTTTTTTCATTTAGGAGCACATGTACTCCTTGGGGAAAAAAAGTTAGCATAGAGCCCATGTTTAGTCTCGCTTTCAGTTCAGATTGGCATTAAAACAAAGACCAGTATTGCCAATTTTGCCAAAGAAGTGCCATCTCCCTCTATCTCTCTCTTCTTTATATTCTCCCAGAGTACCTCATTATTTGTTTGATGGCCGGCTGGAGGTGAATATGTGTGTGTACCTGTTTACATGTATGTGAGTGTGTGTTTGTTGCTGCTGTGTGTGAGTGTGTAAAGTGTGTTAATCCATCAGTGGAAGGTCAGCCCCTCTGGGTTTCCTCATTGTTGTTTAACTGAGAACTTTTCCTCTCAGTCAGCACAAACGCACACAAACAGAGAGAGAGACAGAGAGAGAGGTGCATGCTGGTTGCTCGAGGCCACTAACAACACCTGGACTGATGTATCCAGCTGAATTCACTGCACTTCCATAGCTGACAGCTCACTGCACACACGTTCTATTTTTATCTACTCTTCTTTTCCTCTTCATTCTTTTCTCTTCTACTCTTTGTCTTCTTTTCTTTGCTCTTTACATTTCACTTCTTCATCTTGTCTTCACTTTTATTTTCCTTCTTACGCTTCTTCTTCTTTCCTTTGTTCTCTTTTCTTTACCCTACTCCTTCACTCCTTCCATCCTTATCTTTCCTCTTCTCTTCTTTACACTTATTTTCTGTTCTCCGGCCTTTTTAAAAGACCATACTCATGTCTGCCAATTATCTATAAATCACAAATATGTTCCACATGCTGCCATTTTCAAAAACTCTTGACTTATTTCCAACCTTCTAGACGGCCTTTCTGGTCTTTTCATCAACTTGCAAAGGCTTGAAACTTACTTGCAATCATCACAGGACATTTATTTCTAGCTCAGAGTTAGTTAATGCAGGAGGGAGCACTCTTCTTGTTGATGGGTTCAAGGACCCTCAGACATTCAGGGCTTGTGGAAGGAACAAAGAGTCAGATGTCTGAAAAGCTTTTGATTCACAAGCTGTGTTGTCATTAAATCCAACACGATGATTCTCTGCAGCGTGCTGTAGGTAGCCTTGCTGACCCCGGAGAGCAGGCGTGGAGTCAATGTCGGCTGTGCTGGGAACTGAATTCATCACATAGCGTTTTAATTGCAGACAGTGTCTATATTCACCGGGCCTGTGAAAACATAATCTTTCAGGTGACTAATTTCTGTCATTCTCCACAGATCCTTAAAGGCGTTCTTTCAAAGACACTCATTTATCTAACACACAGTTCATATATGCAGGCAGAGTGAACTAATGGAGGAGATTCAGGAGACATACATGGTGTCAAGATAAGAACATTAATACATATACATTATAATAATAAAATCACATACTGTGTCCAATAAACACTGCTGTTGTGAAGTTTTTTATGTCACCGTATCACAGACAGAGATAATCTTTTGTTTTTAATATATTTTGCAAGTTTTGGGCAAATTTACAAAGCCTCACTTTATATTTCTGAAGGAACAAACCCCCCTCTGCCCTAAATCAGTCTTTCTCAGCATACACAATATTCGATTGGTTGGACTACAAAACAATTTTTCCCCCATTTCCATCACATTTCAAACATTTCTAAATACAAAGGATGACAACAGCATGAAGCATATTGACTGTTTTGTTCTTTTTGGTCTCAGTCTCAGCTTGTTGGGTCTATTTGGTCGTAACTCAGTCTTGAAACGACCCAGACTCAGACTGGTTCTCAGATCATTTTGATTTTTTATGGACTTTAACTCAATGTCAAATGTTGAGGCTATAGGTTTTTATGTTGTTGTATGGTTTGCAATATAAACCATTTCACTGTTTTGAGTAAATATGAATCTGACTTTATCACATTTTGCAGTTTTTCTGAAGGTCATGCTTTATTTAAAGTAATACTCAAAGAAGAATGCAGATAAGTCTGTTTTATAACCAAGTGATGCTCTAAATATATCGTGGACATGCTGGTTCAGCACAGGAAGTGATGAGCAGTCACATGATATGCATGTTCAGTGTCAGTCAGTGTTCAGAAGCTGACATTCCTTAACAAACAGTGCTTTTATGTTGATGTAATGTGTGCGATACTACAAAGAAAATTCAGATTAATATATTTAGGTGTTGGACTAATTGCTGTATATTTAAGTTTTGATGTGAAACTAAATGAATGTAATGTATAAAGTGCTTTGGGAGAGCAGAGAGCAGTACAGATATAATGTTTTGACACGGTAAAGATTTTTAAGCTGTTTGGACATAAAGAGCCGATGACATCATGCTAAAGTTAGTGTTTAATGTAATGTTAGGAATATTTACAGTGTTTTGACATAGTGCTGAGGGTATGTATGTATTTCATGTCATGCTAGAATAATCCAGGGTCGTTATGATTTAAAAAAAATATTTTTATTTAAGGTAATTTAATGATAAAACTATTTAAGGTGCTTAAGTCGCTGATATCAAATCCAAAATGTCACAGTATCCTGCACTCGTTAACCTGAGCTTTAATGGCAGACCTTTTGAAGTTCCTCTGTCTCCTCAACCGCCGTGAAAGATAAAATGCCTGTAAATTATCTCTTTTTAATGAGGCGGCCATTTGCAAATACACCACACACACCAACAGACAAACATCCACACACACTATAAATAAGCACAGCTCTCTTGATATTGTTTGTGTCCTTTACCTGTGTGTCAGTTTCTGTTTACATGTGTCTGGTTTTATGTGCTTGTTTTTTTTCTGTGTGAGTCTGTCTGCATCTCTGGTGTCGGAGGGGTGAGTGGGGGTCCAGGGGTGCTGTCAAGCTGACAGAGTCAAAACAAAACAAGGTCTGTTACCTGGTGCTGTGTGACACCTGTCAGCCACCGTCCTACGTCCAACCGCACAGCCAGACTGACCTTCCCACGACAACAATGTGTGTGTATGTGTGTGATTTTGTCCTGCTGTGTGTGTCCTGTTCCTTGAGCGTATGTTCTCCGTCCCACACACACTCACAGGTAGACAGATGGACAGTGGACAAGTAGACAATGGAAATTTCCATGAAAGATAGACACAGATCAAAACAAAACAACAAACAAACTAATAAAGTAACAAATCCACAATGGAATAATGACATTAAGAGTAAAATATCATGCATTTCACTTTAACTTTAAGATACGCTCTCTGGTTTTGTTATAGCTGTTTGAGCAGGAAGGATAGACTGATTTCTCTCTTTTTCCTCCCACCTGTTGACTCCATCATTAGCTGCTACTGACCTACTAAATATGGTGAACAGGACAGATACAGCTCCTGATTTTGTAGTCACACACTATTTAATTTACATGCATATCAGTCAATTTATCAGTCAATTTATCTACTCAGCAGGCTCAGGCTCATGTCCATTTATTTTCATTTCAGGTCACATGAAAGGGTTTTGCAATGTTTAAATATATTTTCAAATATATATGCATGTAGTCAGTTTAAATAAAACCAAAGTGCCGTCTTAATGCTTTGACCCTCCTTCATTTGTTTGAGTGGCTTTAATATAATATATATATATATATATAATTTCTTTCCTTGTTTCCTTCGTTTCATCTACCTCTCCACTCAGTGATTAAATAAACTTGATTTGGATCCAATGGATTTGATTAAGGAGTCATAAAACAGTCAAGCTTAATGACTGTGGAAACATGTTTAATATGTATAAACAGCTGTTGGAGCCTACATGCATACATAGTTTGAATACATATGAAATAATTAGCTCAGAAATACTGAATTGTACATCAAACCTGAAACTACATAGTTTCTTGATATTCATATATTATTTTAAGGGCACATGTACAATTCAAACTGGCAGACAAAGCATCTTTGTGCACAGATAACAGGATGTTCACAGGTAACAGGATGTTCACAGGTAACAGGATGTTCACAGGTAACAGGATGTTCACAGGTAACAGGATGTTCACAGGTAACAGGATGTTCATAATGTTACAACTATTACTTCAGACCAGTTAAAGCTGGGGTAGGCAGTTTTCTGGAAAAGGGAAAAAACACGCCAGAATTTGAAAATAGCAGTTTACTACTGCTAGTTTTACAGTTTACTTACTACTACTACTCAGATACTGACCCGTCTCTGCACCTGGTGCTGCGGGTCCAGGTCCAGTCTCTGGTGACTGGTGACTGACGAGGTTTTGGAGGCGGACAATGAAAGAGACGGGCAGTGTGCGCGCAGGTAGACAGGCAGGTAGGTAGACAGGCAGGTAGGTAGACAGGCAGGCAGGTAGGTAGACAGACAGGCAGGTAGGTAGACAGACAGGCAGGTAGGTAGACAGGCAGGTAGGTAGGTAGACAGACAGGCAGGTAGGTAGACAGACAGGCAGGTAGGTAGACAGACAGGCAGGTAGGTAGACAGGCAGGTAGGTAGACAGGCAGGTAGGTAGGTAGACAGGTAGGTAGGTAGACAGACAGGCAGGTAGGTAGACAGGCAGGTAGGTAGGTAGGTAGACAGGCAGGTAGGTAGACAGACAGGCAGGTAGGTAGACAGGCAGGTAGGTAGACAGACAGGCAGGTAGGTAGGTAGACAGACAGGCAGGTAGGTAGACAGGCAGGTAGGCCATGCAGGCCAAATTAAATGATTGGATGAGCTTATTACAGGCTCGTGATTTTTTTTTTGTCAGAGCATTTGATGTATTGATTGCTGTGGGGATGTAAAGAGCATTTCAACAAACATAACAAAAAATGCTTCTAAAATAAATCGCCTACCCAGCTTTAACAAGCTTCCATCACTTGTGTTTTCTGTTCACTCGACACCAATAACGTTAGTAAACAGAGGAATCACATGAACTGTAAGAACCTAATAAACTGTCACTAACAGCAGTGCTGTTTTCTCTTTCTCCACCTCCTGATCTTTATAGTTTAATTTGTGATGAACAGTTTGGTCACCTGGTGACTGAAGCAGGAGGTAACAGAGGGAATCAAAAGTCCGATATTGTCCCCTGACACCTAGATTCCATCATTTATTAAGGAGGAAAGCAATTTTAATGTGTGCATTGTATACACAACAAATTATTTAACATTTCATTAGGTACATGTGGACATTCATATGCAGTCCAGTACAGTAACCTACAGTCACTCCTGTATAAAGCTTATAATTAATGTTTGAACATAAAAGAAAGTGACTGTGTGTTAAGAAAAAATCAGTTTAAATGATTTATTGCTAAATTAACTCCTGATAAGTGACATTTTATTAGTCTTAGTCTTAGTTAAGAGGTGCTGCAGCCTGAAGACAAAGAAAAAAAAGTGGTACTTCCTGTTGCCTGCTGATTATCTGAGCAGATGATGATAGTACCAAATCAAAAAACCAGTCTGATAGTTCAGTGATGAAAGATCAGTTCCTGGTCAGAAAAACAAATTAATCAGAAATGCTTCTGTCCAATTCTGCTGAGACACAATCAGCTGTTCACAGAGCTAAACCACCTCCAGTATGGCAGCCAGAAGCAGTGATACATCACATAGAGGCTGTAATGCATTCAAGTACTCTGCTTCAAGTGGCCTCCTCAGGGAGTCTAGTTAATCATGTCTCATGTTGTTTCATGTCAATTGATCCATTTGTAATCCTTCAGGTGCGATGATGTAGTTACAATGGCACATACTGGAAGATACACGTTTAATGAACGATATGTGGTGTTGTTCTATATTTTTCTTATTGCCAGCAAATCCCATGAAAAGACCCGAACCAACAATTCTGACATCCTGTTCTGTCTGTGGCACTCAGCCCAAAGCCCCCTGGTTCCTACTGAAGATATCAATCTTTAAAATCGTTCCTGTTGCTCTATGCCACAATTTCATGACTAAAGTGGATTAAAAAAAGACTTTTCCAGGAGCCACTCATGTTTGAGCTGATTTTAGGTGAAAAATAACCTTTTTTTAAGCCAACTTAACATGTGCAAACACCTCACTTGTGTCAAAGAAATTGTCACTGTGAAACCTTGAAAAGACAACCAAAGAGATCCAAATAGTGCTGTGTCCAATACAAAGAAACTAGAGAGGTGTGTGAACTTGATTGTAGCATTGATTGGCCCTGTGTGTGTCCATACCTTTAGTATTGTACCCAGCATGCATCCACACCTTTGACAATGAGCTTGTAATGTGTCTGTGTTTACATTGCAGCAGCCAGCAGGCATTTTAATGCTTTTTAATAAAGGGACCCAGTGTGCCCATAATGATGAATAGCCTCATCCATACCATTATTAAAAGCCCCACTGTGTGCCTTTCTTTGATTAAGAGCCTCATATTTGTACATTTCATGTTGGTTAAAAAGCCCAGTGTGTCCATAGCTTTAATAAGTTGTCCAGTGTCAGTCTTCCCCTTTGTTAAATGATCTAGTGTGCGCTATCTTGGGTTTGCAGTGTTGTCAAAGTTGCAACCACTGTGTGTCTCTAATCTTTCATAGCAACTGAATCGTTCCGTAACCTCGTAAAGGTTTACTTACTTACACTGCAGCTAATGGTCACTCCATACCACAGTGATGAGTTAATTGTTAAGTAAATTGGCGTGATGCATCATAGGTTACTGTATTTAACCGGAGCAGTTTAATATGAAGTTGGTAGGGGGACAATGGGGACACCACATTCTGAACTGGCCTCTCGTTCACCCCGCCCGGCAACCAGCCAGTCGCTTCTGCTCAGTGGCCCACTTCACATTTCTAAAGCCTCCAATCTAATTAGACTAGCGGAGGAACAATGGCTTTAAATCTTACAACAATATGACAAGGCCTCGTGTGTCGGACTGCGAGTGTGTGTACAAGTGTGTCAATTCTCTGGGTAATTACCGCAGTACATTCATACATTCAGACCCATACACATGCAGATACCCACATAAAGTCAGCTGCATTATTTCCAGCCTTTCTCACCCCCGGATAAACAAAATATGAGATTTGATTAGGACTATTATTTATTTATTTTCCATTAATTTGCAGTATCAGTTCACTTGCCTTCTGGTGTGTTTTCCTGTTCCATTAAGTCAGTGTGATATTATTATTATTATTATTATTATTATTATTATTTTGTTTGGGCCCTAGGGAGACTAGTAACCATGTTATAGAAGTGTATTGCAATCCAAATGAAGAATACAGAAAAAATAATTTATTTTAAATATACCAACAAAAAAAGAATAGATGATAATCAGATTATACTAATTTTTTGCTATCCAGTTTTGAATATCTTAAAAATTATCTGATCTTTGGCGTTTTTGCTTGAAACCTGCATTAACTTATTTTTTTGGCTACTTGTTTTCAGCAGAAACAAGTAGTGAACACAGTCCTGTCATATCATCTCCTTTTAAGTTGAAGTTAGGTTGAATTTGTTATGAAACATTTGCTTTTTTTTCCATATCCAGCAGTTACGGAGCAACATTATCATTCATTTGGAGTCGTGTTTCTGTCCACCTGGTGAATGTAAGTCCAATATTCACTCTCTTTTAGCTGTTTTTGCTCTCTACCAACTCCTGAGGGAAATATCTGGCTCTTTAGCTGCTAAATGATCCACTATGTTCACCAGCTAGTCTACAGCTAACTGTGTATTTGCTGTTTGGTGCTGAGCAGGTAGTGAACAGTGGCTTTCTAGAGCTTTTTCTCTGAAAACAGCTGCCTGCTGGGGCCCAAAACGACACTATGAGATGGTAAAGTTGCAGCTGAACAGCTAAACAATGAGCTGAAACTCGAAACCCGTTCTACCCTCCTACCCGCCAAGAGTAGCGCTTCCGCATAGTTGGTCGTCACCACCCTCCCCATAGGAAGACAATGGCACAGCCAGCGCAGAGCGGTTTTACAGCTAATCGTGTGTGGGCAGCGTAACAGGTTAATCTGACTATGCTTTCTATTAGTGGAAGCATATTCAAAGTTGTTTACGGTAAAGTGAACTGAACAGTGTCTTTTGACAGAACAGCTTCATATCTGTTCAAATATAAAACAATCTACCATTTTCTAAACATGTATAGACACATACAGTATAAAAAACTGTGCACAGGATTTAAAAAAAAGCTAAAAGTAGAAATTGCAACACTTGTACAGAACTACTCACACACAGATACACACATGCAGAATGTATCTCCACTAAGTGTTTTAACAAAGGTGTAGGCACACACTCGTCATTAAGACTCGCTCTCCCAGCTGCACATAGCAATTACAGCTCTGCACTAAACACAATGGGCTGGGATGACGATGAATTGACAATAATAGAGTTTATAAAATGTATACTATGTATGTGTGTGTAACCGTTCCATTTATTCCAGGTTTGCTTTGATTCAAGCCCCTGCGGTATATGATTACATGCCTTTGTAAAACTCAATCAGACCTTTTTGATGGCAGTAAACAACACATCTAACAAAACACACACAAAGTGAAGCAGCATCTCACTCAGGTTTAATGAGTCTTTTCAATACGCTGTAATCAACACAGTCACAAGGGAGTTCAGCTCTGCTATTAGAGGAAATTCAGATTTTTCTCCCCTATCACTTTTATTTCTCTCTTTGTTACTCAATCATTTCCCTTCTGTTTTGCTTGTTTTTTGCCCTCACTGTTTGAAGAAAATCAAATGTTCACTTAGTTGCCATGTGTAAAAAGGTTTAAATGCAATGTTTACTCAAGTGCTATTCATAAAAATAAACTTTCTTCTAATATCACTGATTGATATATTTTCTTTTTAAAAGAGGAAGTGATGCAGGATAAAGAAGGCAGGGTCACCTTCAGAAATTGATTAGTAACGGAGTGAAAGTTTAAATGAATTTGCAGAGCTGTTATGGGTTAATGAGTACATAGCTACTATCTGGAAAACATAAATGAAGTGATGGACAATAGCAGCAATGTACTCATTAGCAGTATGTTAAGACTCATTAAAGTGCAGCATCTGTTTGCATGTCAGTGGGAGGAGCAGTGAGGCTACTTAGTCAGTGTTTTGTTCAGGAAAATGAAAAAAAAAACACAATGAAAATTGGATTAAGCTTTGCATAACATGGTTACAGTGGGAGTTATTAAAGGGGACCTATTATGCTTTTCCTTATTTTCAGTAATGCAGATGTTACAGTGTTGGATGTTCATATTAAACATAAAGTGTCAAATAATGAGGTAAACTAAGCTGATGTCAGCTTATGATGGATTTCTTGATATGGACTGTGAGTGTTTTGCCATTACACAGCATGGTAAAGTGAAATAAGTAGTTTACCTGTTGGAGGTGTGCTGGTCGTCTGCAGTTCTTCATCAAACATCATCATCACTGTGGCTGTTTCTGCTCGTACTATTTGTCCTTTTAAACATAATCCGTCAAAACCGTTTTTGACAATTTATCTCAGCTTCTAGATGTTGGTGTAAAGATACAGAGTGTGTCAGGGTGGCTTGGTGCTCACCTGCACAGCTGCCCGTGACCTCTGACCTCTCTGCAGATGTGTGTGTGTCAAATACAGACTTCTTTTGTGTGTCCGTTCGAACCTTCTCAATTGGATTTTGCCTTCCTTATGATGATCAATGAGCCTGACCACCCTGGGAAAAATAATCTGTGCATCATCCCAGAGGGCACTTAACTCTGACAGGTCATCAAGTTCATGGAGCCCTCGTTAGGGATAACGAGGGGGAGTGTTAACGAACCCACCAGCTGAAGAATCGACTGATGGCTCGTTTTGAAGTAATAGAGGTGACCTGGGGTCAAGAGGGCTTTAAAAGAGAGGGATGTAATGAGCTCTGTGTGTGTGTGTGTGTGTGTGTGTGTGTGTGTGTGTGTGTGTGTGTGTGTGTGTGTGTGTGTGTGTGTGCACGCACATACGCTATTTTAAGTCATTTTAAGTATGTATAAGTGTGTATAAGTGCAAGTTTGTGTGGATAATTAAAGTGTCTGTGTATCGATATGGAGGTTAAAGTATACGGGGCAATATGTGAGTGCCTATATGTGAGGTAGGTAAGGATGCACAGACACACACACACACACACACACACAGGGTACTTGTTGCAGTAACCTTTAATAGCTCCCTCCCTGAGATAGTAATGGTTTAAAGGATATGATGATCTCCTTGTCTGTCTCTCTCTCTCCAGCCGTACTCCATCTTTAAATCCAGATATCCAGATGAGAACATGCAGTGATGAATCTGAGAGTGTCAGAAGACATGTATGTTAGTGTTAGTGCTCCTGTCAGTGCCCCTGACCACTGCTCCTAGTGTATAGGGTGGGTCAAATGCAGAGGCACCCCCGCCCCCCTACCATAGACCCATTTTTGGGGGGGGACAGGGAATGTTTAGGGGGAGAAAGCAGGTCAACAGTAGTGGTATATATCATCTGAAAGCTGGGAGCCTGAAGATTAATTTGAGATGCAGTTCAGCACTGTGTGGTAAATCTGTAATAAACATTGTGTTTTGGTTAGAAAGTTTAGAGTGTATAAGGGTTTAGAACATTATGATGGAAGTGTGTGATGGCTCCTGTGCTCAATTGTGTATCATAAGTTGTTGCAGCAATATTTGAGTTGATACCATTTGTTACACAGATTTGGTACAAAATTGTAACCATTTTTGACCACTCGAGAATTGACCACTGAAGTGAGAGGTCAAGAGACCCCTTTGAAAATGGCCGTGCCAGTTTTTCCCTCGCCAAATTTTAGCCTAACTAGCATTATTTAGCCCCCTTCCAAACAAGCTAGCATGACACATAAAACATATGATGGAGCAAACTGCAAAGTAGCCTGATGTTACCCAGATGTGAAGTTAGTTTTCCCCTATACGTTTTCTACAGAATCACTTTGCAAGGCATTATGGGATTCAGGTGATTCAGGACTGAACGCAAATGTGAGACTTTTTCAATTTTAACTTCTGCCAAAATTTGCCTCGAGGCTCAGCAGTGATTCTCTGATAAACTGACAAACAAGTGAAGCAGTGACAGGAAGTTGAGTCTTTACATGCTGTGGATACATTTCTATGCTGAAGAAGATTATTATAGTTACTGTTATCGTTAGTTTTTGTGATCCTGCTCTTGTCCCTTGCCTCCAAGATTACATATACAAACAACATCCTGCTTGGCCCAAAGTCACATAAATTGTTGGAGCTCTAAGCAAACCTTCAAGCTTCAGGCTCGTGAGAGGGAAGAGAGAGAGAGTGAACAGGGAGTGTGTTTAGTTTTCATGTGAGGAACAAAAACTAGGGGCATTCAGTGTAACAAACAACAAGCAAATGAAGCCAAACTGCTCATTCATGCAAAACTAGTGTAACAGTTTCCTCAGGCAGCTCAAACATTGATCACATTCATGTCTCTGTCCTTGCTCGCTCCAGAAACTTCTCATGAATCTGTCCTTGCTTGCTCTCAGATCTTGACTTGCAGATTGAATGCAGCTCAAATTTATTTTGTGCTCATTCAATAGTTACATGTTGATGAAGTTCCTCTCGGGTTTTAAACACTGCGCCTCTATTTTCTTTTATCCTTTTTCCCAGTCTTTGTTTCTTCAGGAATGCCCCTTTTTAGGTTTTAAAGTCTTATCTTCTATCTGATACACAGTAAATATGCCAATGAAAAGTCTGCAGTTTAAAGGTCTGTCTCTGTTTCTTTCTCACTCAGTACTCTAGTTGAAACCGGCGCTATTGGCCAGCTAACATCTTATTGTCTCAGTCACCTTCTCTGTTTCCCTCACACACACACACACACACACACACACACACATATACACTCTATTGTCTTGAGCTTATCACTGGTATACACCTTATGAGTGTTGGTGTCTAACTCATACTATGTTTGTGTGTGTGTGCGCTTGTGTCCACCAGGCATTATGGTTTACCTGTAGGCTTTGTGCCAGTCTGGGCAACACTCGCCCACTGGGCAAAACACAGCACTCTACCCCCCAAACACACACACACACACACACACACACACACACACAGAAACTATGGTCCATGAAGGCACACATCCTCGGGCATTTTTGCAAAACAGGCTGGCACTCTAAAAACACAGGCATGCCTGAATACATTCGCACACTCCAAATTTAGGAAGACGAAGATCACACAGCTGCCCGGGCAAACAAACAAACAAACAAACACACACACACACACACACACACACACACACACACACACACACGGACTGTTTCCTGCTCCACTGAAGAAGAGAAGTTAAGGTGAGAACAGCAAAGAGTTGCTGAAGTAGAAGATGGAAAAAAGTAGAGATGAAAATTAAGAAAGTAAGATAGAGGAGAGGAGGAGCAGGGACAGATCAGTGAGGTGGAAACCTCAGCACCGGGAGGAGAGAAATGTTGTCGTCTGATCTTAAAATGTACCTAAACTGACCTTTCCTCAAAAACCACCAAATTCTGGAATAACCCTTAGCTTACCTCACCCTGCAATACCCCAAAACCAGAGGCGGATCTACAGGTGGGCCTGGACATGCACAGGCCCAACCAGATTGACAGCCTGCCCACCCTATCAGATTCATGAAAACTTCCTTTCTTACATTACTGACGTTACGCTACATCGTGCAGGCGCTGTCAGAAGGTCGTGTAGCTAGCAACTAGATGAAAGCCTAAAGAGAAGTCGCAGCAGGATGGTTGTGAGAGACCTTTATCTGCAACAAACCAGATCCAGACGTGCCTCAGATCATCCATGTTGACTGGACGCCTGAACAACTTGATGCTTTTGTCCTCTGACAGAGAACTAATTGACACTCATCGCATTACGATGACATAATCAACCTTTTCAACTCAAAGCTCAGAGGACTCCGCCTTGCGTCTGACCCGCCGTCACATGTTATGATTGCAGTTTCTGTGAAGAAGTTCTGAATTGTAACATATTTGCAGTTCAATTTGTGTTTGTAGCTACTCTCATAACTCTCTCAGGTTATGCAGTGTTGGTTTTGTTATTATCATGTTATTTCCTCTTTTTATGTATAGATAACCATTCATCTGACTGGCCCATATGCCTGTGGTATTCTTCAGTACTAGGCATACTAAAAATTCACTACCAGTCTGCCAGTCACCCCCCCCCCCCCCACATGTCATTTTTATACCTATCTAAGCTTTAAAAAAATTCAGGCCCATCCAGATTTTTCTGGCGCCAGTCATTAGCCACCTAATGTATCTGTCACTGCCCAAAGCTGAGTGGAAACTATTTGAAAACTCTATGCAAATGACTCCACACCATTTACATCATCTGATATACCTGCTGGCAAAATGCCCCTAACTACAAATAACTACAAATAATGCAAAATAGCCCGAAATTCACATGAATAAAACTTTTATGTCACATCAAACTGTAATAAACTTAGGTTTAAAAAATAAACTTTTAAATGATGGAAACTTAACATAAATATATCCAACACAATATTAAATGATCTGCCACCCTTTCTCAAAATATCAATCTCTACTATCCAAAGTACAGACGTTTGTTTAATGAATCAGTGTCTGATGTTTAAAGCCAGATTCATGCCTTGGTTTTTTAAACTGTGTTTGTACTCTGAACACGTCAGCTGTCAAAAACGCCCCACTGCTCTCTTAAAGCACAGTGTTATGAGTGAGTGACCCGTGCAGCAGTAAATAAACAGCATCTAGCAGCTTTAAAGCTACACTATGCAGGATTTGTCAGTTGGTTTTCTAAACCTTTCTGCCACATGAAATCTCTTCTCTCCACAGATATTTTACCATACATGATAAAACACTATGCAGACTACTATAGAAAACATAAAAAGAAAGTTGTGATGCAGCCTATATTTTCCTAATGAGGAGCTTCTATGTTTAAACTGCATTACTAATATGTAGGCCTACTGTGGACAGTACTGTGCAGCTATGTTAAGAATGAAAATGTAAATATCAGATAAGTCTCAGAATCAGCATACTCAATAAATTTAACTAATGAACAGATTTACTCATCCTTTTCTTACTGATGATCACAAAGACGACATAAAAGAGCGGACTGTGATTTCTGACTGTGTGTTTTAGCACAAACAGCAAACACTACAATGAATCCAGCACTGGCTGTCCTGGGTAGTATATCAGAATAAATATACATACAAAAAGCATCAAATATCTGCTCAGTCCATAAATAAACATGATTTTATACTGTATGTGCATTCAGATAAGATGCAGTGAGATATCTTTCTTTTCTCCCATATCTTTGGTATGAAGTGACTGCAGCATGAACTCTTTGTATATTAATGGTTCCTATACTGATACTATATATATATACATATATATATATATACATATATATATATATGTATATATATATATATATGAATATATATATATATATATATATATATATATATGAATATATAACAATGCAGACTCCTTAAATTAGTCGAAGAAAGATAAAAGCCAACTTTTCAATACAAGATGTAGTGATAAATGCTAATTACCACCATTTATGAATGCGAATGTCAACCTAATTATAAATCAATGCCATCAGGGAGTTTGAGTGGAGGCGACCGCATGTATGTAAATGATCATAATCCAGAAAGAATATATATGTGCCAGTCATCTGCAAAGTCTATGTGTTCTAATTATATACAGTATATATGCAGTATATATATATATATATATATATATATGTATATACATATACACGTGTGTGTGTGTATTAGGTATATCAATCCTGACACTTAAGGATAAATTATGAAAATATGAAGTATGTGACATATATATATATATTTTTAGACTCTGGACAACAGCATGTGTTTAGTCTTTTGATATGTGCAGCAAAGGTTTGAAAATTTTTATGCAAAGTTTAATTGCAGTGTTTCAACAGTACTGCAAAATGAGTTTACAGAAGCATTTACAGAAAAAATATTACACTGTTTTTATTACTTTTTTTGGACATGTTGGTTTTCATGTGTTTTCCCAGTGCTCCCAGTGAAAATCACATCAGCAGTGATGAATAATGTCTGTGGGTATAAACTAAAATAAAACATTTGTATTCATGCCGCAAATTATTGCTACATTTATCAGACATTGTATTGGTAAACATACATACATACATACATACATACATACATAATTTCTGCTTGGATTATTTTTACAGGCAGTGTTTTGTAGAAAGAATTAGACGTTACATTTATATATGGCACTGAAGTTGGGGTCAGCAGGTCGGGGTGGATGGTGGGCGTACAGGACTCTGCCACCAGAGAGCGAGGTTTGTAGTCCTGTGTGTGTTTAGGTTTAGACAACAAAAGCACTTTGGTTAAAGTTATACTATGCAGGATTTGTCAGCCGGCGTTTGTAGCACCTCCTCACACCTCCACACAGCCCTGCAGGAAGCCGCCACATTGCCGGATTCTGTGTGAATGCAGAGCTTCACCCTGTCAGCTGTGGCCTCTCTGCTCTGCGTGTGTGTAGCTCAGCCCCGCCCTCGGTCAAGCAGACACACAGACCTGCAGCTCTTTATACATCCATAACACAGAGACAGAGAGCAGGGCGGAGCAGCGGAGAGAGACGGGGGCAGCCACGTAACCTGGTCGCTACGCTGCGAGTCCTGACCTCACACCCTGCGTGCTGCTATTGGCTGGGGGCTACACACCCACTGCCCAAAGGTTAGAGCCCAGAAGAGCCCTGAACACAGCAAAATAATAAGAAAATAAGAAAATACAGGCAGAGGGCAGAGTCTCTGTAGATACATACACCGCCAAACACTTCTAGTGGGTCATAAGTGATGATTGTGATGGATTACTTTTGTATGAGTCTATACATTGTTTTGTTTTTGGGGGGGGGGGGGGGGGGGGGATCCTGCATAGTAAACCTTTAAGGTTAGTGAAAGATTGTGGTTTTGCTTAAATGTTGTGCTTTAAGTCATTGCAGACTTTTTTCAGTATCAAACCAAGACCACGATATTTCCCTACATTTTCTCATTATGTTGAGAGAAAACATGATTCAGCCAGCGTTATGTTTCCTGCAAAATGTATTTGCTGTTGCAATTTAGTTGTATATGAAGGTAATTTTAAGGAGTCAGGGTTACAAATGTTCATGTGGAAATAAAACAACTACTCACTGAAATTGTCTGATATAAAAACCCTCATGTGCAGTTGTTAGATAAACAAAAGCAGCGTGTGTTTTGAATTTGTATTACTCTGCAGTATAATACATCACAGTCTCAAATGTAAAAGTGGGTAAACTGAAGCTAGGGGTTTTTCCCTCATCTACATCACTGCCTCACCATCTGTGTTTTTTATTTTTCAAACTGGTTGGAACAAACAGAATGATTTGTGAGTGTTTGCTCTGGTTCATCTGGGCTGCGTGTTAATGCAACTCTCACAGGCCGCAGGCTCTCCTCAAACCACCTTAAATACCCAGCTGAAGCAGATTGCCTCCTAACCTCAAGCTGACTTCATTATCTGCTTTCAAAACATGCTTCAACACTACTAATACCTCAGCCTTATTCTGACCCACTTTTGAACTTAAAACATGGGATACATGTTCAGGCTCACCTCTGATCAGGAGTTCAGGAGCAGTATGCTTGCTTGAGCAACTGAAATTCCTTTTTAATGCTTTTTTTTTCTATTTCTCATTTATTCATCTTAAAAACAGGCAAAATACATTAAAATAGTCAAAGTCTTTTCTGTCATCTTTTCAGAGCTACTTTGTTCATTTTAAGCATTTAACTCAGGAATTTCCACTGTAATCGTCCACTTTTCGTATGTTTCTTACACCAACAGGTATTAGTTACTCTTGAGAAGGGTTCAGAATACTAAGCAGGGAAAATCTTCAACATGAAGGTGTTGCTGTTTCAAAGATCCAGCCAACCTCTTTCTCTCTGACTCTACTTCTCTCTAACCATTTCATTTCAAATCAATATACAGCTTATTGCCTTCATGCTCTAACAAAAGCTAAGTAAAGGCTGCATACAGATTTCATAACATTTATATCACATTAGTCACACATGTTAAGTCACAAGCAATGAAACACATGAATGTAAAATGTTATTAGTTGTTCTGCCATTTAGAAACACAATACGTGAGCAGCTGATTGTGTGTTTTGTTCATTTATATTATGGTATTATGTATGCTGTGTATTATATACTTGTCCAACAGAGCCAATAATAACTAATATACATTTATATGAACATGAAATTATGCAGTAATAACAGAGACTTTTTTCTGTAACATTTGTGAGCAATTTTGTTTGCATACAATGAAAACTATGTAGTACAGAAGGTGCCAAAACTTTATTCAACTTCAGTGATGCTCTGATTTGTTCACCATACTGTATGTCTCTGCATTAGGGTCCACCTGCTCCGCAACTGTGACACTTGTGGTGATCGATTAAAAGTCAGAAAGAAGATCATTAGTTATTAGGAACATCATCCTGCAAACACAAATGTCCATACCCAACGTTGTGCCAATCCATCAGGCAGATGTAGAGATATTTCACTGGATAAGACGTGTCAGGGGATCTCCAAAGTCAGTAGGATTCATCCTCTGGGGATGCTGAATGTCTGTACCAAATGTCATGGAAAGCCATCCAATATTTGTTGAGATATTTCAGTCTGGACCCACCAACCAACAGACCAAAGCAGTGAACAGACTGACTGACAAACATTGCCATCACTAGAGCCACGCTACATGGAAAAAAATGGTAGAGCTGTGTTCACATAATCCCTTTTTCAGAGTTTGTTTGAAGTTTTACTCCTGAATAGGTCGATTTCAGTGAGAATTATCCAGCAGGTTAATGCAGCATTAAGCAGAAGTTACAAGTGACCTACAGTTTAAAGCAGACAGACCGCTTTACATTAATCTGATGGCAATTTAACATGTCAGTCTCATTTCTGAATGAGTCACTTTTATATAAAAGTCATGACAGCAATCTGACTATAGGTCAGACCTGAAACATTTCCGTATCACTTTCAACATGGCACTGCAGCAGCCTTTACTGTGTTTTCCTCTTCAGAACATCTAACATTACAGTAATACATTTAATATCTCAGTCATCTTCTCTTATTCACAAAATTGGTTTAGAAGCACTGTGAAAGGGCCAATTTTAAGGTATTTAAGAGATCGATCTTCTCATCAGATCAATCTATAAACTATAAAAATTGTACAGTACACCCTATCTACAATATATTCTCAACTTTCATTCATGCCAACTGTTGAAGAACTGAATATCCAGCTAAATGCTTCCCATACAGCATGTGAGTTAATAGGAATTAAAGGAGAAGCAACTTAACGCCCTGTCATTCAGTGACTGTGCTTGTCAGACGTTATAAAACAGGCCCTTTCTGTAAATGTTCTGTCATGTCTGAATAAAACCATAAGGGACATTAAACTAAAAGACTGTCTGAATGGGGGAAAAAATTCATCACGTTAACAGCTTGATGAAGTCAGCAGTGTTACGTATCCCATGTGTGAAAAGGGCTTAATTTACAGTGGTGGTTAAAATGTTTATACAGTTTTAAGAATATTTTCCACAGTATATAATGAGGTTAAAATGTTTCAGGAGGTGTGTTCAACAGTTTAAATTCACACTTTTGGAGGAAACCTGTTTGCAGCTCTGTGGGCTGAACTCTCTCTCAATCCTGCTCTTTAGAAATAATGTGGCGGCTGAGAGGTAAAGCCTGCTAAGTCCTTCCACAGTGAACTGATGCCCCTGGAAAGATTTGCACAGCAAAGGTTAGGAAGGGCAGTAGGAATGACGGGAATACAGGAGACGAAGAGAAAAATGAAACTAAGATAGGATGCTTTTGATCAACACACAGAACTGAAAAAGAAAGTGGAGAATACTGATGAGTGGTGAACATAAACACTTTCAGCCCTCTGAGACCATTACCCAACTGTCTTCTTTTATTCTCTAAGTATCTTGGACAAAAACACACAACTTCACTTTCTTTCTTTCTTTTGGTCTCCCTCCCTTCTGCTCACCATCTGTCCCATACAGGTGTCCTCAGCAGCAGACAGAGAGATGGATGGGTGGATAAATGGATGAGCGTTTAAACTGCTGGATGGATGAGTAGATACTGTGGGTGACTGGAGATGGATGGCAATTAAGCTGGTTGAATGGATGGATGGAGATTTTAATGGGTGGACACAGGGATGGATAGGTGAATATTTGGATGGATGAACTGACTGATCAATATTTCTGAGTGAATTGACAGGTGAAGCTGTGCTCCCCTGGGCTCAAATGTTCCTGTCACCACCTTGAGAAAAAAAAAGGAAAAACCTTTTTTGTTTACTTAAAACTGAGTGTTGTGGGGATGCAGCAGATTTATCCAGAAGCAAGACACTGTGTAGTCATGCTAGCAGCCCTGTGAGGCCATAAAGTTTATTACACACCTGTTTTAACATCTGGCCAGATGAAAATTAGCTGTCTCAGCTAACTCTGGCTCATTTATGATTTTTTTTTTTTTTTTTTCAGTTGTCAGATAAACTAATAAAATAAAACTGCTGGATGGAGGAAAAATGGAGACTTTCATATTCTCAGAGGGGAGATAACATGTTTGTGTGATTTTTCTGTCATTTATCACACATTCATAATGTCAAAGTTAAACATTCAAAGACTTGATCAAGGTATGAAAAATGTTCCCTGCAAGTCATCAGCCGAGGCTTCAACCTGCTTTGAATGCTCCATTTACAAAGTTAACTTCCCCACTGAAATGACGTCAGATTGTTCGTGCACGCCCACAAACATCCGTCCATCCGTACAAAGTGTTTGAGAAGTTTATTTTTCGCTTTCGTTTGGTTACGTAGAATTCAGGTACATATGTAAAAAAAATATATATATATATATAGACCTGCAAATCTACAGAATATGTCCCCTTCAACTTCTTAATCATTTCTTCTTACTGCCAGTAGCAAAATCTGAAGTTTGTTTCCTATATAAAAACTAGTTTTATCCTCTGTACGGTGGCCCTTTAGGACATCTTAGACTCCACTTCTCAGACTAAGATCTGCATCAGGTTCAGTTTTCATCAGACTAAACTGAACTTAGACTCAGATGAGTGAATCATGTCGCTGGCCAGTTAACACATAATGTCACAAGATAAGACAATGAGCATCATATAAAAGATCCGACTCCTAAAACAACTTAAAATGGCACCAAGAGTCTGGCAATGAAACAATAAAGGTTAATATATTAATATGCTAATATTTAGGGTGATGACCTGCATGCTAACATCTTAACGCTGTAATGTAATGTCAACATATTGTGCTGGCAGTAATTCAGTCAGTAGTTTGAGGTATTCATTAAGTGGGCTTATTGATCTGTTGGTTGTACTAAAGTCTGGAAGTCATTTGGATTAATTTCCGTATGTCTTCGTCATTGCAAAGTCCATTCTTACAATGGGGCCATTTTACAGCCTTTTCATCTTGGTGTAGTACATTTTAAGGCATTAATTATGAGCTTCATTAATAAAATGAAAAGTATGACTGCCCTTCAAGCGGTAGTAGCCCCAGAGATGATTGATTGTAGCCAGACAAGATACAGTAGTCCCATGGTTCTTCCTCTTTTTCTTTGGCCTCCCATTCCCCCACTGTGAACTGGTGATGGGCTTGAAGTGGTTCAACTAATGAGGCGTCTCCCCATCTGCTTCTCTTCAGAAGCCAGGAAATGGCAACAAGCTCTTCTTCTGATACAGAAAAAAAATTACAATTTATGTGCTATGTGTGTGAAGCCTTATTAGACCCCCTGAAATGCTGAAAATTGAGGTGTTACGAGAGCTTTGCACACTGGACTCCAGAGCAGAGCCTTGTCCATGGAGCCTGCAGGAGACCTACATGGCCTTCAGGGAAATTTGATGGAATTTTAAAAATTACTTTGTCCCATGTGTGAAAAACTCCATCTTAATATTTGTAAATTTAGCTGATATATAAGATGGAGAAATTCAGTCAACACCACACGTTCTCAGTTTCCTTTCTTCCTCCTTCCTCTGCCGACTCCTGCAAACCAGTGTTTAGATCTTGGTTCACTAAACCAGATAAAATTATTAGCTGGGGTTACTGGAATGGGGACCTGGTCTTTTCTGATGTAGGCGTCAATCATACTGTTTCCCCCCCAAATGTTCTCAGTGAGGTGAAAGGTCTCAGAAACAGATTTTAAACTGTGATACCCCAAAAGCTGCAACCAAAGCCGGTGAGACGGTTTAAGTTGAAGGCAGGACACTCGCCCTGACTTTTCACCGACACCGTCACTAAATAAATGGTAGGCGGATAAACTGATAAACTGCTGTGTGTATTTATCTCTCTGTGTTTTCCACTTAATCCTTTCCTGGTGGGCTGGAAAGCGGGTGAAATAGCATTTAGACAACGTGACACTAAACTCTCTGGATTGGAACAAACAGAAATGAAATTCTTTGAGCCAAAATGTCAGTTTCTTTATTTAAAATGGTCTTGCCTGTCGAATCTGTAGTGAGGGAAACAGTGATATCCTCTAAGGCGATAACACAATAGTTTCTCCATGAAAACTCATTCTCAGCTCTGTTTGTGTAAAACAACATTCTTACTGCTCTGCTGTAATCTAATCCTTCACATTCAAACATGACCACACATTTGCACCTGGGAGATACTGCTGCAATCACCTCGGCCAATTCATTTAACTTCCTCATTCAGTCAAATCTAACGTCGTTGTTTGGTCACCAGCCTCCTTCTGCAACTTCCTCAAAGTATTTTATACTGTTACACAGTTTCTGAAAAGAATATTTTGGTTCTGTTTCTTCCCCAAGTCTGGGTACAAGCTCTGGAGCCCAAGAAGTGTCCCAATCCAAACTCCACATGTAGTCAAGTATGGTCCAAATGCCCTGAAGTGTTTTTGTTTCATCAATTTAATTAAGGATTCTTTGGAGGCTGACATTCAAAGCAAAACTCAAAATACCAAATGTGGTATCATTTTCTGACACACATTAAGGATGCCATTAGCCTCCAATGTCCACCTTAAGCACTTGAACCCTCAGAATTGAACTAACATCACCTGCGTGATAGATTAAAGATGTGGAAATGCATCATTCATAATATATGCTGTCTCTAATTCTGTTCCATATAAGCCTTTATGATGTACATCATTCCAGATGTATTGGCTTAATTTTCCTCTATCAGTGTCAGATGCAGCTGGCCCTGATAGACTTGCAGTCTGTCACCTTTGTCCACATTGACCTGATAATCGACACGTTCGGCCCACAGAAACAGATGCTGGATGCATCTTGTGTTTGGAAACAGAGAGGTCATTATGCCAGCTGTTAGACTGCAAACTGCAGCTCTCATCTTAACAGACATTTTACAGTTGTTCAACTTAGTTATTATTTAATACCAACTTCAGACTCTTTTGTTGGACTGATGGTAAATGTGACAGTATCCTAAGTGTCTGAGTCCAACAAGGGCTCAGAATACTATATGACAGGTGGGGCAGCCGTTTGTGGAATCGTTATCTGCACATTTCTGTGACCAGTAAAGTGTGATCATGTTTCTTATGAATGGAGATAAACTTACTGCAGGTGCTGTTGAGTGTTTGATCAAATCAGATAAAGTATCATAATCATGTCTTCAGATCACAGAAAACTCACACACACAGCGGTTGCTGTTATGTGCACGTTCTTGAAATGTTTGTCATCTGTCTTTCATTTTTTGATATTATAACATTACTGTTTTAAGTTGTGGCCAATTTCCTCAAGCTCAGTCTGCAACTGTAGACTTGTGAAAAGAATGAGCTCTCAAGAAAATGTCTGATTTCATATCATTGTCTGAGTGGAGTATAAGTGGATCTGACTTGCTTTCAGTTTGCATTCATCTGTTAGTAGAATGTATTATTCACACGCAGCACTGAGGCTGGAACAAACATGGAACATGTGTATAAATGTTAATCAATGGCATTTTGTTTACACAGAGAAGTAAAGTGAGTTTGTTTTATGGTGTAAAGGCAGCTAAAAATACACTTGTACTGCTCTCCATTCACAGCAGCTGATGGATCTAACCTTCACAGAACATTAGATTTTTGTACAAGAGTTCAAGAACAGGAACATGTGGTGAAGAAATATTAAACAAACTCTCAGTTTAGACAAATTTATTTGGAAGTTAAATCTGTGAAGTGCTCCAAATCACTGTAGCTGAAGATTTAAGTTTCCGGTTCGACTCGACTTCTTGTTGAATGACTTTGTGCTGCTGGACTTGTGGAAAATGTGTTTGGCTGGATGACGTATTTCACTCTGAGAGCAGGAGGGCCGAGCAATAAGTCTCATTTAGCATGTTAACTGCACACACACGCAAACTAGTTCATTATATAAGCTGACATTTGCCTTTGCAATCATTTTAAAACGAGCGTCCACCTACTCATGTATGTATTAAATAATATTATGTTTACGCAAATATGCAGATACAGCAAGTTGTAAAGTGTTTATGTAAAAATGATCCAATAATATCTCTCACACCTCTGCTCCCGAACACTCTCTGAAGAGTGACCTGAAATTACCATCTACAGGTTATGTTATGAACCAAAACAGACGGCAGTTTTTCAATGATCAGTATAGTATACAATATATAACTGTAAAAGTTACGTGCAAAATTCTTATTAAATATTCTGTCGGCCAAATGGAAATTCTTGGAGTCACCACTTTTTACAATGACTCTCTGAGTCTCTGTTTAAAATGGTTATGACTACTGCAGGTGTTCTATGAAGCACATTAGTGATATTTTTCTACCAAAAGTTGTTCAGTCTCACCAAATTTTCTTTGGTTTCCTATGTCAGTTCATTAATCAAATACTTCTGCAGGGACCAGGCAGCAGTACTGTCAGTTGGACCACTTAATAATATAAAAAACAGCAAAATTGAACACAGATGTGGAAAACTGTTGTTTTCTATAATAACCTGTCTTCAAGGATGAGACTCAAATTCTAATCAAAGAACTCCAAAAATGACTAAAAATCAGGAGAAAAAAAAAAGAAACAAAAACTGAAAAATGTCAGAATAGTAGAGGCAATTTTCTGAATTGGATTCTTTATTTCTAGGAGAGAATACCACAAAATCAAGGAGATGCCAGCTGTAGATGGATCCTTATTCTTCTAGTTTTAATTGCTCCAGTGTACTGTAGAGGGGATGGTGAAATGAGTTTAATTTCTTAGACCACATTCTGTGGATCTCTAAGTACTGAACCACATAAGCATTGAAAATAATCAGCAGTTAAATTTGTTGAAGATCATGTTTTCTTTGCCCAAACTCAGTTTCTTCCTACAGTCCAAAGACATGTTGTTCTTTTGGTTTGGATGCTGAAAATACTGTCAAAGTGCATGCTGGGAGAGGCAGCAGCTCCATTACCTAAAATCCAGCTTTTTTCCCTACACTGTGGTGTATTATTAGGTTTAGCCATCATGATTTATTAACATTTTAGTCCCCAGCTTAGTTCTGAGACGATCAAAGTTCTGTATCTGTAAATTAAAAATTTAATACATTTTTACATCGATTACGACTCAACTGTTCAACTACAGCAATTAAAAGTTGAACCAGAAAGTCGGTCTCCAAAATCTGTTGGACTTTTACAACAGACAGACGTTTGTTTTCACCTCCATGAAGATAATTTGGGATTCATTTCCTGTTTCCTTTGTAAGGGACTTTTTTTTAGCAATATGATCAAATGATGGCTAAAAAGTAAAAAAACTGCATTTTCATTTAATTTTAATAAGAAAATTACTAACTAAATGATTAAACATTTCTGATCTTCTGCACTTCTGAATTTTTAATTAGTAGTGACATTTCAGTGACTGTTAGTTCTTTACCTGGTTAAGCCTGAAGGTCTGGAGGTGCAAAGGAAGCAGCCTTGGAGTCATTTAGCACACCTGTGCTGCAGCTCTGTGAGGCTCTGCCGCTGGTTGCTGTGGTTTCTTTACTTCCACAGCGTCGCTCTGGTAGACTCATTTTCTCTCTGCAGCTGTCTCGACCTTGCCTCCTGCGTGGACCTTGGCCGAGCACTCGGTTGTTCAGGCTGATTAGGGCTGGCAGTGTCGGCCTGTTAGGAACAACAAACCCTCTGCAGCAATGACCTCCGGCTGCTCTGCAAGGGAGGATGTGAAAATAGTGGCTGTACTGTCTCTCTGGCCGTCCACCTGTGATCCACTGTCTCTGGATCTCTCATTTTGTCTCTCCATTTCTTGGCCTCTATTTCTTTCCATCAGGGTTTCTCTTTTTTTCTATTTGTCTTTTTTATTCCAGCATGTTCTCTCCGTTTGTCTTCTTCACGTCAAATCAAGTCAAATAAGCTTTATTTGCATGAATGTTGAGAGGACATTATTGCAAAGCTGGATACATATTAAACAGATTTCCAATAAAATTAAGTACAAACGGACGTAGTGCACTTGACTGACAGACTGTTACTGGTTTTCAGATGGTTTAATTGTTTTCTTGCTTGTTTTTAATATACAGTACTGTATGTACCCAGGATTCCCTGGAGGGCTGTATGACACTGAAACCAACTGTTTAAGAAAATTACTAAGGCTTTTTAAATTATACTATATATTTTTGAGCTGTTGTTAAAGATTTAATGGGCTTGGAGTTGAGAGTCACAGGCAGAGTAGGGAAATCATAATGTAATGAGGGACGGACTAACACATTGTGTGCAGCCTTAAAAATGCTGCAAACATGACAGATAATACAGATAAATATTGCCTTCAAGTCAAAAGCCAGGGCTACTACTTTGTTTATTATTGAGGTCGTAGTGGGTGGCGGTGGTGTACTGGAGTGCATCATATTTAAAAGTGTTCCTAATATTTTGTCCACTCCATTAACATACATGAGGGGAAAATGTATAAGCTAAATGTAGAATTTATGGCAGAGCTGTTGTATTGGATTGCATTAGATTGTACAGGTGTTCCTAATGAAGGGGACAGTGAGTATATAAGATGAATAAGGAGTTTTTAACCGTAAGTCATGCAAATATGTTCTAGTAGAGCTGCAGAATATAAATATGGACCTGGAAATGAGCAGAATATGTCCCCTTTAAGGTATTGAAGGTATTAAATGGTGCATATTCCCAAACAAATCTGCAGTTAATCCAATAACCGCATACCAACAGACACACAATTAATATGGGGCCTGTGTGGTCCAGGGCCCCAGGGCCCCAGGGCCCCAGGGCAGCTGGGTGGTTAAAGGTGGCTAAAACAAAAAGGTGTTTTGTTTTGTTTTTTTTTCCATTTTTTTCTATTAAGGACACTCCTGCATTCAGGACTTTACATTAGAAGCTATAAACAATTAACAACACGATTATCTCTTTGCTTGCTCCTAATCAGTTTATCTCACAGCCTATCACTCCGTATCACAGTCTGCCCTCCTCCCTTTTCATCTCTCTGTACTGTTGTGCTGAGTACAGGATGTACTGCAGCAGTGTTGAGGTGTCAGCTTTCCTGCTGCTTTCCTCATCTCTCTTTTTTTCATCTCTCTCTCTCAGTGCACGTCTATTTCCTCTGTCTCTCCTCTCCTCCTCTCTTCTCACACGTGTCTCATCCCCTCTTATCACTCCTCTGTGATTTATCTAACCCCCTCTACTCTCTCCTCATCTCGGTTCTCTCCTGTTGTTCCTCCACCTCCTCCTGCGTCTGAAGAGTTCACTCAAGAGACACACACAAGTAAATATGAACATGCATGTGCACACTCACATTTGTATGATTACCCACCATATATCCAGACACACTGTGAGGCTGAGAGTGTCGGTTAGTGCTGCTGTTGATGAAGAGGTTTCAGTTTTCTTCAGAAAAAAAAGGGCAAAGAGGAAACTATAGAACACAAGGTTAATCTAAATGGTTAGTCTGAGCTCTGCAGTGTAATTTGTGTGGTCTGTGACCGCAGTAAGAGACACCTAAAATCTCTTTGTCCTGTTAGGCCAAAGCTGAGATGTGATTCTTGAGGAGTGAAAGGCAGAAACACCACAATAAACAACCCAAAACACACAGATTTATCGTGATGATGCTATTTGATATTAGCCATCATGCTAATTGTCTGGTTAAGCCAAAATTGTGATGATCAAGTTTGCGCTTGTTCCAAAGTGTTCTTTAATGTGTTCAAGATCTGCCGACTTGTTTTGTATGTCGTTATTCAGCAGTCGGTTTTGATGCCAGGAAAAACAAAAACCCAGTCAGCACATGATGTGTGGTACAAAAGATGTCTACATCTGTGTCACAGTGATTAGATTTGTGGTATGGATACCACCTGTAGCCTTGGTGGAGCTTCCATCTTTCAACAGTTGAATTTTCTCAGTTTTCTTATTTGGACATTCTGAATTTATTGCAACACTTTCAAGTCAAGTAAATTTTAATTAATAGCTATGGTTCAATATCACACATTTGCCACTCACTCCTTATCACTCCTCTGGCTCGGTTAAGGGACCTGTGCATACTCAAATGGGCAAAACTGTGATGTGAAATTCAGGCACTGATCTATATTACAACCTTTATGACAGACAAAGACATTTCAGCATGAAGTTAGGACAATGCTTCACATTGAAATATAGTCATTTACTGCTCTTTAAAGGTGCAGTCTGTAGAATTTAGTGGCATCTAGTGGAACAGACTTGGCAGAAATGGAATATAATATACATGAGTGTGTTTTAATTAGTGTATAATCACCTGAAAATAAGAACTGTTGTGTTTTTGTTACTTTAGAATGAGCCCTTTATATCTACAGAGGGGGCATGTTGCACCGCCATGTTTTTACAGTAGCCCAGAATGGACAAACCTAACACTGGCTGTAGAGACTTTTTTTTACACTTTAAGTCCATTTTCTTCCATATTGTGCATGTCAGTGATTGTGTGTTGGGCTCTGAACAATACCAAAATGTGGGTGACCTACAGTCAGTACTGTGCCTGAATGCATCCTGTGTAGTCACAGACGGAGAACTGAAGCTGCTGCTGCTGCTCTGCTAACGCGTTGCTTTCACCACACAGGCTGTGTAGACAGTGTGTTAGATGTCTAGATGTCAAATGATGGCAGAGAAGACTTCCATAAAACAGGAAGAACCTCTAAAATGTCAGATTTTCTCTCTGAGAGCCACATTTTACCAGAAAGAAAAGCAGATTATTTTAAGGGGGACTGGGAATTATCTTCCAGCTGGACTGATTAAAAAAAGTGCAGAAACACTGACTGGCATTACATAAAGCCAGTGAGAGTAGAGCATTTAGATTCTCGGGGCTCTGAACAGCTAAACAGACTCATACTTAGAAAACCGGGAAACAGGACATGAATGAATGAATTGCCCAGAAATCTTTCATTGTTTCTTTCTTTTAGCTGGTATGGTTCCTGAATGCCAGTTATGACAAAGAGGCCAGGCAGAGATCAGACTGTTTTAATCTTTGCTTGTCTCTTTGTGTGCCTGTTGCAGCATTGTTATGCATGTATTAGATTCGATTTTGCAGGAAGTATTGAATATTCCTCATTGAGTAAATGAATTAGAGGCTAAGCAGGGAAATGGAATCACTTGGCCAAATCTACATCATTTCTGAAAATCAAAAACTTGTCCCGACTCCAAAGTGGTCAGCTGGGAAAAATAAAGCTCTGGCTTAATATCTACTACATCTTCATCAGACGAGGAGGCGATAAGGAGCCGGTGCAGAAGCGTATGTTCATGTATCTATCTTGGCAGATTTTTTCACATCTTGTTTGTTCCACCTCTGTTGTAGAAGGTACAAGTTGGAAAAATGCATCTTTGGCAGACGTTACTGCCATTCTTCAACTGAAAACAATGATCACCAGGGTTTCTGTCTGCATACTGCCAAAACATGAAGACAATGTTACAGAGCTGTGGGTGGATAGTTTAACCCTGGCTGTGTTAGAGCCTTCCTTTTTTTATAATGACCTCAGTCGTTATATACTTTAATCTTTGTTAGCCTAGAAGAAAGAGAAGAAAGTATAAAAGTGCCAAGTGTTCAGGCTGGTTCTTAGAAATACTAATACTACTAACACACTGTAGTTACACCTACAATCACTGTCTAAACACAACATGAAAGGAAGAAACAACATGCAAGATATACATATGTATCATTTGCTGCGTACATTTTCTTCATTACAGCAACTATTCTGCATTAGAAATGTACTTGATGTCTGTGCATTGGTACTGAATGTTGCCAATGAACAAAGAAGTGTTTATAATGTGTTTCGCTTTGACATCATTGTTCACAGCTCATTTCCTATTTCAAACTAGTAGTTAGCCACACTAGTGCCGGATGGAAATGTCAATTAGTGAGTCTGTCGGTCCAACACTTTGGTCCAGAGTGAAATATTTCAACAACTACTTGATGGATTGTCATGACATTTTGTAGAGACATTTATGGTCCTCAGCAGAGGAATTCTTCTTAGTTTGGTGATCTCCTGAATTTTCATCCAGCGTGACCAACAGCCCAAAATGTCAATTTGTCCAATGCTTCACAGTTCATGTCAGGATACCCCTAAATGGAGTAACTAACAAAACATGGTAACAAGGCGAATGTTAGCATGTTACACATACTGTACACATGCTTAACAGCAGCATATTACCATAACTGCACTCAGCTGCCAGTTTATAAGCTACACCCAACTAAAACTAATGCAACTCTGCAATAAATCCTACTAGGGCTGCAACTAAAGATTACTTTTGCCATTGATTAATCCACCAATTATTTTCCCAATTAATCGATTAATTGTTTAGTCTATAAAATAATTTAAAAAATGCCCGTTCTAATTTCTTAAAGCCAGAGGTGATGTCTTAAATGTCTTGTTTGTCAGTTTACTATCATGTATGACACATAAAAGCATCAAGTCCTCACTTTTGAGAAGCTACAAGCAGCAGATGTCAGCATTTTTCCTTAAAAATATGCCGAAAACAATTCGTATCATTCGTATTGGTAGTCCATGTTAATGCCAGTGTGATAAAGCATTAAGATGAACTTTATCTACCTACCTGTCTGTCTGTCTGTTACTCTATGTGATATACAATGTTCTACATATCCTCTGACTGCAGCGTTTGACATCATAATATCTGCTGTTGAGTCGATCCAGTCGCGGCAGGGTTAGCACTGAGCTCCCCGCCAGCTTATGTTAATGCAGCTGAAGCATCGTCTGCAGCCAATCAGAGTCAGTCTAACAAACAAAGCGACAGCAGCGAGACAGTAGAATAACCACACTGTTAGCGTTATCAACAAAGACTTTGTTCTCCTTTTCTCTGTCTCTCACTTGTTCTTTGTCCTCCTGTTTCCCTGTCTGTCATCACCATCTTCCTCCTCCTCCTCCTCTTCCTCCTGCTCCTCCTGCTCCTCCTTTTTGCTACTGCTGCTGTTTCTTATTGACATGGTAATCCTCTTGTCAACAACAAACGTCCGCCTGTGTTTGTAGAAACGGCATTAAGCTTTGTATTTGTGTATGAGCAGACATGCTTATCTGTGTAAGGTGTGCGTGTGTGTGTTTGTCTGTGTGCATGAATGTGGTTCATGATTTTATGTATTTGTGTGTTTAGTTTCTGGCATTTTACTTGCACTCATGTTTGTTTGTGTGTGTAAGTATTCAAACTTTAATAAAACCTACCTGTCTGCCTATCTGACCGTCTGTGTTCTTACCTTTTTTAATCCATTTCAACAAGCTTGAACAAGCAGACAATAGTGTCTGATTGGGTAAAACCTGAGAACACAGTTCATATACAGCCCGTCCTCACAAGAGAAATGACAGTATAGGTCTAAAATTCAGGCAGGCAAAAACCACCTATAGTTAAGTTTACGGGGAAGTGACGTAGTTCAGATGACATCAGTATACAGTCAGGTGACTTAATAAGATGATTTTGCCTCTTTGGGACGAGGCGGGTTGGGTGGATGGTTAGATAGTTAGATGGCAAAAAGTGGATTTTGCTGCAGGAGACCACTTTTCACTTCCCGTTTCCACCTGCGAATGACATTTTTCCAACCGTCAAAAAACGTAACGTCATGATCTTTACTGTTGATGACGAAGGTTTGCTAACTGTAAGGATGTACAAACCATGTTTCAAGTGATCATTTTAACCCAAACGGTGATCTTTCCCTAACCAGACCTTAACCACAGCGTTGTCACACCATAAAACATCATTATTAACAGTGATTTGCAACAGTTTTAGAAAGCGGCATATTACGTTCCTATTGGTCATTCTGAAGTGCGTTACAACGGCCGCTAGATGGTGTAAACGTACCAATAGGTCGTTTTTTTACCGGCTGAACTTCAGACTTATACTGTTGTTTTATTATGCTGGATGCGTTGTTCATATAACACCACCAGAAATATTTAGTACTTTAGTGAATAAAACACTCAAATCAAATTTCACATATTCATCGCCTGCTGACGGTCTGACACACACACACACACACACACACACACACACACACACAGATGCACACAATCACAAACAGCAGTAATTACAGCCACTGTCATCTCTCTTTTTCTTTCCCATATTGTGTGTGTGTGTGTGTGTGTGTGTGTGTGTGTGTGTGTGTGTGTCCTTCTGAAGTGGCTACTGTTATAGCAAATGTTTATTTGTAGTCGGTACTGTAAACACCCTGCTGGTGTAAATTACACAGTTTTATATTCAGTTATTCAGAATTCAGTTTTGTTCCTCAAGTAGAAAAAACCCCAAGAACAAACTACACAAACACGGTGCACGAACACACACACACACACACATACACAACACGCACACACTCTGCTGTGTCCACTTACAGTCACAAACTTAAGTTAAAAGTTTAATTTCTAAGTAAACTAAATTTTCTTCATGTATGAAACTGACACTTTTAGGGTCAGTCAAGAACAAGATGCTTAAATCTGATCCTAGAATTTGATTTCAGGGTTTAACAATGAATTATAGAACCATCATCAGGCCAGTAATCATAAAACTGTATAGTACGGCACCAGATCTGATCAATTTTTGTCCCATCAAACCAGCAGTGAAGACCAATAAAATAGAATCACTTCAGCCGCCTACAAACTGAACAGCTTCATGTCTAGTTGAGGCGCTTTGTTACACGTCAATACCCATCTTTCCCTGCCCTCATCTCCAGTTATCTTGCTACTGCAACTATCCAATAAAAAGGTGTAAAATTGGGCAAATCTGTGAAAAAAATAGCATCACTCAAGTACAGTATATCTTCTCCTTAATGATCACATTGTACAGTTTCATTAGGCTTAAAACAAAGCTGTTTTTTTACCTAACAGCACTGATTTATATTTTCTTCAATTTTTCACTTTGATTGTATTTTGTAAATTTTAAATGTAACTATTAATATAATGATTAATAAACTGGAGTGATTGCAGTGATTAAAAACTAAACTTGTAGTGTTTTGTAAGGACACTGTTCACACACACACACACACACACACACACACACCAAGAGAAACACCCACATTGACATTAGCCAGCAGAAAGCACGTTCTCTGCAGAGAGCTGATTGGTGTTTCAAATGTCGGCTTCATTTCCGCTGTGCTGTCTTCATTTGTGGATTATGTAAAATTATTCAAGATTGACTCCAAAAGACAATCACACACACACACACACACACACACACACACACACGATCACGGATGCACAGCAGCCTTCACATTTAACTTGTAAAATTATTTAAATTCAGTCTTTGCAAACACACGCACATGATTGGAAAGTAAGTTAATACATGTATACACACACACACACACACACACACACACACACACACAATAGTGACATTCAGAAAAATAATTATACAGGCTCAGATCATAAAAACAAACTTAGAGTCACACACACACACAAACACACTCACTGTGCCAAAATGTTGTAAAACAGTTGTTTATGTAATGTTGAACATACACATACAGAAAACTTTTACAATTTCATTTAGCTGAGAGCTGATACAACACAAGCAAGGATCTAGTCAGGAGAGAATAACATGAGTAAGTGCCATAAAGCTAAGTTTGAGTCCGATAGGAGGCAGTGCTCAGAGTGCATAGAAGCAGATTGTTTTTTCTTTTTCTTCAGTCCATCGAGTGCAGAGGTGTTCACAAAAGAGCTGTGTCTTTAGTCTTTTCTTAAAGATTTCATGCAGAGCGTAGTGAGCAGGAGGGAGCGTAGACCTGAATGACAGAGGTCAGATAGGTGGGAGCTGTTTTAGTTGCTGTTTTGTAAGCGAGTGTCAGAGTTTTGAATTTGATGCAGGCAGCAACTGGGAGCCAGTGGAGGGATATGAACAGCGGGGTGACATGCTGTTTTGGGCTGATTGAAGACCAGACCCAGCCAGGGACTGACTGGGATGACAAAGAGCTCGGTCTTAGAGAGGTTAAGTTGAAGGTGGCGTTCTTTCATCCATGCCGATATATCGGCGAGGCATGACGAGAGTCGAGAACTGCGTGGTCTTCCAGCGGGAACGATAGGAAGAGCTGAGTATCGTCAGCATAGCAATGGGAAGAAAAACCATGGGAGCGGATGATTGCACCAAGTGAGGTGGTGTATATCGAGAAGAGAAGGGGACCGAGCACTGACCCTTGAAGAACCCTTGTGGATAAGCCGTGTGGTTTGGACCAGCGGAGGGCAGATCCTGAGATACCAAGCTCAGTGAGTGTGGAGAGGAGGATTTGATGGTTAACCATGTCAAAGGCAGTCATTTGATCTGGCTTCTACTCCAGAGTCACACTGAGATAGAGATGAGATGAAGCCATCTGACTGATGACTCTGATTGTCTTCATCCAGCCATGACACATACACACACGCACACACACACTCACACTCACACTCACACACTCAGGCACCCTGTCGGGAGCTCACATATTTCACAACCCCCTCGAGTCACCTCAGCAACGATCTGAAATCTTTCAAATAAGCCTTTCAGCCGAGTCGTTAGTTTACAAGGCAAACTGAGGGCAAACAACTGATCCCTGTGGTTACAAACAGGCGCAGGTGTGTGTGTGTGTGTGTGTGTGTGTGTGTGTGTGTGTGTGTGTGTGTGTGTGTGTGTGTGTGTGTGTGTGTGTGTGTCCCATTCTCGACACCCCTGCTGTACGCCTGAACCTCTGTTTGATTGGTACGGTGACAGGCAGCAGAAATGGTGCAGCAGTTTGTCAGTAGATGAGCTGGGAATCAGTAATGGGGGGATGATGTCACCACAGGGGACCTGAGGCATGCTGGGAAGGCTTCTATTCAGATACTGTATGATGATATTTGACACCATGTGATCGCTGGCTTTTTACTGAGCATTATGGAGCTCCATCATTTAGGTTATATATGAATGTAATGCCTTACACTGCCTCACTATGCCACAGTGATTTCTCATACATGAATAGAAATATAGTGACATTGCGATAATAACACTGTACCTGTTCACGTGACTCAACTCCTGACTCCTATCCAAACTGTAACTGTTGTTGGGTTTGTTACAGTGTGTTTCCTAAACGTCTTTCAAAAACGTAATCAAACAGGAGCCAAACTGGAGAAGAAGAAGAATAATGTGGCTGGCCTCGTGGATCTGCTGCCTGCTTTTCAAAATTTTAAACATCAATTCATCCATCCATCCATTCATCCATCCATTCATCCATCCATCCATCCGTTCATCAACCCACCGCTTATCTGTGACCAGGTTGCAGTGGCATCAGACTGAGTAAGGAAACCCAGACATCCTTTACCTCAGCAACGCCCTCCAGTTATTATTATTATTATAATTATTATTGTTATTGTTTGCGATCGTGCTGACCCCATGTGGCTCCTTGTTGCTGATTGACTCGTTAGTTTTTGCCCCAAGAAAATCTTCAAAAACACATCAGCAACCAGAGAACCGGTGTTGTTTTTGAATATGAGAAGAATGAGCAAGCAAGTAGAAATCAACACATTGCACAATGGCGACACGCAGCCTCTCTAAAAGTTCTAACAAAGAGACATCACATACAGCTTTTCCTGCTTTTGTCCACCTCAAAATTGGTCCTCTTGCTTGCTTGCTGTAGATTTCTCCACAGCACCTTTACAGTGTATGAGAGCAATGGCAACTCCTGCAAGAATGAGGGCGCACTTTGCACGCGTGTGTACACTTAATTGCAGTTTGGAGCAGCCCTTTAGGGATATATATATATATATATATATATATACAAGCTCAGAGAAGAGGTCTATAAGAGAACAGAGAACAGGTAAAACAAGTTAAAACATGTATCGTGTATTTTAGAAACTGTCCACCCAAGAAAAACGTCACAATAGGTCATAATGTCAGTCACTCAAAAACGACCTATAATTATGTTTGAGTGACAGGTGCCATCTAGTGATTATGAGCCAGAGCAGTGGTGCAGTTCACATGACGTCTGTATACTGTATATAGACATATTTCCTCATTTAGAGGAGGAGGGGTGGTCAGTTTACCACAAGTCGTCACTACAGTTGTCCCCTAACCTTAACCTCGTGGTTATTATTGCAGCCATGACGACAAAGGTGGCCTAACTTTAAGGAAGTAGTAACTTTAACCCACACCACGTTTCTCTAACCTTGATCAGCTGCCAGTTACATCCTATCAGTTGCTGAAATGTAAGTGTAAGACTTGAGATGTATTGTAGTTTAAGGGACTCTTTGTAATAAATAGCCTCATTATTAGGGTGATTGTAAACATCTTTTTGTACTTTGTCACTGATGTTACTTAAAGCATTTTTGGCTGGTGGCCACTGAGAGTAATCTCTATGAAGTGAAGTGTGGAGAGAGCGCAGCCAGCGAAAAACCGATGATAAATAAAGTAGAAAAATGAATAACAGCTTTAAGATTGAAGTTTTCTGTAATGTACCAGCAGCAAGTGTGAGCATTGATCCTGAGTGTTGATCCACTGCACCACTTTTAAAGATAACAGACCATTAGTTTGGTGTAATGACTGATGGCCTAATTCTGTGAAACCTCCCACTATGTGTGAAAGAGATACAAAATCACATCACTCTGCTGATATTTCTGTGGTGTACTAACTGACGAGAGCTCCTCTAATTGATATCAGTGAACGATCACCATCCCTGACTTTAACTCATTCTGATTGGGCTGGTGGCTGGCAGTGATAATGGTATTCCTGTTTGCTCAGGAGATGAGCACTTCAGTCTGGGAAATGCAAATGCTGTGATAATGTCACCAGAGGGGTCCTGAAGCCCACTGAGATTACACACTGTCATTAGGAATCTACAAAGATTACTTCCTCCTTCACTGCTGAGAGGAAAGCTACACTTGAAATTAGTTCTTCTTTTCCTGGCTGATTTTTTTTTTTTTACCAAACTAGTAATGAGTAAAGTGATTTGAATTTAAAACAGGCAACTTCATAAAGTAATACATTAACCCATTTTTTTCTTTTTTCTCCATGGGTACATATTGTAACTTAAGTGAAGAAGCCGCCACTAGATTAATATGCATACCATCTTACCAGAAGGTTGTTAGATCTCCCAAAAATAAAAAAAAATTAATGACATGTGGGACAAAAAGCCCATGAACAAGAAGCTTTACTCCAAATGGAGCAGTTCTATCTTTAACATTATCAGACTGTTACCCCTCCTGCACATAAGCCTAGTAGATAATGAACACACAGAACCTGCATCTGATCCACTGAGTCTGCTGTCGTCACCAGCTCCATAAGACCAGGATCTGCTACTTTTGCTCATACAGTCCATATTACAGTACACTTTGGCACTGAAAAGACCCAAATTAATGGATGAGTTGCCTCCAGTGTCAGCCATGTGGTCATAATAATCCTATAGTGAATATAAAATAACTCTCAAGTGTTTTTATCTATGAACCCGTGTTTAACCTTTCATACCCGTATTGAGCAGCGTCAGTGTGAGAGCAGGAATATATTTTGGTAAACCAGCATCACTGTTTCAGTTTGAAAGAAGGTCTGAAGGAGTAGAGAGGGTTTTAGTGTGTCCCTGCCCAACGATGAGTGTCAACATCGTAAATCAGTTCCACAAACACCATCGCTTGTGTAACTTCATACTAGGTTTTCTTTAGAGGAAAAGCATTGCTGTGCTGATCTCAGTGGTTTGAAAGTCTGTCAAACCTCTATTTTTTGTGGTCTGGTGTATTCTGTGGTGTAGCTTTGCACTATAGAGCATTGAACAGTGAAGTGCTGCGATACACAGAGTGTGGAAAGAGCTTGTTACGACCTGTAGCTGGCAGCACGAGCAGGGTGGTTAGACTGGATGCAGCTACTCTCTAAAAGAAACTTCAGATACGTTACATGTGGAACAAGAGACAGTGAAAACGTGCAATTTCTAACATCAACACAAGAAAGTAAAGTGGATTTTAGGGAGCATAAGAGAAGCTTTTAAATAAAAGGACTAATGTGATAATGTCGGTCAGATGTTACTCAGAAACATCCTGCATGTTCCAGCAGCCTTTCCTGGAAATATAAATAAATATCAGCATTGATCAGAGCTGCTGAGTGAAGGTTGTTGAGGCTTTTTTTTTTTTTACTGTCGAGCTAAACAATTAACTTCCATCACATTATTTGCTGCTTCAAACAAGGTACACACACCAAATCACCGATTGCCTGCAATCCTGTGATCAAACAGGAGCAAACACAATGAGCTGTCTGGACAAAAGCCAAAATTCATTGATTTGGAGAAGTGCAATGTGAGTGATCAAAGGCTTATTAAATTGAATTTTTATGAAAGGAGAACCAGATTTCTGTTTGACTTTGATCTTTGTAGCCTTTGAGGCAGATTCTGCGCTGCTGATGAGCTGCGTTTACAGCGAGCAGAGCTGCTGGACAGTGATTGATATTGGCTGCAGTGGCATTAATATGAATGACAGTTTTCAGATATCCATCACCGCAGAGAAAAGAGCAGCAACAATGATGAGCCCAGGGTAAGATTTGTGCATGTACATCCGCAATGCATGCTGAAGGGTGTCCTCACTCCAATAGATGTCTAAACGTGTAGATAATGATGGTTTTATGTGGATAGAGGAAGAACAAATATATTAGCTTTCAGGTCTTTGTCAGCGTTTGACATATCATGCATAAATTAATATAAAAACTTTTATTCTAGCCTGAAAAAATCCACAGACTCATATTTGGTAATGCTACCCTAAATAACCTTAATACTGCAGTGACACGTGTAATGGCACTAGTACTGCTTTATATCACCAAAAAAGGAAACATAATGGGATAAAATAACTACTTGATTAATGTTTGGGTATGATTGTGGTGATGGTTAAAAGAAACCAACAATGGCAGACAGTTTTTTGATCCAACTTCCCGCCTTCACAGACTTTGCGTAACGTCGTCACACTATTTCCTCTTTTTGCTCAAGATGAACAAAAGTCATATTTTTGCCATTTGCTGAAAGGACTGATGCTGTTATTTTTCAGTCTCACATGTAAATGCAGAATATTTTAGTGCAAACATCCATTTTCACCTGTAAAATCATTCTCACCTGGACACACAAACACTACAAACATGCTGGGTTGACCCTTAAGGGCAACACACATCAAAACACCTGCAACAAACCAGCCCTGCATTAAGATACATCACTGTCCTGTTTTCAGATATCTATAAGCCTTGATGCTGCAAAACAACATCAGTTTTTATCACATTCACTCTGCAGATTGTAACATCCCAGCTACTGTACTGCTACAGTAAATACTTCTTCTGTCTTATAGCATATACAATATGTTACAGTCAAATGGTTAGGTGCTGTGTGACGTGGCTGCTGTGTGTCGCCCGTAAGTTTTTTTTGTAAAGGAAGTATTTTTAGTCATTTTAACCCGAACCACGATCTTTCCCTAAACCTAACTAAACCTGCATTGTCACATTGTTTCTATGTGCAGCTCTGCATGGACCAGCGACGTGATTTGTCATTTAATTTGGAGGATTTGTTGCGTAATTTAAAATTTTCAGATATCAGTTGATATTACAGACCACAAGCATTTTTAAATTGCATTTGAAAACAGATGTTTTCCTGTAGGTGTATTTAAATATATACTGTTGAACCAGATGTGATAACTTCAGCGCTGCTGTTGGGTGTAGTTACAGAGCAACAGAGCGCACTGCTGAGGAGTCACTATTAAGTTCAAAAGTCTTAAAACTTTGAAACAGAAGAGGTCAGTTAAATAATGCAAAATAAGTCAAATGGTGATGAATTAATTAGCATGCAAAGGAAGAAAAAATACAGCTCCCATGAAAATTCACCAGTAAGGCAGTTCAGCACTTGTGCATGTTAACTTTTATACCGATGATATCCACCAAGTCAATTTACATTTTAGTGCTAATATGTGCTGTCTAAAAACAGCTCTGTCCTGCTGTTATTACAGACATGTCCAACCTTTAACCCACAATTGTCAAGGGCTTATGGGATATGGTGTTCTTTAAAGGCTGCTAGAAATGTAAATATTAAATAAACAATGGCATTATCATCCTTCTCTATTCATATGGAGTGAACCAGAGGACATACTGTTGAGTAAGGTTATGATCCAAGGCTGGATTTTAGTCATTTTCTTTACTACAAGTATCAGAGTCTTATTTTAGTTCCGGTTTCATTGCAGGGAGACTACAGTAGCAACCACATTAGCAGAAGGCTAATGGGTATCATCTAAACAACAACAGATTACACAAATCATTTCATACATTCAGAAAGATGCAGCAGAGGTTTCAGCAGCCTTCTGTCTGCAGACATCTCACCATGTCATTGGTATGAATAATAACACTCAGTCTGTATTAATATGAATGAATTCTGCTTAGACATCCTCTACCAGTGCTGCTCCATCATCAGTAGTTGGCCCTGTGGATGTCAGTTATTATTGATTTTAATCCTATTCGAAATGCATCATTCAAGCAGCATCAACAGCAAGCTGACTGTGTCAACGGAGCACTGTGAGTCAGACAGACACACAGACAGACGACAGGCAGAGAAACAGGCATGATGTGGCAGACTGCGGCAGCATTGTATTGATGACATTAGGTCACTAATTTGTAATAACCTGCCCAGGAGCTACGGATGAAAATTAGCTCATTAGCGAACTCCAGCACATTTACACTGATGTGGAAACTGAAATGTTGATTAATGTGCAGTGTCCCTGGTAAATAAATAAATAGAACGGTTTAGCTCAGTTTCTTAGCTCCTGTTGTGAGAGACGTCGTGATCAGTCTGTAAAATAATACATACGGAGGTTTACAGCAAAGCTTCAGCATTTTGTGGAGCCACATTTTTTTGTTATAATCAAGTTGCACCAACATCAGAACAAACAGGAGCTGAGGCTGATGGCAATGTCATTTGTTTTCAAGTATTATTAAAGTATTGGACAAATTCAAATTCTGACCCGATTATGGAGATTCATGTTTGTACCAAATTTCATGGAAATCCATTCAATAGATGCCAAGACCTCATATTCTGTTACTTAAAGACAGTATATATGTATGTGCCTAAAAATAACCATAAAAAACATCTTGCCCAGGTTGCTACAAGAAGATAGTGGATAGTAGGAAAACAAATGAAATACATTGTCAGAGAACATTTTACTGATATGATACATTTTACTAACATTTTGTGACTTGACATGTACTATATGTTCATTACAAACGCGTCCTCATTATATTATTATGATGAATAAACACAAAACCGTTTCTCTCAAAATATACTGTATTTGCTGTTAATGAGTGGGATACAAACGTGATTTCTAGACTTTGCTATAAGAATACAGTGAAGACAATGAAATACAAATGAAAGTGGAATGTAAACAAGAGGATTGTAAAGCAGTGTTTCACGGTGTATATGACATACTGTATGCAAGCTACAGTTCCAGCATGGGATGTAGAATGTTAAAGGGGTAATTCTGTATGGATTACAGCAGTGGGAGCATGTTCGAGATAAGGATGACAGCAGTAGAGCTTATTGAGACAAAGAGGAAATGAGTTCAGAATATTTACAATGTGATAAATATGAAGCGTTTGTCCCTGATTCGCCTCCTTCAGTCCTCGTGCTTCTTTCTATCCGGTGTCTGTCATTCTTTCTGTCTCTGTTTCTCTGGTTTCAGCAAGTATGCAGCTCGCTTTAGCACAGTGGCCTCCCTTTTCCATCAGCCTTGAGTGTGTGTGTGTGTCTGTGTGAGCACATGCTTGTTATATGTGCGTGTATTTTTGCGTGTGCACGTTTCAACTGATGTAGTGCAACATCCCCACCAACTGGTCAGAAAATGTAACTTTCGTAAATGATGTTTCTTCTTTCTCCTGTCTTTGGTTCTTGCCATTGCACAACCTCCTACTCATCCTTTTCTTCCTCCTCTCCTCTGCTAAACTCCTCCTATCGCCCCTCTCCTCCATGTCCCTCTTCAACCTATTTGTTCTGCTCTCTTCTCTGTCTCCTCCCTCTCTCCATCCTTTATCCTCACCTCTTCCTGGTTGTGCTCCTCCTTCTCTCTCCCTCCTCTCCTCTCCTCTCTTCTTCTTATCGTCTGACCATCTCTCGGCTCATTTCACTTCCTTCCTTCTGCCCACTTGTTGTTGTTGTTGTTGTTGTTGTTGTTGTTGTTCATCTAAGTCTATAAGTTGAAATAATTGTCTGGCCCCTCAACTGTATGTAGGTGTGACTGTGTTTCTGCTTATTGGTGTGTGTCTTCTGGTGGTTTTTTTGTGTATGAATAAATATATATGCAATCAAGACGGACAGTAACATTAATAAGATGTGTTGTCTGTTTATGTCATTGGTTGACTTTCTTGCCCTGTTTATGTAGCTCTACTTGTTCTTCTGTCAACTCCATCTGAATGTAAAGTCCAGTTCTTTAACAGTTGTTTTTACCACTGCGCTGCTTTAACACTGGTATACCTACTAAATGTTTTAATATTAGTATAAGAATTAAAGTTATGTGAGCCTTCAGTTACAAACTATGTGTGTGAGCTAAAAAGACCGCTAGCGGCCGTAGGAATTCTGACTTGTCCGTTAGGAGCAAAGGCGGAAGTCACATTAACAAAGTAGTAAGTTGAACCCAAACCGTGATCTTTCCATAACCTGAACAAAGTCGTATTCATGACTAAACCTAACCAAACAATTAACTGTTGTCAGATCATATAACTGTGATTTGTACTTTACTTATGCTGTGTCATTCTGGAGGGCAGTTACAAAACAAGACTCATTCTTTTATCTTTATGTGTTACTTATTCAGCACTTGTGAACAATTTTTATGTTGCTCTTTAAAGCAGCTATAATCAATATTTTCCATAATAACAATGTATGAGGTGATAATACAGCAGTGTGTTGGTCATAGCTCGTAGTGATGAACCTACAGAGAATTATCAGTGACTCTGCAGCTCCCCTCGGCTTTATGGAGCTTTATAGCGAGTTTCAGCTCATTGTTTATCTGTCCGGCTGCAACTTTACTGTTTTGGTTCACTCTCAGCGCTCTCATAGCGTCGCTTTGGGCCGCAGCAGGCAGCTGTTTTCAAAGAAAGCCCTAAAACGCCACTGTACACCACCTGCTCAGCACCAAACAGACACAGTTAGCTGTAGACTAGCTGGTGAACATAGTGGAGCATTTAGCAGCTAAAGAGCCAAATATTTCCCTCAGAAGTTGGTAGAGAACAAAAACAGCTAAAAGAGAGTGAATATTGGACTTACATTTACCAGGTGGACAGAAACACGACTCCTAATGAATGATAATGTTGCTCCGTAACTGCTGGATGTGGAAATAAGCAGCTGTTTGCTAACAAGTTCAACATCTCAACTTAAAAGGAGATGATATATCATGTTGTGGTTTCTGCTTGTTTCTACTGAGAACAAGAGGCCAAAAAATTCATTTAATGCAGATTGAAGTTATGTTTGTAAGTCAACTTACAGCAACCTGTACAGCTGTAAACATCTCATCCACTCTCTTCACCATTTTTGTAGCCATTTTTCTAGCCCTGGCACAGGAAGACGGTGTCCTCATTCTTAATCCTGCCCACAAAGCTCTGATTGGCTCAGTTGTTTATCCAATTAGCTGTCAATGTGCACAACACCAAAACAATTTGAATCGGTGAAAACAATTAGAGATGTGGGCATTGATTTAGAGGTCTGGAACCACACAAGCGTTGACTGTGACGATTCTATCCATGTTCAGTAATTTCCAAAGATTTCTCCAGGTGCTCCAGTTTCCTCCCGTAGTGTAAAGACATGCAGGTTGAGTTAATTGGTGACTCTAAATTGTCCGTAGGTGTGAATATGAGCATGAATGGTTGACTGTCTATATGCGTAAGCCCTGTTTACCTCTCATGTAGCAGTACTTTCAAGTCACAGAGCTAAGCACCTGTTTTTCTGATTAAAATATACCAGGTGATCTTTGAAAAACCCAGAAGGTCATTTAACAACATTTATTGCTGGTTTGTAAGTTTTTCTTTCAACCATCTGTATGAAAAAAATACTCAAATGAAAAACACATTTCCCAAGTTATGACTCTATTTCATAATCCAAATAAGATGGTAGCAGGAAATTACATGACATTATTGGTCCAAATCAATGTTGCTTCCTATAATTTCTGATTTTCATACAAAATGAACCATATTTTATTTTACTTGTGTAGACAGGATATAGTGCATTCCATTCAGGCATTCAGGAAATGGAGTCAAACTTTGCAAAAAAGCAGAAAATCCTTTTTATTCATTGTCCAGTATTCTAAAAAATTTCTAAAAAGAAAAAAGACACTTAGCTCTGTGAATCAAGTGCAATGTGAAATATTTCTGCCATAAATGCTTGTGTGACCAGATGGAAATGAACAGAACAGAGACAAGCACAAAAAATGCAAATCCTGATTCTCTCGTTAGTGTCTCTGTATGTGTTAATTTAACAGGCTGCCCCACGAGTCGAGAAACTCAATCAACATGTAAATTAACACGTCACCTTCCAATCATATGTTTCATGATCATCTCATGTATGTAATGTTCTCTCCATTTTACAAATGGCACATTGCACATGGATGTAATTTCACCATCATTTGCAGGAATACACATGTAAATGTATTATTAAACACATTATGTTAACATATGAAGAAGACGATGACCAGGAAAACTTGATAGAAGTGGGCAGAGATGTCAGGAGGTTGGGGGTAGAAGGAGGTAAGGATAGATCAATGAAAGGGGGATGTCGGAGAGAGGAATGGGGGCGAGATGCATAGAAAAGGGATGGAGAGGGAAGTTATTTGGAGAGATGGAGGAATAAACAATCTTATCTAGACAGGAATTGAGAAACAGATGCAGAGGGATGGATAACGACATGTGATTCAGACAGAGGAAGAGAGTGATGGTAGCATGGGAGGGAAGAAGGATGAAGGGGTGCCGGGTGTGAGGTACGACAGGAAACAGCTGAAAAGTGTTTGAGAGAAAGACAAACTCATATGGAAAAGAAGGATGACAGGAGGGTACAGGCAGAAAGATAAGTGGAAGGATGGAGAAAGGGAGCGATGCAATTGAAATGAGAAGCACTTTCAGTTAAGGAGAGAGTGATGAAAGGACGGAGGAGAGGGCGACAGAGATGGAGGAGTGCCTGTAGTCTGAAAAAGAGCTGCTTTGCAATTTTCTCACGCTGAGCCGGCCTGACTGAACAAATTAAATCTCTTCTCAGAGCACCAGTGTTCCTAAGAGACCCAGCGTCACATTGCACCTAAATTCTACTGCAAAATTATATAAACATAATCTTATAAAAGTAGACTTTTTAGTGCTTCATCCACAACCTCAGAACTTTTTTGATTATTTCGCTATTATTTATTGATTTGATAGGTTCACAATTTTTCACAAATCTGTCCTTAAACAACAGTCAGGAGCCCAAGTGAACATTAAAAGCTGTTTTTCTTGCTGTAATCATTCCTCCTGTTCATACTGACCATTAGAAGATTCCTTCATAATGCACTTACGACTCTGATATGTGACCCAAATCTCTCATATAAATTTTATTTATATGAGCCATATGTTGTAAAGTTATTTACTATGTCTACAATGATAGATCAAGGTCCCCGGGTTCACTATGAGCTTACTGGTTTCACTATGGGCATAAAGTGCTACAGTGGGGATTAAATGAATGAAGCAATAAACAAAAACAGTGGAACCCACTTGAAAATGAATTTTTGTCCATAGAATTTCTGATATTACTGAGCCTGGTGAAGACAGGCGCCACAGTGGATGTTGAGTAATCTGGTTTATTACAGTTGTCAGTGGCAATAATAACATGAATTTTAGAAGTTGATAGCTGAAATCTGAGAACATGGTGACATCTGTAAGAATAAGCCTCTGAAATGGTCACAAAATACGAGTAGTCAGATAATCAGACGAGTTGCAAACAAACCAACAATTTTACTAGATTATAAACCTCTTTATTTGCAGGTATAAAGTGAGCACACTTGAAATGTCACTAATCCTTCACTGCACAGAAGTCGTTTATACAAAACTACGGTAAGTACAGCTTTTCAAAGTTGAAGCTGTGATGGATGTTGGTAACTGACAGTCTGGGGAATCATTTTTGCCTCTTTTACTGCTCGTGTTTCCTCCACTCCATTCTTGAAGAGCAGGATAGATAAGTTGGAAGTAATTTATCCATTAACCTTTCACTACTTCCACCAATTGCCATCACCAGAAACAGAAAAAGCTTTTGTTCAGATTGTTCCAGAAAATCACACTCTCTTCCTGTTCGGTGCCATAAAGCCCTCCAGCAGGTATCCCTCCAAATCTGACGGTGGTTCACAGTGGGCTAATTTGTCCACATACTAATGTATCCCTCAGTGAGGTGAGAAGTGGAAATAATGAGGAGAGATGGATGGAAAATGGAAACATTTCCAAACAACAGGATGAAATGACCAAAATTACATTTGTAGTTTTTTATTAGTTACTTATGAGCAATATTTATTGTACACTATAATACTATTTATTCTGAGGTTTTCTGAGGTTTTCAGCAGGTTTACTCAGTGACAGTATTGTCAGTTAATCACTAAAAGCAAGATCTTCAACCTCTATATTGTGAAAAAGTCGTATTTGATGATGTCTGCTACTTTAAAAAAAAAAAAACACAGTTCACCTTGAGCGTGACTGAAATTCTGTTTAAAATATTTTCAGTCAAGTGACAAATTTGTGGATTCCAGATGTTGTTCCTTAATGCCTGAACGTCTTCTGTGCTCTCAGTCCCATCATGTGCAGACTCTTCAATTACCCATTGACATTTCAGTTTAGTCTCAGTTGGGTTTTTAATTCTACTGATAATTTCCACTGAATTTATCTCATTCCATTACATTTCTCTCATTACTTCCTCACATTTAGCTCTGTATCCTGCACTCTATGCTGTTATGAGGACATGTGCAGACTTCCTGCTCTGTATGCTGTGTGGCAGTGGAGTCGAGGCACAGTGTGAATATTTCAGCACTGTAAATAAAAGACTGTGTCTCTTTCCGCTGTTTTTTTGCAATCGACCTTCCTCCAGTCACCCAGCATCAACTCAGAGGAACTTTTTAGAGGGTGTGTACATGAGGGAGTCCGCACGCACGCATGCATGAATATGTGTGTGTGTGTGTGTGTGTGTGTGTGTGTGTGCGCCTTCCTTTTGCATATGTCATTCCTGCGCGTGTGTCTGTTCTTTTTCTCCTTGTATGTATGAATTTATTCAGCACTACGCTGAGCTGAATGTACAAACCGAATGGAGAGGAATCGATATCAATGTAAATGTATTCCTTTATTGCTTTGGCTGGAAAGTTGGTTTAGTCTCATTTTCATGCACAAGAACATCTATGAAATTTATGAAGTGAGACAGACAGCCACGCAGAGCATAATTTGTGTTGTTTAATGTTCTGCTCAGATTGTAATCATGAGAGTGCAGTGAGCTTAATTGATGATATAAGTACTGTTTACTTTCACTTTCCCAGGACAACTTACTCAGCAAGAAAAGAAAAAAAAACCTGGCTGCACCAACAAACTTCTAACTTACCCCCTTCCCTTCCTCCCTCTCTTGCTCTCTCTGCTGCTGTCACTCCCTGCTCTGTCTCCCCTCCCTCATGAAGCATTTATTATAATACTTTTTTTCTTCATCCTCTGCTGCACACACGTCTGTAAAGTTCAGGAAAGCATAAAGGAAGGATTTCTGTGTTTTTATAAGATATAAACAAGGCTAGGTCAAAACCTAGTATATGGCTGGATTGTGTTTGGTCAATGTGTGAAATTGTGGCCAGTGTACTTAATACTGAAGTAGCAAATAACACAACATGGTTAAGCTACGTTTAAGTCAAAAAAAGGTTATAAATGCAGTTGCAAGAACAGAACTTAATTCATTTTAATTATAACAATTCTAATTATCTGTTAAGTCCCCCTGCTTTCATCTGTTTCTATCTGCAGATGTCTGTAAACATATGGTCTCATCCATGTGTTAGCATGCTAGGCTAACAGTCCGTCAGCTGTGTGACTTTATTTCCGCATTGTGACGTGTTTCAGAGCACACAAACACCATAAGCACACCTGTTAAACAGGAAACACAGTGGCTACACCTTATTTTTATACACGGCACAGCTATGCTAACGATGCTAGCCATGCTAACTAGCTGCTAGCTGCTGTGCAGGCTGGAAAAATGGATCCGTCGTGTCTCTTTGTATCCATAGGTTGGTGCTCCTGTCAGTGAAAATGTCACATTTTCTGCAGCTTTTATCTCTTATACTGTTGCTGTGAAGAATAATTTTTCATCTGTGGAGTTGATGTATAAGGCAGTCTTAAAGGAGGAAAGATGAATATCTTTGCTGATATCTTTGCTGAACAACAAAATCTACAAATCAAATCAAGGAGCCATGATTTGGACAAAACATTCAGTTGAAACTCAAACCTGGAAGTCATTTACAGGCCTTTGAAGGATTTTTAAGTTTGACAGTTATCTGTGCAACAACAAGCTGCGTGAACTGACCTCTGCTTCCGTTTCTCTTTTCTCTGTTGCAGCAGGAGAGTAACCATGGATGTCGTCTCCTCGCTGGCCTGCCCTCTCCTCCTCCTCCTCATCTTCGTCCTCCTGTCCTCCCTCCCCTCCTGCTCCCCCTCCATGCTGTGTCCGAAGCGGTGCACCTGCCAGAACCTGCTGCCGTCCTACACAGTGCTGTGTGCCAAGACGGGCCTCCTCTTCGTCCCGCCCAACATTGACCGCCAGACGGCCGAGCTCAGGCTGATGGACAACTTCATCACAACGCTGAGACACCGCGACTTTGCCAACATGTCCAGCCTGGTCAGAGCTCAGTTTCTTATAAATCTCATCATTCATTTTTTTTTTTACCTTGCAGCCATTCATGTTTACTTTGATTTGTACAACCAGCAGTTTCTGCCAAGCATTTTGGTACGAGTGTGATCCAACTGTGCTGTTGTTTTGATTAATTGCTGTGCCGTTTTGTTTTTGTTGGGGTTGCCAGCAAGCTAGTCAACAAACACATTTGTTTTTGTGTGTTGTTTTAAGTTATGTCATTCTATTTGGAATAAAACACCGCTGATGGAACATATGTTATGTAAAAGCTAGATTATGTTACTGATGTTCCAGACTGTGATTATAAGTACTTAACCTTGCTGCTTACAAAACTCTACCTTGTCTGGCGCTCAGAAACACAGTCACGACTCATTCATAATGTACATTGAACCAGTTATGAAAAACATCAGCCAGTCATGGTTGAATCATGATGCTGAGAGGGGTTAGAGTGACCACATGCCATCTTATTAAAGATATAGACACTGATAGTTTACAATTTTGACAAGGTGGTGCGAGTTACTCACCGGTGCTTTGTATGTTTGGATGTTAGCTGATGCTTCAGGTCCTGTAATTGGAAATCTAGCCAGCTGGAAACTGGGCTACTCTATATGATATATATATCATGCATATTTCCAGGTCTATATTTATACTCTGGGGCTCTACTGGAATATATCTTTGCATGATTTACAGTTTAAAAACTCTTTATGCAGCCCCTCAGTTAAGCCTCTGTCTGAAACAGGCCGTTTTAGCTACCTCCCGATGAGCCCACTCTGTTCTCATTGGTCAGCTTCAGGAAGCTTCCTCCGGCCCTGGAGGCTACATAAACAAACGATAGTAGTAGGATTTCACTTCTTTTTCTTCTTTTTTACACCAAATGGAAACTTCTCAAATACATCTGTACATGTTGGAGCCCAAATTCGATCCAAAACACAAATAACCCATGGAGCAACGTGTGTGGGCATGCATAAACGATTTTACATCAGTTCAATGGGGAAGTAGAGGTAACTTTGCAAACAGAGCATTAGGGCAGGCTCAAGCCCTGGCTTTTCACTAGCAGGGGGCATTTTTATGTTCATACGTTCCCCCTAAGTTTTGAAACTTTAAACCTTATAACAGCGTATAAATGACAGAAAATGTATGTTCCCATCAAGTACCAAAGCTAGTGCCCTTAGTGAGGCTGAAAGTAAGGGCGTGGAAGTCCGGCTAACACTAACCAAGTGTTTCACTGTAGTTGTCTAACCTTTACCATAGTTTATTTGCCATAACCACAGTCTTTTCCTAACCTGAACCATACCGTGGATGCCAAGTTCAGATATTGCAGACCCAAAGAACCTTAAAAACATTGCACAACTGTGCAATCTAATGCAATTCACTACAACAGCTCTGCCATAAAGTCTACATTTATGAAGCTTATACATTTTCAGTTTTTGTTGACATTGTCAGAAAGGTGATAATTCTACTTTATGATGATTATTAAGGTCATAGTGGGTTAGGGTTAGGGTTAGGGTTCAATATAATATAATCAATATAATAGGGTTCAATATAATCCAGTACACCACCACCACGGTGGTGTACTGGATTATATTGAAAAGTGTTCCTAATATTTTGTCCAGCCCATTAACATACATGAGGGTGACAAAATATTAGGAAAAATATAGTCTCCCCACAAGATACACGGCCAAAGGGGAGGTCTTACTAAGATCGTCCTATTAGCTAACTGCACATATCATGCATATATTGTTTAAAAGCATTTCATTGGTTATGTGGCACATGCAAAGAAAAATGCATGAAAGCCCCGAATCCATCATTAACAGCAGCCCTCGTTGATGAAGGCCGAACACAGTTCGGGTAGCTCAAAGACAAATTATCAGTGTCAGAAAAACACATTAACATACAGAGGTATTTCACAGTCGTCTCTTAACTGCTAAGTCCAGAGAGTCTTAATATATTATAGCTTGGAGCCGTCTCTGTAAGGTCTCTGTAAGAAGAGAGTCGGAGAGTCACCAGACAATAGCTCCATACAGTACATTGGCTGTAATTAAGAGAGACGGATGCGGCCCCTCACAGACAGGACGCTCATATCCTATTTTCCCTTTCTGAACTGAGGTTTCTGCAGGAATAACATCTCCTTGTTCTCAGACTGCTCAGACACTCTCAGTATTCTGAGCAAAGAAAACTGCTCAGCTCTCAGTAATGTTGGGAACATGTGAATTTTTCAGTGAAAAAAACAAGAAATTGAAACTGTGAGGAGAGTTTTCATGTTTATTCCACACTGAACGCAGAAAATATTAGGAGCATCTACTCCTTCCAACACAACATATTGACTGAGGTGAAATCTACGATATCTTACGGATTTCACCAATTAATTCCACTGTAATCATGTAACGAAGGTGCACGCAGCACAAAAAGAGAAACACCAACATCGTCATGTTCAAACGTCAAATAGAAACACCCGCCACAGCTGGAGACTTCCTCTGCTTTTGAAAAATAAGTTTCCTCTCCAGCGTGATCACAACAGCACAGATGATGTTTGTTCACACACAAGGCAGCGTGGGAAATGAGGTTTTAATCATTTGGCGGTGAGCGTGACAGAGGGCCACAGATGTCTCCAATGATCACGGTGCATCTCCAAAACAGGTTTACAAATGTGCGGGTGTTGATTGACCTTTGCTGGGTGTTAATAGAATACATTTCTGCATCTTCACACTTATTGGAATTCCTGGTACAGTCGAAGTATTTAGCAGCCTACAAACTCCGGCCCTCGGTGCTGTTTTCTAATAGTATTATTTATTAATGAAGCCCAGACTTTTTTTTTGTCCAATTTGACCAATTTGTCCGTAAGTCTACACCTCATCTGACCCACAGTACTCTAGTATTAATTACTAATTTTATTATTAATGAAGGGTGAGGGGGTGGCTTGGTGTTTAAAGGCCATCCTGTAACTTGACTGCCTGTATAATCCCCACAGCCCTGACTGTCCAACCTGCTGAACCGTCCTTAAGTGAAACATCGAATCTCTATTATCTCCAGGGTGGCGGCTCATCAGCTAACCCTGACCTTTGACCTCCCTGTGCAGGGGGACAGAAAAAGTATCACTCTAAAACATGGTGCACCATTTGACAAAAGTGAAACCTTACTAAATTATTGCTGGCATGAAATTAAATTGTAGAGCTTTAAAAAGAATAGAAATTCGGTAATTTGGCAAATGTTTTTTTTTTTAGAGTCAGAGATATGGAGTGACAAAGTTGATCCAGTATTTTGCGACAAATGTCATGTGTTGTCTGACAGTGATCTCATGTTTCTCTGCATGTTCAGATCCATCTGACTCTGAGCAGAAACACCATCAGTCAGATCCGGCCCTACGCCTTCGCTGACCTCCAGGATCTCCACGCTCTTCACCTGGACGCCAACCGCCTCACCGCCCTGGACGACTCCCACTTCCAGGGTCTGGTTAACCTGCGTCACCTCATCCTGTCCAACAACCAGCTGCACAGCATATCAGAGGGAGCCTTTCAGGTACGAATACTATAACAGAATCCTTTCTGTGAACAATATCACTGTGTGTTTTGCATGAGTATGCATATGTAATGAAATCTTACCTTGCCATTTGCACCTTTTAAAACTTACTCAGGTCACTTTTACTGCACTGTATTTATTTAAGAACTACACACATTATTTTATTTTATTTTGTTTTTATTATTATTACCTGGTCCTGTGAGGAACGATATCCGAACGATAGCCCTCTCTAGAGCCAGTGTTTGGTTTGTCTGTTCTGGGCAACTGTAGAAATGTCAGTGCAACATGGCGGGCTCCATGGAAGAGGACCTGCTCTCTATGTAGATATAGAGAATTGCAACATCAGGAGGTATATTAAGGCAGCATTTTGTAGAATTGAATCCTTCAAAACTCAATAAATATTCTTATTCATTCCTCCACTCATTTAAACCGAAGCTACTTGATGGAATAATGAGGCATCAAAAATGACTCATTAAAGTCATTAACGTTTTTATTCTTTGAGTTATTTGAGACATGAATGCAAATTTTGACCGCTAAGGGCTGCCATATATAAGCCTTGGAGGAAAAACAGAGCTGTTTTTGATCATGTAGACTGAAGTGTCTCTTTCTCTCATTTTCACTTTGTCAATGTGATTTGATTTTTTTGAAAAGAATATTATGCAGAAATTGGACCACACTATTTAGTTAGTTAAATAAATCTTGCTAGACAAAACTACCCAATTACCCTCAGCCTTCAGCAGTTGTAAATTATAATTTCAATTGAAATCTAATCTTTGTGCTGCTACAAATCGAGTTTTGGCTTCCCAGTAAGTAACAAGAATTTAGTTTTTTATATTATATTTAACTAATCGCCCTCAAAATGGACCAAAATCACTCTCTAATTTGGATCAAGGAGAGAAGAATTGTCTTGGAAGGATTGGATTGAAATAAATTCTCATCCTGCTGCCACCCGCTCCGCTGGGAAACTTCCTCTATGCTACAATAACAAAGTCAAACTATTTTAAACCCCAACAATTGTGGATCTGTGCTGCCAACAAACCTCATGATTCATCAGCCAAGCATTTAGAAATGGACTGCATTTGCCAAGATTCTCAGTTCAAAAAAGTTATTGCAAAGTCATTTAAAGCTCCTCAGACTTGCTGTCTTGCTGAGGGTCAAGCGCTGTGTGAAAATCACATTTCTGGTTCCGACTCTGAAGTCCAATAGAACCAGCCAGCCCTGCCTGCCTGCCTCCCCTCTCAGCTGGACACCTTTTTAATAACCTGTCCCTAAAATAAACTGTTTTCCCGTCTTCGTTAAATTACACTGTCCTTTCTCTGCTCATTAAAAGTCCAGCACTGAAGTACCAAAGTGTCCCCTCAGGATCTCGGCTCTCAGACCTCTGCAGGACTTTGATGAAGTAATCAGAGACGTGAACCTTGAACTCACTAATGGATCGGACCTTCTGAACTTTAGCCTGAACTTTACTCTTCATCTCTCACACACTGTGTCATGCTCGCTCTCTCTCTCTCTCTCTATCCCTCTCTCTCTCTCATTCAGTCACTTCACTTGACAGGACAAATTTCCCACATTACAAATACTGCAGATGATAATACAAGATAAAGTTGACAAAATGCTTTTATCTGAATGCCAAAAATACAGCTGAACACACTTGGGCTTTGGACTTATGCTCAGACAAAACAAGACATGTGAAGACAAGTTGTGATTGGCATTTTTTCACAATTTTTTGACATTTCATAGACCAAACAACACGTCGATTAATCGAAAAAATTATCGCCAGATTAATAGATAAATTGCAGCCTTATAACTATTTGATTGTAGGGTAAGATCTTGGTCATGGTGAAAGGAAACCAGTATATGTTTATAATTTTATGACAAGCAACCTGTGTACAGATTGCAAAGCGCATTGAGGCAAATTTTGTGATTTTGGGCCATCCAGTATTCCTGGGAATTATGTTCATTTTTGACAAGTCAGCACAGTTTGCATCCAATGTCAACATTTAGTGCCAGTGCAGGAAGTAGTGTTTATTTAGTGAGTTGTAAAGTGTATTAGTCAATATATTGGCATTGAATGTTTAAAAAAAGTTGTCAGTGAAGTGCAACTTTGCAGAATCATCCATTATTAGCATTTCTCTACTTTTTACCTCTCATCCCTGTACAGAAATGGAGTCATACAGCTTCACAAACAGAAACATTTTCAGATGAAACGATTTGTCTTTACCTCAGTTTATGGTGACTTTCGTTTCACTGACTTTGTTTGCAGTTGCACCATCTCTAAATTTTGCTTCACATTCAGTCACCTTTAGGAAAGTGGATGGTTGTGTCTTCTCACCAAAGGAAACCATGTTTTATATCCTGTCTCTTACCAACATTTAACACGAAGAGGATCTTTCTCTAACCTTAACCAAACAGTTTTACTGTAACCATGAGGGTAGCAGATCAGATAGACTCTGTCTATCTGGGTCCCTTTGGAAGGCACTGACAGACAATCAGTTTTATCGCTTGGGAATGAGGACTTGTTGGACTATTGGCAGGAGACTCCAGTTTCCATCCCCCCCCGACACTGAACGTCAACATGAGTCATTTTCAGCAGTTTTAACAAAAAACCAGTGTTGTCATTTTTCTTTAGAGGACAATCTTGAATTTCAGGCCAGTTATTCTGCTCACAGAGCTCTTTGAACTTCTCTTCTCTTCCTCTTAAAGTTTCTTTTGTCAGTGAGAAAGGAGACTTTTTTTGTTCAGTAAGCAATAAAGCACAGATTATTGTAATGGGAAATGAGTTATTGTGACATTCAACAGTGTCCTTATTGTGTGAATTATGAGAGCAATTACAGCAATGACAACAACATTTTGGCAGATCAACAGGCTGTTATCGCTCTCCTTCCTTTTGCCCCCCCCCCCGTGTCTCTCTTTGTGTTTTTGCTTATTGTAATGTGTGCTGACTCGTGGCATTTGAACGGTGTGCTGATTATGAGAATTGTATGGAGGCAATTAAAGAAAACAATATGCTTTGAATCTACAGCATTGAGCGGGGTAATTGATCTCCATTTCTTTCTCTGTTGTTCCCAGTCCTCCTTTTTTCCTCTCCCATTTTCCTTTTCTACCTTTATCTCTCCATCCAAACTTGAATCTATTTTTTCCTCTCATTAAACTTTTTCTTTCTCTTTCTTTTTTTTCTTTCTCTCACAAACACTGCATCATGCATGCTTTTTACTTATTTTCTCCTCCTCCTCACCCTCTTTCTTTTCTTCCAGCCCTTTTTTCTTCTTTTTCCCTGTTCTCTCCTTTCTTTCTTTCCTTTGTTCTCTATCTGTTTCTTTCCATCTTCTTCTTTCCTTCTCATCTTTTTTTTCTTCCTGAATCCTTTACTTTATCTATTTTACATGAAACATCTCAACACTTTTAAAGCACAGAGGCTTTTTTAGCCTAACTTTGGAGTGTTATTTAGCCTTCCTGACAAGCTGGCATGTCATGGTTGATATCAATGGATGCCTCAGGTCGTCTAGTTTCACTAGCTGAGGCCGCTAGAGCCTCTGAAAGACAGTAATGTCGGCCAAGGGTTAGCCTTTGACTTTGCTCACTGTCTCTGTCTCTGTCCCTCCATGCAGGACTTCCTGGAAACACTGGAGGACTTGGATTTGAGCTACAACAACCTGGTGGACATCCCCTGGGAGACCATCGCCCTGCTGGTCAGCGTCAATACCCTCAGTCTCGACCACAACCTCATAGAGAGCGTTCCCGAGGGAATCTTCTCCAACCTACATAAACTGGCCAGGTCAGGATCACATAACAGTGTGCAGCCTCAGCAGCTGTACAGGTTTCATGAAAACCAAGCAAACACTTTGGCTTCCCTGGAAATCCTGAGATGTGTTTGTAGTTTCTTTCTTGTTTCCTTTTGGTCTCTTGGTAGAAATTCTGTAATCATAGTGTTGTTGTATCGAGTTTGGTCCCTGTGTTACTGGTATGTTTGAGTGCAGTGAACATTCAATACGTCAAGGTATAACAGATAAACATTGCATCTCTCAAAATGTCTACTTTGAAGGAACAAAGGGAAACAGCCTTGTTTAGAGCTTGATGGATCTTTTAGCGCATTGTTTTGGTCTTACAGCACATTTACTGTACTATGCATTCTCAGCCACTTTCACCAATCCCCAGTAGGAAAGCTTTCCATCAAACAAGCTCTGATAAACTCACTGTACACTACTTGCCCAGCACCAAACAGCAGACAAAGTTAGAGACTAACTGGAGAAGAGAATAGAACACAAAGCAGCTTAAGAGCTTGTGGAGACAAAACCAGAACTAGAATGAGAGCAAATAACGGGCTTACATACCTCAACTTGACACAAACATAACTCTAATGGGATGATAGTGTTGCTCTGTATCTTCTGGATGTGTAAATAGGCAACTGATTGCTAACATATAAGCCATAAGAACGGGAGCAGCTGTGCATCTGTCAGCTTGTTGAGATGCTTTTCTGCACTCTGGTCAGCAGTGGATCAACGCGGTTTAAATTGAGGTTAAAATATTAAAATGAATTAAAGTTTTGTTGACAGTGACAATGACTTGACACATGTTCATCAAGGTATTTTAAAAGTATTCTCAGCTAGGTGGTGAACAAAATGTGCTTGAGAAAAACACCAAAGCCCCAAAAGGATATATGAAGAAATAACTACCCAGTTACACACTTATATAAAACACAGGTATGATTATTATTTGAAGAATCTGCAACTGAATCTGCACAAGAACTCAGACAAAAAAGACTCAAAAGTCTTCTGCTTCTGTCTTGTGGGAGTAAATTTCTTTAAAGGAAATGTTTTGACTGAAGCATCTGAATTCAAGTAAATTATTTAATAAATATTTTTTATTATATCAGTCCCCCTGAAGAACTGATTTACATTTAATTGATTTTATAATTAATTAGACATAAAACTAAAGCTTTAGGTGGGATACAGCTGATCCCTTCTCACCATGTCTGGCTTTAAGGGAAGTTGAGCTTTGGTGGCTCATTTTAATTGTGCAGCAGCTTGCTCCACACTCACACAGCTGGGAGACCAGTATGACCAGGTCTGTACTGCAGCTCCACTGGAGCAGCTGGGGGCTCAGTATCTTGCCCGGGGGCATGTTGATAGTGGATGATGGTAAATGTTACAGCCCTCACCGACTTCCAAACAGAATGCCAATTTGAAACAGTGACCTCAGACTGCTCCTCCACAGAGCAGATCTTTACTCTGATCCGGCTTGTTTAGTACAGGACAACAAAGCAACTTTTCACCAAATCAATTTATGACTGATATTAAGATTTTATTATTTACATTTAAGGTCCTGACTGCTCTGGCCCACATTTTTTACGTCCGTTCACTCACTGTAAATGGTAAATGGACTGCACCTTTCTAGTCTTCCAACCACTCAAAGCGCACACACACATTCATACACTGATGGCAGAGGCTGCCATGGGAGGTGCCAACCTGCACATCAGGAGGAGTTTCTAATTATTCACACACACACTCACACACCAATGACACAGCCTTCGGGAGCAATTTGGGGTTCAGTATCTTGCCCAAGGACACTTCGACATGCGGACTGGAGGAGCCAGGGATCAAACCACCGATCTTCTGATTAGTGGACCCTCTGAGCCACAGCCGCCCTCTGTCTGTTCTAAATCATATATAAAAACTCAGGGTGACCCTGCCTTTGAATGATGGCCACAAAACTTTAGAATGACTTCTCTGAGGAGCAACTTCTCTTAACTAACTTTTGAGTTCATACTTTTAACTCCATACTTAAAGTATAAGTCATGTGATAACAAACTTCACCATCTCCATTACTCCATCAGAAAGGCCACAAGATGAGGCTGACATACAATATAAGGTGCAAACAACAATGGACTAAAATGTAAAACCTAGAACAGTGCAGTACGTTATTTACATTCTGTTTAGGAATGCTACATAGCAACCACTGTTTAACCTTTGACACGTCCTTACTTAAAGAAGGAAACCTGTTTGTTTCCTTTTTTTTTTTTTTTTTTTTACTAATTTTGTATTTTATTTTTACTGTTACTGGCCATTGAAAAGTTCTCTAGAAATAAAGATGATTCTTTCTGTATAGTATGTGGCTGCATGTTTGCACTGAGTAATTTTTACTCCACTGGCACAAAATAATGTTTGAACACCATTAACAGTAATCAATTTCAATTTACGTCCCAATGAACAACAGTCATTGGTGTGTAAGAAAAAAAACCTGCCGTGGCTCGAGATAAATTCATGCATTTATTAAAAAGGCTGTAATGGGTTATTTTTGCCCTGGAGACACAAAACTCACAGACCAGCTTCTGTAACTCTGTGCACAGGTGAGCATTCACTTACACGCTGACACTTACACACACACACACACACACTCACAAATTAATACACCACAAGGCTGCTGCCCATGAAATAAAATAATTAAAATCTGTAAAGTGCAGCATGCTCGCCTGCTCTCAACAGCTATTAACTTATTGTTAAGTCATCGTTGTTGTCGAATATTTCTGGAGGGACTTTGGGGGAAAATAGACTTCCCTGCGTTAACAGCGAATGCTTGAATCCATTATTACCAGTCATCAGGTCCCATGTTTTGTTGAGAAAATTGCTGTTCAGTTCCCAGAGATGGTGCAGAGGGTGAACACAAGAAAACACCCTGTAATATTTGTCCACCGTTGGATCTCATCAGTCTTATGTTCTGATGAAGTGTGATTTATTTTTTGGGTGGATTTCCCTCAACCTCCATGTAGTTCTGCTTTAATTAGATACTTTCCACACGTCGGTCAGAATGCCTTCGAGAACATCTTCCATTCAACTGTCTGCTTTGACTATAGGAGGAAAGCAAAAGTGTGCAATCAGCAAAAAACAAACTTAGTTATAGGCAGCTCCTTGTTCACAACACATTCAGCCATGCGGATGCATTGGATTCCTGTTTATGCTCTGCTGAAGAAGGTCTGTGCTTCTTCCTCAATAGATTTTATTTTCTTCATGAAGAATTTTTTGGTCTTTAAAGCGAGAGACTGACCTCAAAATCTGACATTTAAAGCTGTATTAATTCATTTTTTTGGCCCCTGTGTGGCAGAAGAACTCCAAAAGAAGCCGGCAGACTCAACATCTCCTTATAAAGTTGTTTTGGTTAAGATGTTAGCAAACAGCCGCCTGTTTAGACATCCAGCAGATGCAAAGGAACATAATCATCCCATTGGAGTTGTGTCCACCTCATGAATATTCACTCTCCTTTTGGTCTCCACCAACTCCTGAGAAAATTATCTGCTTCATAGCCGCTAGTTCCACTTTCTGTAGTATCTAACTTTGTCTGTCTGCTGCTTGTTGCTGGGCAGGTGGTGTACAGTGGGTTTTTTCACAGTTTATTTGCTGAAAACGGCTGCATGCTGATGCTGGAAAAGGCCCTGATGAGAGCACTGAAAGTGAATCAAACAGTAAATGTGTTGCAAAACCAAAACTATGAGCTAAAAGAGGCTAAAACACTCTGTAGAGCTGCAGAGTTGGTAATAATTGTCGGGTTTGTCACTTTCAGGAACCAATTTTCACATTGGAGTCAGTCGTGGTGAATATAAGAAATATTTATTACTTTGAAATTGATGTTTGTGATTAACCACCACATCCAGGAACCACGTTTACCCAGTGAGCTGAGGATCAAATTGAACTTTTTCTGCTGTGACTCTTCTGCCCTCGACCATAATTACTTTGTAATTTCACTTTGGTTAATCAGCCTTTGATGCTCTGCAACTGGTTTTCCCGTCATGGTGAATAATCAGCAGAAAATTCAGCAAAACTGGATGAAAAAGCGCCACCACTTGAACCCTCTGTCTTAAAAACATATTCTTTGTTGTGAGCAATAAAACATTTGTGTAGCACACCAAACCGTTTAATATGGAGTGAGCCAAGCATCCTGAACAGCTTTTTAACCAAAACAAGTGATTTAAATACCAGCAGGTGAATAAAGCTGTTGAAGTAAAAAGCCCCCTCTCCTTTTCAAAGAAGTCCTGTTAGTGTGGCATTGGGAAAAAGTGTAATTGAAAGTAAAGAATAGATTGAATTAATCTACTTTTATGTGATTGAATGTCACCATCAATACCTCAGCGGCAGCAAGAGAGAGTTAGAGAGCAAGAGAAAGAGAAAGAAAGACTGATTTTTCTTAACAGGAACTTTTCAGACCTTTTCATTTTAAACAGCTAAACTTTTGGGAACAGTTATCAGATTTATACACTTTCTGTAGACATTTATGATTCTTTCAGTTTCAATCTAATAAGAAAAGATGTGAAAACAGGGAGACAATTTACAGCTTAATGTTGCCCTTTCTGCCTCTTTCTCCCCTCCTTTATCTCACCTTTAGACATGGCTGCCCACCTCAGATTCAGACTAATCAATCAACTACCCAACCAACACCTGACCCCCTTGTCTCCTCTCACCTCCTGCTCCATCCACACAGGACTTTGCCACTAACACAATAATGAATTGATTCACTGACTGACTGTTTTATTGACTTATATAATTATTTTTTTCTCTTCTACTTTCTCCCCTTTTCCCCCTTTTTCTGTTCTCTCTGGACCAGCCAAGTCACTGACTGGTGAAATTGAAATTGCTTTGGTCACTGATTGGTGAAAACTACTCAGGATGGTGCTGGGGATATCTGGACCTGACATCATAAGAAATAAGAAAAAAAAAAGTGAAATGGGATTTAATAATGCATATAACAGAATTCACCAACACAAAAACATTTACTTCCTTTTTGCAGAAGTTGATATTCAGGCTGAAGATTTGGAATTATTAGACCGACACATCATCCAACTCATTCACTGCCTCCTGTCTCTGTTTCTGGGTGGATTTACACCAACTGGTCCAGGCTATAACCAGGATTTTTATAATATAGACGTCCTAAGTCCTAATGTCCCCAGCACAACATGAGCCCATAATGCATTTTTTACTGTCACTGCATCTTTGTAGTCATTTAACTAATGTTTTTATTTTTCTTTCTGTAAATTTTATCTCCCAGCATGATGGTTTAAAAGCAGTTTCAAAGCTTACTTGTGGTGATGGAATACCTAATCTGCCAATTTTGTTTTAATTTAATTAATTAATCCATTTATTTTTTGACTAAGAGTCAAAGTTGAGCGTCAAAAATATCAGAATCCGCATTCAAACCGACCCTGTGTAAAATAGTACCCAACCTCTGTGTTCTCAATGTTGGCTTCAGGTTTGCGACTGATTAGCAGTTTGATTAAATGTTTTACTGGCTACTGTATTCAGTCCTCCTTTAGGTCCCGTTCTACTTGATATAATACCTCGAATGATTATGCTGTTAGTCTAATAAATCTCTTCTCAAAATCTTTTAATGGAATCTTTTACGGGAAATTTTAAAGTTGTTCATGTTGTCATTTAGCTTATAAAATTAATGCAGTCTGGCAAAACTTGAAAAGTTTTTATTCCATCTTTTGTTCATAGTTCTTTTGTTCAAGTTTCTTTTGTTGCTTAAAATTGTTTAAAACCTATTAAATACATTCGAAACAGATTCAAAAGGATGCTGATGTGATACCCTCTCCCTTCTTTCTGGGCTGCATATGCTGCAAAGCAAATTTTAAAAAGAGTGATTCATATCATTCCTCACTATTCAGCAAACTGCACTTATCTGCCCTTTCTTACCACTACATGCATTAAAATGAGATGAAAGTTACAGACTGATCCCTCCTCCCTGTGTTTTTGTCTCCATCACCAGACTGGACATGACATCCAACAAGCTGAAGAAGATTCCTCCGGACCCGTTGTTCCTGCGGATTCCAGTGTACGCTAAGACGAAGGGGTCTCCTTTCATGGCGCTGGTGTTGAGTTTTGGCGGGAACCCCCTCCACTGTAACTGTGAGCTGGTCTGGCTCCGCAGACTGACCAGGGAGGACGACTTGGAGACCTGCGCTTCACCTAAAGACTTGGCTGGCAAATACTTCTGGACCATTAAAGAGGTTTGTTAAAGTTACTGCAGAACTACTTTGATGCTGCAATCACAGTATTATCATGTCATTACAGGGTGATTTCAAAACACATGAATTACCTCAATGATGACGTTTAAAGTTTAACAGCATTACAAAAACATAAATAAGGTAATGCACAAGAAGAAATGAATGCATGACACCGAGCAGTAACGTTCCCTTATCAAGTCTATTATGTTTTTATATCTGAAAATCGGACTCATCAGTACATTATGGCATTTATACTGCACCACGCTGCTTAAGGCCCCTTTACACTGTGTGATTTTGGGCTGTCTGAGATGAAAGTTGTCAATAGTGAGAGGAACATGGTGAAATCATCAATCCAAAACTGTGCTCCTGCATCTCACTGTGAGTTTTGTCCACCATTGACTGATTTGGAGTTTGGTGCCAAAGACAGTCTGAGGCAAAAGACCCAGAAATTTAAGACCAGATTCTCACAATGTGTGACTTCTGCCACAAACCCCCTTCTACCAACCAACCAATCAGAATACGACATGAAATGGCGCAGAACGCGTGGGGCTTTGATGAAACATCAAAGCTGAGCTGATGACGTGTATCTGCTTTCTTACTTTTATCTTTTTACATCGTAGTGCTACGACACGCATTCAACACACAATCTGACAGCCTCAGTCTGACACAGATTTTATTATAGGCGTCTCCCACAATGTGACATGTAATAAACTGACACGATCATTGTTGTTAAACAGCCCAAACGTGCCTTTAGAGAGAAAAATCATTCAGTTTTGACTTATTTTGGCTGATAAAACTCTTTGGTTTTGACCGTTACCTATTTAAAGCTAAAGGTATTGTTGCTATGGTTACTTGGGGCCTAGTCTAGCCTGAGGACTGATTTAGTAAGTAGTTACAGAAAGAGTTACCTTGCAGGGAATACATACTGTATATGATCTTTAGAAATGTAGATTTATGATTACACTGATTCAATCCCATAGCTGGTTGATGTGGTCCAAATCCGAGTTCTGCAACATTCTGACATGTTGCAGTGTCTATAAGCAAAATAAAGGTGTTAAACTGCCATGAAAAACAGTTTTATGAGAGGTTAACAAAAGTTTTCTCTCTGGTTACGTTGGAATGTATAATAACCTGAATATTGTGTTTCTTGAGCCCAAAATCGAAATATGTCATTTTTTAAAATCTCCTGTTTGAACATATTGGTCATAAAAATCACATGTTTGGTGTCATAATGCACTAAACTCTGCAGCAAAATGTTTTTTTTTTTGTTTTGTTTTTTGCTGTCTTCACTTTAACTGTGTGTGGATACAGAATAACTTTCTTTATGAAGGGACACTTGAGCAGGGCAGATGGTTAGTGTGGAGGCTGATATGCAAAAACACAACCGTGACATTTTATTATGCATTTCTGCCTTGTATAATGTACTGTAGTAGAGCTGGAGGAAACAGAGAGGGGAATATGAAAGATTACAGTCCATGCTGCAGCAAACACAAGTGTAGGATTAAATAAAGCAGGAGGCAAGCAGGGTTGGTCCTGTTTGACCTTTACTCACATGCACAGACTTATTTATTTATCGGTTTATTTAACAGGGACAGTGTGCATTAATAAACATTACAAAGGGAATTTTTTTTGCATCAGATATCTCTGGAGACATGTTACAAAGGCAACCTAGAATAGTACACAAAAAATGAAATAATATTATCGAAATAATATAGAAATAATGTCAGTAAAGACATTATTATACAGCATTGTCATTATTATATGCCTGAATTGAATGAATTCAAATTTAACAACAATTATATCCTGTTTCCCATTTTTGCAGCAGCATGGCTATTACTGTTATTTATTGTTATGTTGATGATCCATTACGGCCACATTATAAAAGCCAATAGCCCTGTAAGACATTATAGAGCAGCTCAGAGAACACAAAGCAAAAACTCTGCAGATGTGTTATTGCTGCATACTGCAGTTAAATGGTGTGGGACTAAAGGTTGAGGAACCACTGAGAGATCTTCATCTAAACACCTGCTGGGATACTTCAGAGAGAGCAGAGCTATGCTGGTACTCGGAGAGATAACAGCAAAATTAAGTGGTGTGGTTCAAGATGTTACCTTAAAGGGGATGATATAGAGGGCTCTGCCTTACCTGGAGCTCCTCAGGAGCCGACCCCTCTGGGCTGTTTGAGAGCTACAATAAGTGGAAGAGCACTATGAGATAAAGATGGGATTAATTGGTATCATCTTAGACAGGATGATGTAGAGACCTTTGCCTCACCTCGAGTAATAGCGCGGACTTCCTTCAGAAGGTGCTGTAGGATCACTATAAGAAGATTAACCTTGTAAAGAGGTCAGTCCAGAGACCTCCGTGTCACCAAAGTGTCTGGGCATATTAATACTTGGAGAGTTAATAGCCTCTTTCCCACTGCAAGGACAAGTGAGCCTCCACTACATCCATCAGAGGTCAGACATTAGCCATCAGCCACCAAGGGAATTCCTGCTTTGAAATCGATGAAAGCTGCTCTGCGGCTTATTGCATCTGCTGCTTCTTGTCCAACAGGCAAGTTAAAAATCGAAAAGGCTAAATTCTCATGAAATGGGAAGAAAAATTGACACTGGTTGGAATTTGATGGATATCAGGAATAACAGATATTTTATTCATCCATAAGAAGACTGAATGAGTTATTCATACTCTTCCCTCCAATGCCCAACTTTTTATTCTCTTACTTTCACACTTCCACACACTCACACTGGGGAGCGGCCCAGTTCAATCACAGCCTTTTACTCTCAGTTTCACAGGAGCAATTGAGGGTTAGAATGTAATACAAGACTGAAAGGCACTTGTGGTTTATTTGAAGCTATAGCCCAGCGGTCATCAGGTCAGCAATCATCTCTGCTGGTAACAAGACCCAAGAAGGACTCAGAAAAAGGTTTCGGAGATGCACTGAGTGGTAGGAATGATGAGCATGCCCTGGTAAGCCTTGGATGGCCCTGCTTGGCCTTGCAGTAATACTCCACCAGGGTTTTGGCCGGCTTTAGACAGGCTTAGGTGCCTGTGGGTGGGTTTTAAATAATGCAAGGGCTGGAAAACTCTGGGATCACTTAATCTTCTTGTGCAAACAATTTCTTAAACTCTTCTGTTAGAAAAACGCACTGTTGGAAGCCAATCAGAAGCCATTTGAAGAGAAAATGTACTGTTTTGCAACAGTAGATGAAGTGCAAACCTAGATTTTTTTTGTCTCTTTTGAAGTGACATGTTTTCTCTAAACCCCTTGAGTATTTTATCTCTCTTTTTCTTGGTGTCTTATCTTTTTTGTAAACTGAAAACTCAGCAGGTCTTTAACTAATCAACATGTCCTTTGATAGAGGGCACTTATGATTGATTAGCCTGTAGTTTTACTGCAGCTATTAATAATGGGCTTTTTGGAGTGTTACATAACATTTTTTGGTCCCCTGACAGGAGGAGTTTGTCTGCGAACCACCGATGATAACTCGTCACACCTCCAAGATGTTTGTGATGGAGGGTCAGGAGGTCAGCCTGCGCTGTAAGTCCATTGGAGATCCTGAACCTTCGACACACTGGGTCAGCCCTGATGGAAAGCTGATCGGCAACACGTCCAGAACCATCTGCTATGAGAACGGCTCGCTGGACATCCTCAAGGCCTCCGTCAAGGTGGAGAAGGGGTTTAATATTCAAGGAATATAGTTGATTTATTTTAAAACTCACATTTTCAAGCACTGATTTTTCATTGTACAGATTAAAATACCAAAATTAATTAATTTTAAGCACTCAATATTTTTACTGTGTGCTGTTTATAAAGTAAAATAAACCTCAATTTATTGATAGAGTACTTTCTAAAACAACTGTACTGTACATCAGCCTACACTGTTGGACTACAATATACAGCTTAATGTGGTTTTATTGACTTTATTTCCATCTTTGGCTGTTTTAATTTTTTCAAAGACTAGGATGCATACAATAATTGCATAAGAAGGAAGATGGAATTTATTAAACAATCTTTGAACACCTGAATGACTTCAGATTGATGCAGCAGTTATTGAAATAAAACATCAAGAACAGTAAATACCATTACTGCCTGCTTCTGGCAGCAAACGTGGCACACCAGCTGGTTATCTGTAAGCTTAAGCTCCATTTGTTTTACTAAAATACAAGAATAAATGTTTGTTCAACTGTCGTTCAACTCCTAACTTTTGTGTGATGCATATTTTGGTAAATAAAAGTAAGTCTTTAATGCTTTATCAATTAAGTGAGTCATAGTGACAGAATGAAAAGCAGGAATAAAAGTCTTCTGTCTTCTCTTCCAATGATTTCTAGGATTCTGGGAAGTTTACGTGCATAGCATCTAATGCAGCTGGGGAGGCCACAGCTCCTGTTGAGTTAGTCGTCAACCCTTCGCCACATTTTGACCCCAAACTGGACCCTGACCCGGGGCCTTCGGACATCCCCACATCCATCAAGTCCAACATCAGCGGGGGCCAGGCCCGGTCCGACCAGCACAGGGTTAGCGTGTCGGATCTAACGTCCAGCTCTGCTACCATCAGATGGCCCCCACAGAACCACATACCAGGGGTCCGCATGTACCAGATCCAGTACAACAGCTCCACTGATGATATACTCATATATAGGTAAGAGAGACGGTGTGTGTGTGTGTGTGCATGTGTGTGTGTGTGGCTGCTGTGAGGCAAATAGACTGTGTGCTTGATTTAACTTGTGTCCTTTGACAGGAAAAAACTGTTCTGGACACACAAACTTTCTTCTAAACCTTTAAAACAGAAGAGTTCAGAGTAACTTGAGTATCACAGAGTATAAACCTGAATATAAGAGAAGAGGTTTCTAGTTTAGATGCTCCACAGTAATCAAACAGACTGAATGGTCCTGACATGTGCAAGACACAGAATCCAGCACAGGATCATGTGTAAACTTTTTAGAAAGACAAACATTTTTGACAGTAGTATAGATGCATAGTTGTGATAACAAATTATCATAAGACTTTAAAAGACAGTGTTGTTCCTTTTACCATTAACTCAGTAATGTAACACCCTGCTGTCTAATTACATTACATTTGCTGCCTGGTGGCATGTGACACTTATGGCTACTTTAATAAATTGAGATTATTTTCAATTTACACTAATCTAAGAATATCACCATAGATTATAAAATGTGTGCAGATCCAAGAAATGAAAAGTCTTTCAGGGGGATTAGTGTATTCTGACTGAGGTGTATAACTTTTATCATTTTATTATTTGACTTGTGTTCAAGTTGAGTCTAATCAGGTGTGGTAGGGTCCTGATGTTGCTATCAGTTCACGTTTTGTGACGTCATCAGCATCACAGAGAAAAATGTGTTTTTTCAGGCAGATGGAAAGTCATTTATTGGTGGAGCGTCATGCTGCTGACAGGGTCATTGTTGTTTCTGTGTTTGGGTCCACCACATTTTGAAGACTAACTCTCTAACCCCCCTACCCTAATTATCCTCGGGTCTATTCAGACCAGTCAGATTGTCCACAGGTCCCTTTTCAGTTCAGTCTTGAAAACTGATTTAAATATGTTGTGTTGGGGTTCGTCAGGAACGCAGAGAAAAGAATGCAGCTAATAGAGTTCTCAGGTGACAGACAGACCATGTGTAGCAGCAGAAGGTGTATTTTATGTTACATATGGCAGCCATATTGAAGGTCACTGCTGTAACAGTGGCTGTGAGCAGCTGATTGTGTTTCTGAGACCCTGTTTACACTCGGTTTTAAAATGTGTCTTGGGTGATCGGATCAGAAGTGAACAGCGCTAAATATAAGAGTAAACGACCACCAGAACACTTTGTGATCCGATCACTCAAACCACTTGCGGAGGTGGTCTGGGACGCATTTGACCACATATCTTTTGTAGTTTAATGCATCCTGATGCGTCCCCGACAAGGACGTAACAGGAAAATACGTCATCAATGCAGGACGTGGTGGTTGTTTTCCTGACAGTGCGCCAACCAAATGACTTTGTCCTGCCAATCTCAGCAGTTGGAATAGCCCGAACATGTATATTAGTTATTGAAACATTTTTGTTTTCTTAGCTAGCCTGTGCAAAACAAATCTGGCACTTGTCTGGCAACAGACTGATGTAATAACTGTACACTGGGCCCTTTGAACTTTGATGTAGGCAGCAACGAAATCTGAACCCAAGTGGTCAGCTGGACACCTTGGAGGGACATGATAGAGACATGATGTCCACTTGTGATCAGATCACCGAAACACATTCACACCAAGTGTAAACAGCCTCTCAATGTACAACAGGGTCTTGTTTTGTTTGGTAACTCAAGTGGGGTTTGTGCATTTGTACTTGCCAGGTGCAAAACATGATTCTTACACGATACAAAGCAAGTAGAGGATGTGAGTGTTTGTGTGTGTGTGTGTGTGTGTGTGTGTGTGTGTGTGTGTGTGTGTGTGTGTGTGTGTGTGTGTGTGTGTGTGTGTGTGTGTGTCTGTTCCTGCCTCTGTCTGTCTTTGTTCAGAACACATATCATCCCTGTGTGGGTAGTTATCACCAAGGTCTTGCTCATATAGGAGGCTGTTTCAAGGTTTTTTTTTTTTATGTGAACAGCTCAGTAAGCAGCAAAGGATGAGTAAAGTGGAGGGAAAAAAAACAGCAATTTTGCTTCAGGCAACAAATATCAGATCAGGTATCAGGTCGATACTTTAGCTCCCAACAGTTTTGAAAAACATGTCAATTATGTAATTATTGTCATTAGAAATATAGAGCTTAATCAATTTGCTTTTTAAAGTAAAAATCCATCCTAGAACTCAACTAAATAACTTAAATTCTTAGTGATTCTTGGTGATGCAAAGAGCTGCAGAGGGTGGAGGAGGAGAGCCCACTCTAAAACAAACAACCATTAATGAAAACCCTTAAACCTCACTGCACTGACTGGATTTATGCTCTCATCCAGGAATGAAAAGAGCGTGCAAGATACTGAGGTGTCTGCAACAGACAACAAAATGGGAAGTAAAAGATCTAATAGCAATAGCACAAAAAATAATGAGTGAATAAACACGATGAACATATCACATTTTACATTTTACTGTATTCTCATGAGCCAGTTGAGGAAGAAAATGACCAGTGAAACTTCCCTGAAGGAAACTCTTGGTCCATTTCCAAACCAGAATCCTCCTGTGCAGCAACTCGATGATTTGATTTGCACATTCTAATCACCAGATGTGGATTTCAAAGCATGTTTAAGGCTCTGGCTGCCAAGTGGCTACGTATGGGCCCTCTATCATCCCACGATACTGAGTGACCACTGGACGGTCCCATCAGCCACTTAGCCAGCTCTGTAACCTAGCAACGTCATTCAGAATGTATAATTGAGTGTTATTATGAAGCATTTGGAGGGCTGACAGATGACAGTTTGAAATGTGTCTACAGTCCCAATTCTCATTTTAACCAAAAACCAAAGGCACTCAAGTGACCACATTCTAGCCTTCAATTGGAGGGAGCGCTTGGTCAAGTGTGGAGCGTCCAAATGGATCGTTTCAGATTGATCCGTGGGGGTGACCTAATCGTTTTCCCATGACAGGGTGTCGCCCTCACAGCAGAACCAGGCAGCCTGGTGTCAGCAGGTTAAGGTAGTTGCCATCCCTCAACTCATTTATCAAGTGTGTGGTTAATGCCACATTCACGTCACATCATATACACCGTAAACAATACGTCATTGATCGGGTTAAAACTGCTCTTCCTTAAGGTTCGGGGATCATCGTCAACATGATTAAAATACTGACCAGGCTAGAAAATGACTGTGGTTATAAATAAAAGAAAAGAAAAATGAACTACCAGGGGACACGGGAAGCAAACGGCTGTCCAATATTTTCTTGACCTTCTCATCCACCTCGACCCCCTCCCTCTGTGGACTTTGTGACTCTATAACAAAGTCGTACTTCTTCCTCTTTTGCTCCTGATAGACAAGAGTCATAAAAGAATTTTGACAGTGAAAGTATCTTCACCTTTAAAGAAAAAAATGCCCACAAAGCCACAATTGCTGGGAGTTAAATTTACAAAAAAAGACTGTAAGAGCATTATATTGTAAAAGAAAAAAAAAGAGAGAGCGAGATTAGATTAGTTGAGACATTTTGTTTAAATTTTGGCCCTTGTGTCTGTAACAACGCCATGCAAACAGACAGAGAGCTATACAGTCCTTATTTTGTTTTCCGTGTATTTATTTACAACAGGCACTGCTGGGCCCCTCTCTTCTCTTAACATTCACTCTACTGCGGCAGCCCGAAGGCGCTGAGATGCAGGATTCTTGTGTTTGAAAGGTCAACAATTTGATTCCCTTTGTTGGCTGAGAAAATCAGAGTAGGGGAAGTGAAACAAAATCACCTCTTCCTTTCATACCAGCTGTTGTTGTTCCCTTGAGCTCTGCATTTACACCCTACAGTTGGTCCAGTAGAGCCGCCAGCGATGAAGATGGATTGAGCACCATTCAGTATGTTCATGAAATGTGGTGAAGAGGAGCTTGCCTGCTCATCAGACTCATCTGTTACTGCAGTTACAAGAAAAGCTTAGAACTCTTTCAAAAACAACAAAACTCGAAAACTTGTCATTTAGACTCCAGTATCTCCCCTCAAAGCACCAAATGCTGGTAATGCTGGGAAATATGGTTAAAATCAATGTCACAATATCCATAACAATATTTTTCATTATCACTATATATCACAATATGGAAAGCGTGTCACACAGAAAAATTATCAAAGTGATAGTCAAAGTGATAAATTATGTGATAATTCAACACACAAAACTCTTCCGAAATAAACATTAATAACTTAATTTTATTAGTTTTTGATTGTTATTATATCTGATGAAGGTCTCACTGAGTCATGCTGTTCACTTGTTTCACTTTTGGACTTGAAGGAGTGTCACAACCTTCTGTTATCAGGAGTCAGCTGCACTTCTCCCACAGTGTCTTGGTTGAGTCAGTTTGTAATTACAATTTGCTTGAAGAAATATAAATTGTCATTTGAATTATAGCCCAACCCTGGTTACCTGGAGTCTCTGCCTGTGTCTTTTCCTGCCATTGTACGCTCTCCTACTGAGTTTCATTATGAACAGGCAGTCAGCTTTTTGCTGTGGCTTTTCTGACCTCCTTTATAATCCATGACAAGTAGAAATACCCATTTTAGCTCACAGTGGCAGTACTTATACTTTTGACTTTAAGTGCAAAACATTTTATAACACAAGTGAAGCTCTCTGGCAGAGTTATTGGCCTCTCCACTGTACACTGTAATAGAAGAGACTCATGACGCCCACTCTGGCCTCTCTGCCCCGCCTCTACAGTCTGGTCCCAGGCTTTACAGCGACTCTGTCAGTCAGATTAGCTACTACACCGAGCTGTTCATCATCACATACTGAGGCACTTACTGTACACTGCAACACTTCACGTACATTGTAATTACTGTCACTTTGTGGTGCTCATTTGCTAAAGCATCACATGGTTATTTTTCATCTCAGGTTTCTGTGAAGACCCCATGAAATGTTTACTTATATAATATGATGTAATTCCCAAAATATGATGTTGCAGCAGGACATAATGTAATGAGGAATCAGCATAAGCAGCATGTGCCATTTCAACATAAACTGTAAACTAATGGACTATTAGTTTAGAAGAAAAGGCAGTGTGATTTAAAAGGAAGGCGACAGTGTCAGGACTCCTTTAAAATGTTTGGATTCTGAATTTCTGCACAGATTTGGGGGTTTTATCTTCACACTTCGCAATGCAAGATGACATCACCATTAAAGTCACCGTGTTTTAGGAAGTGTCTGTTTTCTACGAGGCTCAAGTGTACGTTTTGTTTTTAAAGGTGCGCTCCCTGATTCACAGATATGTGGTCCCCACCAGCACCCTGAGTCCCAAAATACCCTCCCAGCTCACTGTGAATGGTTAAACACTGAATTGTGTTAAAACAAATCAACTGTAAGTAAGAACTGCAGCATCAGCAAAAGCATTGAAACTTGCACATCTGTGATAGAAATACCTGCTCTGCTGAGTTTTATCTCTGCTGCACATCCAGTTACATGCTATTTTTCTATTTCCCTGACTCAAACCTTACCAGTTCTGATTCAAAGACACCTCTACCTTTTTCGAGCCCTCATTAAAATTTGCCCTCCCGCTATTATAAAAGTCTGGACGCAGTCATCTTCCCCACAAATGGTTCGTCCAAACTGTGCATGGCCTTTCGCTAACCTTTATCTTTCCAGGGAAAGTCGAGCAAGCATGCCTGCCGTTACTCACTGGCCTGTTTCACATTCATATTTGAAAACTGTCCAATACTGCTGAACTGCATTAACTGTATGAACTGAGCAGCTGCAGCCAGCCGGTTGTGGAGCAGCAGCTCTGGGGCTTATCATGGAAGTTGTCGAGGGATGGCAGGAGGGGAGAGGGAGGGTTACTCATTCATTTTTCCAGCCGCTGATCTTCCAGTCCAGAGCCGCCGGCTGTTCCCTGTAGGCTGCTGCTGCCCTATCATAATGGCATGACAAATGGGGCAATGAAAATTTTAGAAGTTCAGTGACCATCATTGCGGTTATCACTGCCGCCCATGCTGCAGGGGAGCACAGTTCAGCCGAACAAATTATGCATTACAGATGAAATGGTCCTGCATCGCCTCAGCTTTTCCACTTTTCACATTTCTACGGTTTTAAAAAGATGTTAAAAACTTCAACATTTTTTTTTTTTTAAATTGGGCACCTATCGAATGATTTTTCCCTTCCCTCTAGCATAGCCTCTGATCTTCCCCTGGAAGATCTGTTTAGCTCTGAGCTATTAGCTGTAACAGCTTCAGCAGTGACACAAGGAGAAGAAACACAGAAATACTGTATCATCACTTCAGCTCCCATTACACAGAGGAAGACAGGCTCTAATGTAGCTGCGCAAAAAAGATTACGGTTAGACAGATTAACTGCATATATGCAGGGGGAAAATCTATCAGATAAGGCTATCATGATAACAAACACAAACAATCAAGGCCATTGGTGTAACACAGACAACAGACCATAAAGAGAAAGACAGTGCGTTTAGATGGTGAAGGTCTTTGTGTTTGTGTTGTACTCCTGAGAGACAAATAGGTAGAGAGAGAGATGTTGGAGTTGGAGAAAAGGGATTTTAATATGAATCTTTAAATCTGGAAGTAAATTTGATCTAAACAACTATCAAGACATTTGTTGAGTAGCAACTTGGAGTTGAAGCCGCCTGCAAAATGTCCTCATTCAGTATCATCCTCAGCAAAGGCCAAATTGGTTTTAACAACGCTATCAAGCAACAGACCATAACTTCATCTATCTCACCCTGATCAATAAACATGTCCACCAATATAACAGTGCAGGATTTCTTGCAGTGTTTTATAGAAAAGGTGCAACGCTTCAGCTGAAATAAAGATCGCCTCCGCTAACATCAAAAGAAATTTAACATTTTTTAAAAATAGAATATTTGGCTTTTCAGGCTTCAGGGAAAACAAGCAGCATTCATCATTCATCATGCATCACTCAGTAAAGGCCACATTTGGCCTATGAGGCAATTATTATTTAACTACATTGATAATGGGATTAGGTTTGTCAGGATCAGTCTGATATGTATCTTATAGATAGATATGTACCTGAAAAGTGACACAAAAGTCAGAGATCGATAGACAACCACAGATCCATCCCAACTTCTATATCAGATTCAGAAAAGTTTATATGGCCATTAAAAACATGCGCGTGTCCTTCTCCTGCTAGCTCACTACATTCCCCAGTCACATACAGTACATGATTCAAGCCATCACATCATTCCCACACAGAAGGAAATGTTGGGCTACTGTGTTCAATGCTGTCTGAATTCTTTAGCGGTCTGCAAGATGCTCAATTTTATAATAAAATGTGCTGGTGGCACCTAAAAAAATTCTGCAGGAAACCCTGTAAGAACATTTCTTCCTTCTTTGTTCAAAAAGCTTTTAATTCAATTTGATTCTTACATAACGGCCATTTCCTAAAAGTAAGTAACAATGCAACATGGGGGGAAACATATGGTAGGTAAAATAATGTCTGAAAATATGAAGAATTCCATAAAAACATGCAATATGGAAATGAATTTCAGCACAGAGGTGTAAACTGGGGTTACAAAACAGTACTCCTGTTTAATATACTGTATATACATCAATGAAAAGGCAAAATCAGTGGAACAATCTGATATACTCAGGCTCACTGTGTTAGATGCTCAAATTAAATGCCTTCTGTTTGCAGATCCCCTAATCCTATTGGTCCCATCTAAAAGAGCATTACACAACAGCTGCATCATCTGCAAAAAATCAGACCTCTACCTCGACTGAATCTGAAGAGGATCATAATTTTCCAGAAAAAAAAGGAGCAAATCAGGCAGCAGTGAGCTCAAGAAGGAGAAAGCAGAAAAGTGTGAGAGGGAAAGAGGATGGAGAGAGTCAGAGAGAGAGAGAGAGAGAGCTGAGCACTGGTTTCATGGTGCGGTCAGACCAGAGTATAAACTGTGCTGGTTTCCATCTCAGCACCTCCTTCTCACCTCACCTCTTTTTTTTCATCTCAGTTTCCTCGCACACTCAGGTTTTCATTCAACGTGCTGCGCTGGCAGAAAAGTCGAGAACCGAAGCATAAACATAACAGATCAACATTTCTTAATTTCTCTCTCTCTCTCTCTCTCTCTTTCTCTCTCTCTCTCTCTCTCTCTCTCTTTCTGTCTCTCTGTCTCTCTGTCTGTTGGACTCTCAGTAGAGGTGGGGGAGGCATCAGGGAGGGGGAGAGGAAAGGAAGTTGTATTTTTACATTATTCCCTCCTTCTTTTCAATTCTGCCCCAGGGTAAGAATAACCTGACCAGCTTTATCCTTCACCTCTCTCTCGCTTACTCTCTTTTACTCTCTCTCATACACACACACACATGCACTCTAAGGATTATGGGTCCACGGAGAGATCAACCTCTGTCAGCACCAGGAAATGAATCTATTGATTCTACCTCCTTTAATATTCTCTTCTGCTCCTGTCCTGGACCAGGGAGGTGTGTGTGTGTCTGTATGCATGAAAGGCTTTATAAGGCATAGTGTGAGAAAGTGTGTGCAAAGGTGAACGTGTGTGTGTGTGTGTGTGTGTGTGTGTGTTTGCTGGCTTACTAATTACCATCCTGCCTGGCTCTCGAAGGAGAGATTAAAGAAGAGAGAAAGAGAGGAAAACTAGACAGACGGAGGGAGGCGGTCATAGAGGAGGGATAGATTGCTGCAGTGTTGTGAATAAGAGAAGGCTCAGCTGATACAGAGATTGAAGTAAGGAAGGAGGAAAGGAAGGAAGGAAGGGAGGAAGGAGGAAAATGACAGCTGATCATATTCTGCTGAGATGATGAGGCATAAGCTTTCTTCTCTTATTACACTGCTCCTTTTTCTCTGTTTCTGCCTCCGTTTCTCTATCACTCAGTCGGTGCTCAGACCTTTAGAAAGACAGTGTAATGTCATCTTACCTTTCCCTTTCCACCCAGCATCATATCACCTCTGTATATGTCTCTTCTCTCTCCTGCCCTTCCTCCTCTCATCCCTCCTCTCCCTTCATCAGCGAAATGTCACTTTGTCCCGCTGGGTCTCCAGTTAGAAACCATCCAGTACCGAAGATGACAGCTGGGTTTTTAAGCTGAGATCAAATCAAAAGGTTTCCTCTCCTGCTCAAAGTCAGAGCTCAGCCTTCAGTGTCACTGCTGCAGACAGCAGCAGGTCAAATCTCACACCATCCTGGTTGCTACATAAAAGTTCAAACACAGAATTAGAGGAGCTATGTCAGCAAAACGGATCCAGGAATGCAAAAGACATCACCAAGTTTTAGTGAAACATCTCAACAACAGCTGGATGGATTAACAGACTTTCATCTTCATCCAAGTTTGACTTTGGTGATCACGCAAATTTTCATCTAGCATCGCAAACAGGTCCAAATAAATGGGTTATAAATTCTACCAAAAAGATACTCTGCAGTGAAACCTTTACATCTTAAATACACTTTAAGTGCAACTTGAGTTAAGGTGTCAGTATACTTCAAATTAATATGATGCCTACACAGGGTGGAAACAAAAACAGCACATTAGCAGCAGCCTCAGTCCTCTGTCAGATGATGCATTCAGGTACAGTATTGAGATTAGATCACCTGCGTTTTGGCAGCGCACAGAGCCCAACACACAATCACTGTAGCTACGCTCATAAAATGGAACAAAATAGACTTGAAGCGTAACTTTTTGTTTTGATTTGTTTAGTAACTATCCAAAACAGATAATCTGACAATCACACCCACTTCACACAGTGATTGGCCAGGTGTGTGGAGCTGAGAAAGTAGGCGGGGCTCAGTCCCTGCGCCAGAGGAAAGCAACTGACCCGGGCTTTTGGTTTTTATGGATGATGCAAGCTAATGATAACAAGCAGAGGGTAAGCTCTTTTGATGTAGGTAACACCATGACCTTTCCTTTATAGCCACCCTCAAGACAAACTTGACATCCTATCTAAAGTATCTACCTACCTACTGACTTCATATAATGAGTAGTAGAATCTTTTTGTACTTCTTTCTACACCAGTCAGTTCATCTGTCATCCATTCACTCCCACCACACACAATTAATATACACAGTAGACCATTATCTGTACCTGACACTATTATGTCTTGACCTCTCCCACTCATTCACCCACTCTTTACCACACACACACACACACACACAGCAGCGGCCCTGCCATAAAACTAACAGTGCTTCCTGACACACACGATTACATGTGTGCAATCCAACCTGAGGCCATGCTAACCTTTTCCCACTAATGATGCCCACTCTCCTCTCTACCAGCTGTCTCTCTTTTTATCTTTCTCTCTCTGTCTTTGCCTGACTCACTTTCTCTGCATTTTGTGACTGACAATCTCTGTCTGTGTGTTTCTCTGAGAGTGAGGTACTTTAAAGGTACTGTAAACACACTAAACTTTGTGAATTCCCCCTAAAAAGGAAAAGTGTTTTTAGTCTCAAAAAGTCACAAAAACTAAATACAAGTAGTTGGAATGATTCACTCTTTAAATGTTGCTACATACATGTCTGATTTATTTAAAAAATGATGTAAAATTCAAATTATCAGGAGCCAAAGTGTGGCTTTCTTTTTACCCAGGTCTCCTGGATCTACTAAGAAGACTAAACATTTTAAATGGTACAAAGTTTTTATGCACATATTTTCACACAAGAGTGAATTCATATTTGCTGTTTTTTTATTGTTTTTTTTCGGTCTTTCACATCAGTTTGTACTTTTTTCAGATTTTTCAGTTTATATTGTGTTGCTGATTTTTTTTGGTCGAGTATGACTGACTGCTTTCATTCACACCATCAGTGTGATACCAAACACACATTTTTTTGTGTATTGAGCTGTGAATGAGCCATGGTGTCATAAACACGTGTGCCTGGACAGGGTTTGTGCTTTTTGTCTTCATCGACATGAGGAGCATTCTCTTCTTCTTCTACTCTTCCTCTGCCTCTCCTACACTCCACCTACACTCGGTTTCTGTTCTCAGTCTTTCCTCATTGATATTCAGAGGACGAGAAGCGATGAAAGTGAGGATATGCAGAGAAACTCTCACCCTGACCTTGTGTCTAGGGTGTGAAGGGAATTATCCGTGGATATTTTATAACTGCGTCCTGTGGAATCTCCATACAGTCACCTTTTCAGGAATTGAAACAAATAGAAGAAAAAGATAGATGCCGTGTGATATTTTTGACTTATTTTATAATATAATCATCAGGTTTGGTTAAAAGATTGCTCCAAAAATCTGTAGGAACCGAGTTTATCACACACTTGGTTCCTTTTCTTCACGTTTTTCCTGGTGTTGGATTATTGGATTATTAGTGAGCTTTTCTCTGTGTTCCCTCTGCTCAGTGTCTTCAGATGGCTGACAGCCTGCCAGGTGCTTCCCTCAGGTTCAATACTAATAGTAAAGCTTTGACTCACAGCTGTCAATTACACACTTGGGTTGTTGGCCGGCTCTCATCCCCTGCAGGCTTTTGTATCAGTACACCTCTATTCAAAAAACTGTTCTTGGCATGCTCCCATCATGCCTCTGTGGTGGCGACAGTTCACAGGATGTTGTTAGAATTTATTAAAACACAGTTGTATTGTATACTGCACTCTCTCTCTTTAGTTTAACATATTTAGAGACCATACCAGTGGTTTTTAAAACATTTACAACAAGTCATGTGTACCTTAATCATTTTGTAAGCATGTATTTTAGAAATTTGAATAGATTATTTCTCTTTTTCAAAGCAGCCATAGATTAACATTTCCATGAGGTTTGAAAATCTATCAGCAGACTTTGGAAACCTGCCTTAGTTGTGTAATCCATCACCTTTAAGTCTGCATCTATTTTTGTCAAAGTCACACAATTGGTGTGATGTAAAAATGCACTGTAGACTGCAAATAAACTTCATTTATATCTACAAAAGAAACATGGATTTTTTAAATTTAAAATAAAAACAATTTAAAAAAAGATTTATTGTGACGGATTACAAAATTCTGCTAATAGATTTTAATACCATTATTATTGGAAATCAAACTGTATGAAAAATATATCCAAAGAATACAAATGGTCAGCATTAATGTTCAGTATGCATGATTTGTGTTCGTAGTTAGTGTCTTCCAAAACTGTTGCACATGAAATAATTCATGTAGCAGTTTTCTGGTCTTCCACTGCTGAGGTTGAGGTTTGACACAGGGGGAATGATGGGAATGATTGCAGTCACGGTTAACATCAGGGTTTTGGCCTAAACAGGCAACAAACAGCGGTCTCTTGTGTCACAGTTGCATGCTTTGTTGTCTCATCCGTCCACCCCTCTGCCATAAGAAGTTTCCCTGCACCAGTATCAACACACAGTACCTCGGCCTTTTCAGTCATAATTCACACAACCAGCAGATGAACATTTTAGCCAATTGAACTTATTCTTATTCTTATGGGGGCAGAATTCAATATGCAGAAATGAGAAGCGATGATTCAACAAATATATACATTACATTGAAGCTACAGTGATGTAGGAATGTACTGGATGTAACAGGATGTAACAGGATGTACTGTACAGCTCATACAGGAATCAAACCTGAGACCTTTACTCTAAAGAAAATAAAAGATATATGCTAGCAGAAGCGGTCTGAACCACATTTCTCTCAGTTCAGTACTGTGTCATTTAATAATGGAGCACAACATGAATGGAAGCTTACAGCCATTTTATGCATACAGAATGTGAACATGGAGCGGTCGATATGAAATGTAACCTCAGTGATGGGTTGGATTTAGTGTCGTGCCTCGTTTAAAATCCTGAGTGGCTCTATTTCATACAGTTGTGGCCGCTGCATTATTCACAGAGCTGTCATGAACAGGCAGAGAGGCAACACTGGAGGTCACACTTTAAATCGTACAAGGCATTCAGTGTATTTCATAGCATTATAACCGCTGCATTATTCAGAACCTTAAATGACATACACTGCCATGCAATTATCTTGGATCTTGATTTTCATTATGCAGGCTTCTAACTGTTTCTGTGCCAAAGGCAAGGGTAAAATAAGATATAAAGCTTTAGTGTAAAGAGTCTTGACTGGCTATAGGTCTCAGCTGCACCTATTCATTTCATTTGAGTCCATTATTCCTCAGCATGCTTCCAAAAACAATATAAAGCTGAGTTTACACAACCTGTGTCCTTGTGTTGGTTTGTTTGTTAATCCTACATGAAAAGTGGAATTTATAGATGTATTTTTATATTAAAAAGGTAACATTTGATGGAACAAACACACATTCAGAACATCATGTGTATGAACTGACTCAAATCTTATTCTAAAAACAGGCATAATGTTACCAGGTCCTTCCAAAAAAAGAGGTGAATAACTTTCTTCAGTGTCATAAATATTTGCCGATTTTGATTAAGTTTGATCAGATTTTGTGTCGTGCATTGGCAGTCTGTGGCTGATACTAGCTTTAATAAATGAATATTGCACAGATTGTAGTGTGCAGATGTTCTTCCTATTTTTAGAGATGTATATTCTAACACAGTGCTTTGCAGAAAATGTGCTTTTTTTGCATCATGGTTCAAGAATTACTGTATGAGAAGTGGTGGTTATTCCGTTATCCTGAAAACAAAAGCCCTCTGTTGTAAAGGCCTGTTGCTCCAAAAATACACACTCTCCTTGGAGTTTTTTGCGATTAATGTGTTGTGTATGTGTATGTGTGTATTTTCACATGCAAATGATCATTTTAACCCAAACCATGATCTTTCCCAAACCTTAACCAGGTGGTGTTTGTGCCTAAACACATATACAGCAGGATCTTTGTGTGATTTAAACAGCTGTCTGTGCAGATTACGCTTCACTAAACGCCACAGAAATAAACTTAGAGCGTAAAGAAAATGTAAGGGGGGTCTCTGCGAGTATCTCTGGAGTCAGTGTGGATTGATACATGTAATAAAATGGAAGCGTGTCTGTTCTCTGAGACAGACGTCAAAAACGCTTCCAAAAGTGCTCTATGTGAATCGGCTGTTAGGCTACTTTAGTTTATTTAACTTAGTTCACAGAAGAGCTGTTAAAGTTAAATATCAGCCGAAATGAAAGGTCTTTCTTTAGGAGTCATACAAAATCATACGTTATGATTTAGGAGTATCATCTGTGTAATGGGGAACCCAGATCTGTTAAATTGAGCAATATGTTAACAGAGTCTGGAAAGCAGTAAAGCTGGCAGACACTGAACTCCAACATCTGCACAATGTGTATTTTCAGAGCAATAGGCGTTTGTTTTCATGATAACGGGCTGTTGGACTAATGGGCTTTCGGTCCAATGGGACATTTTTCGGTCTATTGGGGTTTCAGAGTAATTGGTCGTTGGGCCAATGGGCAGTCCCCGAAGTGGTGGGGTGGAACTATTCACATAAAAAATGAGTCATTTCCACCAATGCCCATAGTTGAACTTTATACCAAATATGTAAATCTGTGCAGTAGGTTTTGAATTGCTTTGGTTGTGGAAACAACCAAAAGCTCAGGAAGGTAAAGATGGATCAGCAGGGACTGAATGTGACCTGGTGTCTGTGTCCAGCAGCGAGAGAGAAGCTCAAGCAAATATTTGAGCGACAAATTATTCATGTGATACATGTATGACTGTATCAATAAAGCTTCCTGAAAATGCTCTATGAGTCATATCAAAGGCAGAATTGACTTCTGAAGTTAAGAAAAATTAATTTCTCACTTTACAGTTAAATGTTTCACTTTAAACTCAGGGTTGTGGCCTGCTTCTAAACTTTGAGCCACACAGAGAAAATAAACCACAAATCCTGACAGTGCTGCTGTATTTGCTGTATAATGTTGTGTATTTGTTGAAGCCTCGGGCTCAAACATGACTTACCTCGAGCAACAACTTGGCCATAGGCAGTAATAATAGCTGTACATTTATTCTTTCAGTGTGTGTGTGTGTGTGTGAGAAAGAGAGCCGTAGGCGTTCATTCAACCATTAGTCTGACCCAGAGCGCTGCAGCACTTATAGACCAGACCTCTATAATAGACCTCTCTAGTGGACACACACACACACACACACACAGTCACATATTCACACTGAGGCACTTTTCTTTAGAAATCTTCCTCTCAGTTTGTCTCTGAAACACACACACAGACACAAATGTATACACACACAAAGCCCAGAGGGTCAGGATAGGCTTTATAATTCAATTCCTTGCCTCTTCACCCCTGCTGCTGTGTTGATAAATAGGAACTGTCCTGCACCACCTGACACCTGAATAATATATAGGACACACACACACACAGGTCATACACAGACTCACAGGTACACACAGGCAGAGGACGCACACAGAGAGAATACAGGTGTAAACACAAGTACCAACTCAACAAAAACAACATGCACACTCTCTGCCCCGCAAAATCAAATTTGCTTTATTGGCATGACCATATTCAGGTACAGCATATTGTCAAATTAGGTTGTAAAAGGTTAAAACTGTATAATAATAATAATAATAATAATTCAGGATTTTAAAGCCACATTCATTGATTTTTTGTCCACTTTGGGGGCAGAAAAACAAGCTGTAAACACAACATTGACATATCAGCATGTAGCAGCAGCAAACAGTTGCTTATTTACACATCCAGCAGACACAGAGCATCCCACTGCAGTCATGTTTGTGTCCACCTGATGAATGTGAGCTCAGTTGTCACTCTCCTTTCAGCTCCGGTTTGGTCCGAGTGCAGTCACTGTAGAAAGAGAGAATTTTAAGATTGTTGGCATTGGACGTTATACAGGGTTTTGCAGAATCATCCAATATTGATGTTCTTTTCTGGGTACACTTTGTCTGTCTGCTGTCTGGTGTTGGCCTGATGCTGTGCAGTGGGTTTATCAGAACTTGTTTGCTGCCTGTTGAGAGCTGTGAGACTGAACCAGACAGTAAATGTGCCCTAAAAGAGGCTGAAAAGCTCAGTAGAGCTGCAGAGTTGATGATAATTCACTGTAAGTTTGTCACAACAACTCACCTTTTACATGTCTCATTTAATTCAATGTTAAAGAGGACGGGGGGCGGAGGGCTCTACTGGAATATCTTTGCTTGAAAACTTCCTTATTTATCTTACACTGGCCCTTTATGCAGCCCCTCAGTTCAGCCTCTGTCTGAAACAGGCTGTTTTTGCTCCTGTCTCTTTAAGCCCCCCCCTCCCAATGAGCCCACTCTGTTCTGATTGGTTAGTTCCCTCAGCAGACTTCCGCTAGCTCCGGAGGCTTCGTAAACAAACAATAGTAGTTGGATTTTACTTCTTTTTCACGTTTTACTCGAAATCTAAACTTCTCAAATGCATCCATATATGTTCAGAGTGAAATCAGATCAGAAATCAGAGAGTGAACAACATGGACAGTGGTGGAACAACCTTAGCAACAAAGGCTACGAAACACACGACCATTTATGGGCATACACAAATGACCTGATGTCATTTTGATGAGGAACTTTGCAAACGAAGCTTTGAGTGCAGACTGAAGCCCTGGCTTTGGACTTTCAGGGAGCATTTTTACATACGTTCACCTCAAGTTTTGGAACTTTGAACCATGTTTAACAAAGACACCCGACATTATAACAGAAGCCTATATAAAAGACAGAAATTACAAAAAACAAAATGATAATTTTTTGTTTATTATGATAAAGGAAAAACACTTCCTTCCTGTCAGGCCTTTTTCTACTAGAACACGTATCAACTCTGAGCAGAGTGTTTATGTCCTTACAGAATGTCTGCCTGTATTCCTGCATGTTTGTTTTTAACTTCTTCTTCTTTATTTTTTTAAAGTGTAATCTTGGTGTTCTAGAGGGTGGCCTAGTTCACAGCTCCCATATTTCCCTTATGCTCACTTATCATTCCATCTCTACCATCTCCTTTGCTCTCTGCACAGCCCATAATACTTTATCTTTGTTCTTTTACTCTCAGCTCTTTTTACAAGCTGTTCCCCGTCTCTCCTCCATCACAGGCTCTCCATCTTCTTAAGGGTGGCACAGTAAAAATTTCTTACCACTTTTTTTTGTGTCTAAACAGCCAAGTCTTTGTTTCAGAAGTTTAAATATTAATTTTTAAATATCAACTGCTAATTAATCAGCTCTCCCACACAGCTCCTGATCAGCTGATCACCTGTCATTGTTTTATGGTTGATATTTGTGGTGACTGGTCAGAATATGTTGGTACTTCTTTAATATGTGTATATGTATATAACAATATGATATATGTGCACTAATACAATATTTCTACATCCAGAACAGAGTGCACAGTGGAGATTCATTAGGTTTTTAATGTAGTTTTTAGACTTCTTTATCTTTATTAAGGATCATAAAGTTTTTGTGAAGCCTTTTCCAACAACTCCATTGTTGTCCAAAATATGTTCAAAAATATGTAAAAATATGTTTTATTTGGTTTTTGGACAACAACGGAGGTCTACAGCACAGAGGAATAAGATATATCAGACTTTGGATACACACACAATAATTGTTAGTAGATCAGTTTATTGTTGGTTTGGATCCAAACATGAGATTTGTTGACAATAAGAAAAATATAGAAAATCGACAGCCTGATCCTTGTGGATGTGGTTCTTGAAGACTTTCATGATAAAAACATCAGGTTGCCTGTACACAACACAAAGTAAGCTAGTTAAAGATAACACTGTGGGTAACTTTGCAGCAAAGATCATATTTTTAATCTATCTGCAGTGGATGTGATGGTGTCAGCACAAGCAGAACAGGAGTCATTACAACCAGCAAAGCAGCAACATCAATACAAGAATCTAAACGTGCACAAGGACCACCAGGTCATGATTAGACAGAAAAGATAAGGCACAGGTCTTCACTTTCCAGCAGCTCCTTCTGTTCAACCATGGACTCAGAATGATAAAATACATCAACGTGATAAGAAGTGATAAAAACAAAACACCAGGAAGTAGAAATAAAATCGACTGTTCAAGTAGTGGAGATTAAAATTAAACTCCTCACAAAATGACAAACTAAAAATTGACTGCTTTAGATAACAGATATGATTGGGTCCTTTGAAATTAATTGAAATAGAATTAAAACTGTAATAAAACCAATGAGTAAAAAAAGATTTTAAAAAAACATATTAGACATTTATTTTATTTGCTCCGAGATCGACTTTTTCCCATTTTTACCTGCATCATCACACATGGCAGCGGTGCTCTTTGGTGAAGTCCATAAAAACAACATCAGAAATTGGCACTTCAGACCCAAAGTGGTAGCAGTAGACTTAAAATAACCTAATTTCATTTGCTGTTGCCAGAGTTCCAGGTTTAACTCTGTGTATCTGAATTTGTAGAGCAAAACACTGAGACAGCCAGAAATACAGAAAATCTGCTATTAGTTAGGTTAATTAAATAGTTTAGATAACAACAGAGAAAACAACCCATCCAGCTCAACAGTAATATGACAAATTGTTTAGTAAAATAAGTTTTATCATTACAATACAATACAATTTGTGGTGACGGAAAGAAGTCAAGCTGAGTCTGAATTTAGTTTGTTCATTCTTTCTGGTTCAATACACAGCAGAAAACATCTTCACTGCTGTCTGATGTCTGCTGTCCTCACTATCTCCTCTAGAATAGAAGAATTGTCACAGTGACAAATGAAATAGATTTTTGCTCCTGTGTAGCTCAGTGGTTAAGCTCTGTCACTGCATGTATTTACTGCCTCATTAATATGGGACCTTCAGGGATTCTTCTCCTGCAAATTACAAAACTAAGAGAGGAATGTAGACTGGTTTATCTGACTTGTACAGTGTTTCCTCCTGTGGTTTGGTTTGTTTGTCCTGATGAGAATGATGAACTTTGATACCAAAAATAATGGCAACAAGACGCCTGAAAAACAACAGTGACTAAACCAAGCATCCAAACACAGATGTCTTAACTGTCACTCACATTCAGCTATTATGAAATGTTTCTCTTACTGACATAAACACCAAAAAAGAAGAGTATATATTATGTTTATCTAACTGTATACTTCGGCCCAGGGAAACAGTTTTATGAGCCATGTGACTTTTTGTGTAATTAGGTAGTGTGACTTTCAACAAAAAAAAGCAAAAATGCAAAAGAAAAGTTTCCTTTTATCAGTGTAGAGACGTGAACATGCACCAGCTGCATCTACACGCTCTTTGTGATTGTGATTGACTCCTCGATACGCTTGTTGTTGTCAGTAAAGATCTCATGCTGAAATAAGACACTTAGAGAAGAAATGCAAGTTTCTCTCTACACAACCTGAACCCCTGTAGAAGACTTATTGTTCACCAAATGATGTATAAAACAGGTCAAGATGAAATAAAAAGTCTTCCTCTCTGTCTTCTTCCTCTCATTCAGGATGATTCCAGCCAACCACAAATACTTCCTGCTGAGTGACCTGGCGTCATCGCGGGACTACGAGCTGTGTGTTTTGGCCGTCTACGATGACGGCATCACGGCCCTGACAGGCACCAAGCTGGTGGGCTGCGTGTCCTTCACCACGGAGACCGAGTACGGACGCTGTCACTCCCTACGAGACCAGGTTAGTGTTACACTGGTATCAACATGACAACAGCAGGAGTTTGGATAAACACTTTCTCGCTGAGTTTCTTGACTCCTGGAAAGAGCGATGTAATCTGGTACTAATTATCATGAAGATGGAGACTGTGTTCAATTAATTAATTATCTCCGCCAGACATAAGCCTGGAATCATGTGTATCTGTCTACAGCTAATCTAACATACTACTGGACCCATCAGCCTAATATTTGTTGTGCACATTTATGACTGTATGCTTAGACTTTTGTCTTTTCGGCAGTCCTCGCCACTTTATGATATGCGTTACAACATAGCAAAAGGCATTTCCAGCAATCAGCTAGGCTAAAAACAAGGCTTCCCTAGTCTGTTGCAGGCCACATTTTAGCTTTTGTCAGGGCTTAAAAACTGACATCCATAGAAAAGTTTGGTCTCATCTTGAACCGGAGCACCTGCAGATGAATTCCATACACGATATGTTATGATCCACTAAAGTTAAAACCTTTGCAATAACAACTTACATTTTTTTTACATACATTTTTCAGTTATTCACATTCAGTTATTCTTTCTTGCAAATTACTGAGAATCAACAACCGCTTATAAACTTCACCCAAATCTATTGCTTCTATTTTCTACTTAACAATTATATAATTTCCTGGTTCTTACAGAATTATCTCCAGGAAACCTCTAAACACATCTTTAAGAAATTGCAGCATCTATAAAATCTTTACTAAAATCTAGCAGCAGTTCATGTAAACAGACCTGCCCTGTATCATGACAGCAGATTTTGGGAAAATCAACCAGAGACACCTGACTGGTTGGTCACCATCTATTAATGGCACCATAACATTATGGGACAAGCCAATAGCAAAACGGCAGCTCGTGAAATGTTGTGATTTAATAGGCAAATTAAATATCATCAGCTATTTTACTCATTTTTAAAACTAATTAGCCAGTTGACTAAACAATCTAAGGAGTTCTTGTCGAGGTTGGCTTAAAAGTTTGTTCCCAAAGTCAATAATGACCTTTGAAACTCAAGCAATTACCATCTTCACACCTTTTTATAAAGCGTTTGTTAAAAGTTTGTTAAACTTTTTGTTGTTAATTGTCTCAGAGGAAGGCAAAGTGAGGATCTGTACACCAGACTAACTGTCTGTTTCCAATCTCTCTCTCCAGTTTCTTGGTGGCACCATGATCATCATCATCGGGGGGATCATTGTGGCCTCTGTCCTCGTCTTCATCTTCATCCTCCTGATGAAGTACAAGCTGCACAGTAACCACTACAAACAGAAAGCTGCCGCTCGCCACGCCAACGTCTGCTCCCAGACCAATGGAGGAGGAGGAGGTGGCACCAACGTTCTCGCTCTGCCTCCGTCCTCCTCCTCTGCAGGACAAGGTAACTGGATGGGAGGACGAAAGATGTGGCTCCTCTTTGTTCTCTTTTTGTGCTTCTAATAACCTTCCTCCATCTTGTCGTCTCCCAGGTGGAGGTGCTAATAAAAACTCCCAGCCATCATCCTCAACAGAGGGAATGGGAGGAGCTTCTCTCCGAGGGACGACTGTAGTGGACTTAAATCCTACCCATGACGATGACGCCATCTCCCAATAACACACAAGAAACTGTCAATCAAACCCACAACCCACCAATCTCTAAGCCCAAACCAATACTCCACCTCCCTCCCCCTTATTTTTGATTTGTTGCTGGTGCCTGGAGCCAAACTCCACTTTACGCCGAGGAGCGGCTCCTGTCATTGGTGAGTAGCTGCTAGCAGGGGCGTGAAGGATATGGGGAGGATAGCCAATGATGTGCAAGATAAGTAGTGACACATAGTTTGATCCCCCTGTGAGAAAGGTGACACTTGATTTATCCAAAGGACAAAAAGACATTCTGTATTTTTATATGTACTTAACCATAACGGTATCTCGCCTTTCAGGTAGTTTTGTCCAAACAATTTTCATTTGTGGAGGCTCAGAGCATAAAAAATGACACTTGAAAAACTCAATATTAATTTTCCACAAATAATGTTCTGATTAATCTAGATAATCCGCAGACCTCACTGTGAACAGTTCCATAGGGACTATTTCTTCAGTCGAAAGAAGTTCCAGTTAAAACTGTTGACAGTGAGGTTTGTGGATTAACCCAGAGAAAGGAAAAACATCTCTGGTGGCAGCAGAGGCCGATATTTTAAAATCTTAACACATCCTAAACAGCTAATCTTCATATTTTTAAATGTACCAATGTTGTTTTCCTACACAGCCCCAAATGAAACTTAGACATTCCTTTTTTTAAATGTAGAAATAAGCAAATTATACCAAATTAGTATACTGCTACTACCACTTTAACTGTCCAGTTAAGGTCAAGTCAAGTCAAAAAAATTGTATTTGTATCAAATCACAAATTTGCCTCATGGGGTTTTACAGTGAGTACAGCAATACAGCATCCTATATCCTTAAACTCTCCATTTGGATAAGGACCCCCCCCGCACACACACAAAAAAAACCTTTAATAGAGACAGAGAAAGACAGAATAGATCAAGAACAGGATGACAAAATTATAGATAGATTGATAACGTATATGAAAAATCTGTTAAGGTAGCAGATATGTTTATCAGACTATTGATTTCATAGGCTGTGACTCTCTCCAACTCTTTCAAAGTGTTTTCAGGCACCACCTGCAAGGATAGGTGATCTCTGATTTGATCCGATGCACATGTGACATGTAACTTGCACGTGTATTAGAGAGAAAGGAGTGCACTTAAACATGGTACACCTCACCCTTAGTGCAGAGAGACAGAGGAGCAGAAACTGCAGGGAGAGTCACATTTGAGGTTTGTTTGAAATTGAAATCTGAAACAGACAGACGCTGAGAGAGAAAGTGACCGAGAGGACAGACAGCTTTAGTTAACATGCGGACAAAGTGGATACGGCACACACACACACACACACACACACACACACACACACACAGAGCAGTACAAAAAAGTATTCTTTTAATACTTTCCTTAGTGTTTCTCTACACAGAGACACGGGAGTCTCCTGGATAATGAAACATAATTTATTTTCTTATTATTATTACTTTTTTTGGGGGGGGGGTAATGGTTTGGCTTGGTAGACGGCTCTAAATACTGCAATATGCATGACCCTCTGCCACTGTAGCTACTGTATGAGTAGTAGTGAATTCAAAATGCTATAGAACAAAAGTAATTATCACATTTGTTCCTGAGTGATTATATTATAAACTATTTCCAAATGAATGATTCCCAGCATATTGTAAATGAAAATGAGCAAAATTAGATAACGTGAAGAGTTTTGTAATGTGTAACAGTGGAACACGGATCACTACATTAAACATTAATTTGATAATTTTATTATTATTTATTTGATTAGCACATCCCAGCTACTGTGCCTGAACTTCATTCCCTGTCTGTGTGATACAGTACAGGGCGTCATGTTGGTGAATACAGCCCCAGATCAACTTCTTTTCACTAACTGACAGTAGAGCTTCAACGATTAGTCAATTCATCGATTAGTTGATCGACAGATATATTAATCGATAATGAAGATAATATCTTAGTGAATCCTAGAATCCAAATTCACTAGACTTCACTGGCTCTCATGAGGAGAAGTGTTGAAGTGGTGAATCATCTATCAGGTAATCCTTCAGAATATAATTTATAATCTTTATTGGCTGAAATAAGTGAAACCAAATATGCAGATTTAGTTGATTTAGTTATGAAATGATTTGTTTGACAAGTTTTCTTCTTTACATTTTCACTTTTTACTCCAGAGAAATTCTGAATGTAGCTCTGCTTTGTTTCACAATGAAAGCGAACACAGGCTTTCTCGCTGTATTACTCGTTATTATTTATTAATATTTCTCTGTCTCTTTCTCTCTCTACCTTGGGCAGCTACATTCTCTGTGTTACTTTGTGTTGCCTCTTCCTCCCAATACAAACAAGTTTTGTTTCCCTCTGTGTCTCTCTCCCTCCCTGTAGTCATTTGTTTGATTTTAATGAGTTGTTTTGTTTTGATGCTTCCTTTCTCTTCTCCGTCTCTTTCATATTTTAGGTCAAGGTCATTTTGTTTGTCTGTTATCCTCAGCCATAGCTTTTCTCTTTATCTTGTGATGTTTCTGCTACCAATTTTACTCTCAAATGGAGATATATACCCTATTGTGAGGTATCTATCAAAGCTCTGGAGGATTCTCTCCCCTTCACACAATTTATGAGCTGGGTCTTTTCTTTTTATGTCTCTGTGTGAATTGAAATATTGGTCCTGTGTAGTTCAATGGCTGGAGCGTGACACCAGCGCTGTTGGGGTGAGGAGCTCCATTCACTTTTTACCTAAACAGTCCTGTATGACCCGACACAGACACACTCTGTTTGACTTTTTCATTCTTGTCACTCTGAAAACATTTTACAAGCAACATGACAGGAACATGACAGACGATTATCTTTTCCGTATCAAGAGGTTCTGCTTTGACCTGGTTCACATATTTTCATAGTTGGAGTTTATTTGTATTTTGGGGAATCTTATGTATTTTATTTTCAAGTTGACAGTAGACAGATGACAGGAAGAGACAGATGGGGAACGACATGTGACAAAGGTCCTCAGCCTGGATTTAAGTTTGGGTGCTACCTAATTAGCATTTTGAGATCCAGTCAAAATGCAGGTTATAATCGGATAACAAGAAAACATATTTATACCAGCTGTGATCAGATCAGACGATCAGATGATTATCCAGATCAGGTTGTCTGTCAGATAGCCCACATTTTAGGTGTCTGATCGTAGTTTGCACTGCAGAGTCTCTATCCACAATACCCAACAGTAACTTTCACTCGTTCATCAACTTTACTAGCATTAGCAGTGGCTAAATTTGTAGTTGCTGTTTATGTGACTACAATTTGACTAAATAATGTACAGTACATATGGAAACAAGTAGCAATAAGTAATATTAACAAACAAAGTGTGAGAACAATTAGAGTAAAGTGTGCCACCAGTATATGGATTTGTTTCTCCAAATTTGGACACCATTTCCCATCATCCTTATTGCTTCCTGTCCTGCACCTCCAAATCTGACCTGGTAGATCATGATGTTCTGTTTTCTTCTCTTCATTCTTGTCTCCATCTCTCTGTTTCTTCTCTTCTGTTTCTTCTCCTCTCTTCTTCACCCATTCCTCTTCTGTCCTATCTTACTTCTTCTTTAACATTTTTTGTACTTTAATAATACACCTCCCATCTCACATTTGGTCACACACATATGCACATATTTTTTTTTCTCATGGAAGCAATCTCAGTGGCCCCACTGGCCCTTAGGCCATTTGTTGTGGGTTTAATATCTACCACACACACACACACACACACACACAGAAGAAAATAACTCACACATACCTACATACAGGCAATCATGACACACCTGCTTCCTCTTCAATCCGCATGAACTCAGCTGGTGTTTGTTGGTCAGCCTGACTCACCGTTGCCCGAAATGCCATTAGTCCCCTCTCCCACTAGACACACACACACACACTTACACACACACACACACACACACACACACACACACACACACACACACACATTGAACAAAGATACACAAACCCATTCAGCCACAGGCATACATAATATATTGAGTATATGCAAGCCTTGTATCATCATTGTTTGCTGCTTTCATATCACTTTAATGAGTAAATTTTCCGTCCCTCTGAGGCCCATTAAAAACCATTAAAATGTTTAGATAATAGTAACTTTTTGTTTTTCATTATTACCAGGAGAGTGCCTCACTGAGGTTAAAAATCTAATGCAGAAGTGAGGTGTCCTTGCTCAAATGTTGCAGCAACAGCAATCCTTTCTCCTAAAAATCATGTTTATACATTACGGCCAAAATACACCGGACACGGACACAGCGTGACATGTCTGTCGCAGCATGTCGGCAGCAGAGAACGTTCATTATGATCAACTGAAGCTGCTACTTTGACCACGGAAGCTGTGCAGCTCATCTCTATTGTTGCCCAGCTGGTCTATTTTTTTTTCTCTACGGCTACGCAGCCCTCCAAAAGGTAAAAACTACATACAACTGAATAAAAAGACAAGTACAATCTGTTTAAAAATGATAAAATAAATAACTCATTGTACCAGAGGCAGCAGCAGTGCAACCTTGTGGGTTTTTTTTTTTTTTACATTGTACATTAAAATAAATCAATCAAATCAATGTGTATCCATGATCCTGTAGTTAAAGCAATCTAGTTAATTAATTCAGTACCAGTTAATATAGCATACGCTTCCAAACCCTCCATAACCAACTGCATTATCACCTGGCAAAACTCAATATGTATGCAGTGACGGAGATGGAGTCTGTGTAGCAGTCCGCCCCATCTACGTGACGCACCGCGTCCACGCCTGGTGTATTACAGCTGTTATATACTAGTTTGCATCAGCAAATCTATTTTGACAGAATCGTAATGTCGTTTTTTAATCAGCATAATTTGAAATGTTTTTAATGAATGTATTTAATAAACATATATACAAAGTCAAAATGTATCTGCAAAATGTTCTTTTCCAACAATATCCACTCGCGGCAACTGAAGCTTTATGGTTATATTTTGGCAGTCAGGGATAAATTGTTAATTTGTATCTGATACGGTTTTTCCCCCAAATAGTTGCCAATTACCTCACTAAAATCCTTAAAATTGCATCTACTCCAACTCCCTCATTGAAAAATCCAGAATCTATAAATATGTAAATATTTTTCATTCCAAAAGTTTAACTGCTGGACACAAGATGTCTCCTACTTCACTGAAAAGTCCATTCTGAGTGTAGTTGCATACTAGACCGTGATTGGCTCCAAACTCTGATTTAGAGTGAACTCAGAGAAACTTTCTCCCTTCAGCAGATTAATGTGAAAACAAACTCTGCACATACATCATTCTGCACAGAGAAGCTCAAACATCTAAGTGAAGTAACAATAAATAAAACGTGTTTTGAGTGGAGGGGGACTTTAAATATTGGAAAAAGTCAACACTGATTCGATGCACATGACAGGAAGGGTTGACGTTTTCAATTTTTAACCAATCTTTCCCTGACCTTAACCAAAGTGTTGCACCAGCCTAATCCAAACCCAGACCAGTATCCCAGGAATTATGTTCACATTGATTCATTCCACATCTCATGATTTACATCCAGTCCCAACATTCACTGTCAACACAGGAAGTAGTGTGGTCTTCATGTAGAGAGGTAGAAAGTGGAGGTGTGAAGGTCGGGGTGGTGGACGGGTGTGTAGCATTATCGACTTTAACCAAAGTTTGTGCACGGACGCAAGCCTGCAACTGACCATAGGCTTTTTATTAACCGTGACCATGAGCTTTACCTAACCTTAACTGGACAACTGTGTCACATCATCCAAAAGGCTTCTTCAGCACTGAAATGAACTTCAGAAACATCTTCAAGAATCTACAACAAGTGCAGTTGCTCTTGACCATATACCATATACTGTAGCTGCCATTTGCAGATATTGTAGAGTTGGCATTGGTCATAAATTCAGGGTTTTGCAGAATCACTCAATATCATTGTTCTTGTCTTGCAATAGGGTTGCAACCAAATAAAAATGAAAGCTGAATCACCTCCAAATGCAAAGAGATAAATTCCTTGAGCTTTATGTCAGAGGGAGCAGCAAACATCAGGTTCTGGGAGTGTAAACAGTAGTTCCTGATGTTATCTAGTGTAATAAAACTTCATAAATATGGATATAAGATGCCAAGAATAGCAGATTAGTGTGTACCAGAGTCAGCTAAGCACAGGACACAATGATGTGTGCAGGCAGTGGAGTCAGTAATGAGCGTTAGTGCATCATCATTAACAGAGTCCAGTCTATGTAAGCGTTGAGCAGAGGCATTTTTATATATGTAACAACAAAAATGTTATAACAAACAACAGCGCACACACACACCTACACATGTCTACACACTGCATAGAAATACACACATTAATTCAACACACTCTGGCTCCCTCCAATACAATCTTACTATCAATGCTCACCGATTACCACAGAGGGAGAGAGAGGGAAGAGCGACATAGGCAGACACAGGCAGATAGCATCACTGTGCGCTCTGTAAAGCCACAAGGCATCAGGGCCTCATTCAGTGTGCTTTTATTATCCGAGCCTGGCACCGAGCAGCAGGATGGCACAGTGACTAAACTGTTTGCTATTACCATAGAGCTTCCACTGACGCAGGCACGCAAGCAGCGGCCCTGCACAGGGTGACAGTGACACCTGGTGGTCACACCTGACAGTGGCATGGATTCATGTGATTTTATTTTTACCCCTCATGTATCCAGGGAGAGTAGAAGGACGCCGTCATTCACATAGATGCATTCACACCCAACCACAGTCTGCTACTGGGCGATGGTGGGAAATAAACCAGTGTCAGCATGTCATTTCTAAAGTTTGGACACACTTTCTCGTGAATGAGAGTGTGTTCAAACTTTTGACCAACCCTAACCCCAGACTCCTTTTAGAATGACAATGTATTTAAATGTTCAACACTAAGATTTTACCATTAGCAACCACAGCATGTTTGAGGTTAGTAACTATTAGTGGTTAAGGCTGTTTATCATACAGGTTGTAATAAGCTGACAGTTTAGCTAAAACTATGTCAGCAGTGAGGTGTCATGCTGGTAGTTATCCCTCTTTGCACTACAGTACGGAAAGTAGGTCAAAGTTGAAGCAGGAAGTCGGTGCATAGTTTGGGGAATAATTTTATTGTTCACGTTCATTTTCACTTCCAAATAAGTTTGTCTAACCTGTTGGTTTGTTTCCAGTCTGTCTGATCGTCTGACAGTTCAAGTTATTTTAGTGACGTTATGTTCTCAGAAATTAATTATCAGCAGTTATTTTGGATTAGCCTATGTTGGAGTGCAATGATCATAATCAATATAAAACCAATGGTCGGAGCTACAAAAATAAAAACCTAGATGTAATAGTTTTGCTTTAGGGCCTTTTTAAATTTTGGTTTTATTAAGAACCGGATGTAGTTTTGGTCATTTAAAGGTTTTAATAACATTTTACTATCCAGCTCAGTTGTTGAGACATGCAGACATGATGACACTGGTACACACAGCTTTACAGGGCAACCACTATTTAAAGGTAACTTTAATCAGGTGCCCAAATGAACACTGACACGTTTTTTTGTTTGTTTCTGGGTTGTTTTTTTTTTTTTTTTTGCAGTTTTCTAGTTTTCTTTTTTTAGTGCCAAATTCTCTCTTTTTGTTATGATCCATCCACTGCAGCTGAACAGGAAAACACTGTCCATCAAGACACAAAGAAGACATTTTATGCTAAAAGGTCTGTAACTGTGGAAGATATCCACTTTATTTGACTAACTCAGACTGCTGAAGTGTCATATTATCAACTTTTAAATATTTTCTTCTTAAAACAAGGACTGAATTTTGTCCCCATCACTTACATTGTAAGCACATTATGAAGAGTATTATATGATTATGGCAAGAAAAACCTGTTTCAGCGTTCATATGGGCTCCTGACTGTTGTTTTCAGACAGACTTAAAAAACTGTGAATCCATCATTTAAACATGTCCCCACTTTAATCATTTTATCTAAGGTGAGAGCACCAGGGAATTTCTGTTATAATCATCCATTACAACTACTATACAAGTACGATAGATCAAAGTTTAACCATGAAGTAGCTCTTCAAAATCTAGTGCATGCAACAGTACAATTAGGTAGTCATTTTTATGTTCACCATGGTTTTTTACTTTCAAATTAACCAAATATGAACTCTCTAAATACCAGAAAATCTAGAAACATTAGGTCTTGTGATGGCACATTAACAGAAAGCAGTGAAATCTCATCTCCGGCTCTGCTGTTTCCTGATATCTATTTTTACAGGGGAGGCCTTTGAATATAATTTGCAGCATAACACTGCCAGTGGCTTCATAAACCCTTTGACTAAAATAAAACAAAGTCAAAGTCATTTTAATCTCCATCTGAAAAAAACCTGGGCATATGTGGAAAGGAAGCAGAGAGACAGATAAAGAGGGACAGGCGACAGACGGACAGATTGTGGATTTATAGTTGGTGAAGGAGAGAGAGACATCCAAAGAAAGACAAAGAGAGAGAGACAGAAGGGGGGATTACGGACTTATATTTAGTTAGTGAGACAGGGAACAAAAAAAAAACAACACCAGAGAATAAAACAGCCAACCAAACAGATAAAGAAGTACAGATGAGTCACTGAGCCTGGAGACACAGTTATTGACAAGAAAAGATGGAGGGATAAAGAGAGATGGAGAGAAAATGAAAACTCAGGGATGAGAGGGAGGTGGAGGAGGGATGGAGAGGAGGATTGGGGGGAGATTGGGCATGAAGACGAGGAGAGGTCTGCAAATAGAAAGCTGAAGCCCAGATTTACTGATTTACTGATAAAAGAGATAGAACATATCTATATCTATCTATCCATCTATCTCTCTCTCTGTTGTATTTTTACACCAAGAAAACTTACTAAAATCTCTCGAAACAGTATCCTCTGACTGTCCAGATGACAGAAGAGGGGGGGTTGATAAAAAAATATTGATAAGCTCATCAATACGACCTTCAATTTCTTCAATTTTTGCTCATAAACCTTATTGCCTTCACAATGAGCCTTTCAGCTCTACCCTCTATTTGTTAGATGTTTTTGGGGTGGTGTGCAGCCTGATGGAAGAGCTGCAGACACTAGGCTGAAAAAAGTACTCCTCATTTACAATGTATGTTTTGAGTTACACTTATTATTCTGCTAGAATTTAGCGTCAAAGAAAAGGCAGCAAAGACGGTGCTCTTTTTAGTAAAGATGCAAATACAACATTGTCTACGAATGAAGCAACACAGCCACTCAAACATCACAGTAAAACAACTCTGTGCCTCATGTGTGAAAATTGCATTTGAAATGCTGCCGCTGTGTTTTGATCCATCATCAGTCTAATTTGCCTGATCTTAACATTTCCCCAGATGTAGTGGAAACACAAACATTCACTGTGCAAAGTTCCTGAGTTTAGCTCCTCTGGATTCAAAGTTCCTGGAAATGTTTGGTCAAAAGGCCTTTAAATGCAGAAGCAGTGCATTATAATACATAACATACATATACATAGCATTTCAATTTGTATACTACCATTATTCAACCCCGTCTCCGAGAAATTACATTTATATACTAATAAATTATTCTCCCAATTATGTTGCGTTAACAAAAATGTAATCACAGCCTGGATTGTGTTCATGTTTTTCAAATGAATGAAGCGCCACATTTAATTACCACACTGAAGTTGAAGGGATAGTCGGGGTCAAAGTCGGGGTGATGATGGACGTATAAAATGCAGGAAGTTGACACCAAAGCCCGGCGGCCCTGTGTGTGTTTTAGGTTTAGGTAACAAAAGCACATTGGATAAGGTTAGCGGTTAAGCTGTCACTGAACATTGTACTCATGTGATCAGTAGCAGACACGTTATTTAACATTTTCTCATTATGTTGACAGAAAATGCAATTAATACATAATTTAGTAATAAACAAACATAATTTCTATGAGATAGAGTTACATTATTGGAAAGAAATATAATTGTAAATGATATAATTGTATAAAAAGGCAGGAAATAACATCAGTTCTGTTGTTCTTATCTACCTGTCTGTCTGAGCTCTGATTCCATTTTGTTGCTATTTTTTGTTTGTTTTGTCCGTTCTGTGTGTTTTTTAGATTTACTTACATTCAGCTTCACAGCGCTGGAGGGAAAAGAGGCGGGAGAGGTGAGAGATCAAACACACACAGACAAACACGCACAGGTGAGAGGGTAACCACTCATTGTTCCACCAGAGAGGCTGAAGCAGAACATCTTGAGAGAGAGAGAGAGAGAGAGGTGGAAACATGCCAAGCATACATTAACAGGGAAAGACAGAGAGGAAGGATGAGAGAGTGAATGAGAAGCTGGAAAAAGAGAGATGGAGAGAGAGCAGCAGTCAGCAGCCATTAACAGGCCTGTCTGCCTCTAAGTGCTCTGTAAATATCGCCTTGCCTTTGTAAACAACATTATTCCTCTTTATTGGGCCATTATATAATGGCCTGATCCCCCACAGTATGCAGATTGGTGTCACTCCATTATGTAAGCTTTCTCTTCCATTATGTAAGCATTCTCCTTCTCCTTTCTTCTTCTCTTTTTCTTTCTCTCTTTTCTTCTCATCACTTCCTCATGACTCCTCTTTTTTCAGTCTTTGCTTCTTTTTTTTCCACATTTTTCCTCCATCTTCATTTCTTTCTCCTCTCTCCTCCTCTTTACCTTTTACTTTTCTTCCCTTCATTTCTCTTATGTCCCTTCTTCCCGTTCCCCTTTTTTTCTCCCCTCCTCCTTTACTTATCCTTGACTCACTTTTTCCCTCTGCTTCTCTCTCACTGCATCATCTCTTTTTCTCCTCTATCCTCCTATTGTCTCTCTTTTTTCTTTTCTTTTCTCTCCTCTCCTTCCTGTCTTACTCCTCGTTTCATCTCTTTCCTCTAAAGCCCTCCTCTCCTCTCGCTTCTTCTCCCCTCCTCCTTTACTTATCCTTGACTCACTTTTCTTCTCTTTTTATCTCTTTGCTTTCACTCCTTTTCTCCTCTTTTTGGTTCTGCTCTCTCCTCTCTTCTTTTTCCTCCCCTCCCTCATCTTCATTGATCTCTCCTCTTTTCATCGACATCCCTTCTCATCTTCTCTCCTCCACTTTCCTCTCTTCCCTCACCCTTCCTTCTCCTCTCCCTTTCTCTCCGTTCTCCTCTGTCATCTTGCAAGCTCCGGCGTTGCTGATTTCCGATGGCTTCATTCCAGCAGCTCGAAAGGCGAAAGTTAATTTCTTAACTGCGGCGCAGAAAAGTGAAACAAACTGCTGAACAAGATCAAATCTGCTGCTGCACAAAACCTGAGCAAATTCCAGCCAGACTGTAGACCAATGCTTTATATTAATGCTTCAATGCTTTGACTGATTCTCTTTTTTCAGTTTGCTTTTTGTAACCAGCACTGGCATTATTTTAACTGCTTTATTACTCATCCCAATAAGCCATTAATCATGAATCATTATCATTTAAGATATATATTTTTTTGCAAAGCACAATACTGCTTTTTACCATCTGCTTTATTTACCAGACAATGAAAAGCACTGTGATGCCCACAGCCTGTGCTTCAAGTACAACTTCAAAAGAGTATGTGGGTGTGCAGCGGGTAGTTTCCAAAACAAAGTATGAGCAGGAAAATGCAGCCTGTCCTCCCAATAAAAACATTATAGGTTGTAAATTCAACAGCCAACAATGACCTATAGTTACGTTTGAGTGACAGGTGCCATCTAGCAGCCGTAGTAATTATGACCCGGAGAAGGTGACAAATTTCCATATTGGAAGGTGGCGGGTTGGGTGGGTAGGTAGATAGATGGCAAAGAGTGGACTTAGCTGCAGGAGACTGCTGTTCGCTTCCCTTTTCCAACTGCGAGTGCCACACCATGTTTCAAGTGATCATTTTAACCTAAACCATGATCTTTCTCGAACCCTAACAACATGGTTTTTATGCCTAAACCTAACCAGACCTTAACCACAGTGTTGTCACACCATAAAACATCATTATTTTTTACGGTTACTGCTGATAAAGGCGGCATGTTAGAAAACGCTCCTAAGGGTCATTCTGGAAACGCTCCAATGGGTCGTCCTTCAGTGCATGGTACAATCGACCTATTTGGTTGTTTAATTATGAGGATGTGTTGGGAAAATGGATTTGTAAGCCTGAAATCTCGTCAGCTGGCACAAGCAGTCGCTGAGTCATCAGTACTGAAAAACAGCTTTACAGACCCCTGCAGATACGCTGTGGGGTATGGTGGGAGAGGATATGTGCACTGTTTTTCTTTTGTCAAAAAAAAATAGGATGTCTTGAGTGTTCAAAAACAGAGAACAAGCAAAGACTCGAGGAACCTGTAGACTAGAAAAGAAAGAGCTCCACAAGAGGCCAGTTGATAAAAAACAAATTTACTTAGAAGTGATTGAAAAGTGAGCACAATAAAAAGTAAATGACAGAATAAATTCTCGTTAAGAGGCCATTATTAGTTCTGTTTATACAAAAAAAGCAACATCAGACAACAGCAGAGAAATCAGTATATTTACTGACCTACTGTAATGACAAATGAACCTATAATAATTAGAGAAAAAGAGTCTCCATGGATCAACAAACAACACTGAAATCAAACTTAATGCACCTTTTATTACAGTAATTAATCAATCACTTAATCAATCTGTACTTCTCTCCCTCTCTTGTTTCCTTCAGGTGCCCCAGTAGATAGCATGGTCACATCCTCCTGATGAGCCCCAAAGTGAAGGTACTCGACCCAGAGACGCACCCCACCCTCTGACACCACCTCATACCTGAACCAGACAGGATGTGATGTGAACATCCTGCAGGCAGCCAGAGGAGGATATGGAGCAGAGAAGCAATATCTCACCTGTTGATATGCAAAAGTCTCCGCAGTGCTGGGATCGGACATGTTGGATACAGGTCAGGCTCGGGGCTTTAAAACCCCGCTCTTTTATGGTGCTTAACTGGGGCTTGAAACCTTGGATCAGTGGAATCAGAGTGAACATTGTTTCTTCTTTTCTGAAGGAAATATCCAATAATCAAATGAGCCTCTGAAGGGTGTTGGATGGATTTAGTGTCTGTATTTGGAATCTGGACAGACACTAAATGCTGCTCTGGGAATATGGAATATGGATTACTGTGACATGTTTTCTGGATGTTCGGTGGCACCGCTCTTCTCTTTCCCCAGCATACAGTCATATGCCAAAGGATTACTACAGTATTACGACAGCATTATTACAACGTCGGGAGAATGTGCAGACTCCCGAAAAGCACACCTCTCTATTATCTCTTAGCAGTCAAAGAGAAAAAACATGTTGGGCCTTGGATTGAGAGTACGAGCACATTGTCAACGTCTTGTCTCAAAGCATCAATAATAACAAACTGTCAAACTAAACAGTGAACTTTTCTGGCACTTTAATCGTCTGTTTTCATCTCATCTCTCTTCCCCTCCTTCCCGCTCTCTCTCTCTCTCTCTCTCTCTCTCTCTCTCTCTCTCATCTTCATGAACAACTGAATAGTATATTCTCCAGTATTACCAATCTAACTCTTTTGGCTGCGGATGATTTAGATAATGTTGAAATAATCAGTGTGTTTGCGTCAATGGTGGATTGGTTCTCTATATGTCGGAGTATTAAAAAAAAAACCTTGGTGTCCCGAGGATGGAGCCTTGAGGAGCACCAGCTGGGATTTATTCAACACCAAACTTAAAGCACACACTTCCGGCTCTACATTTGATGGTGAAAACGATGAATTCTGATGTTCTGTTTGACACTGGAAAGCAACTGTACCTGTATGAAACACTGGTGAACTTGACCATAAGTGTTCCTACTACTAAAAGCTGGCAAATCGTTAAATGTATTAAGCGGTTTTAAAAGATGGCCAGCAGAACTCGCGCTGTCCCGTCCCCACCCCCACTCCCCCTTGCTCCCCCTTTGCCGTTTGACAGTGTCTGTGTTTGTATGTGACATACACCTTACAGTCTTCGATGGTTTGATACCCATGATTTACTTTGAATATAACGAAACAAATGACCACAATGAGGAGAAAAAACACAACGACATGCGGAATAGGGATTTTATGCTTTCATAGATACAATTATGTGGATTTATAATGAAATAAAAAGGTATTTTTCTTGGAAAAATTGTATGTGTTTTTATTCAGATTTCTTCTCTTTTTACAGAAGCACTCTGTTTATTTCTTATGTTATTATACAGTATTTTTGAAGTTGATGAGCAAAGATGTTGCCAGTAATAATATCCAGTAGTGAAAAAGGAAAGAAAAACATTAGTAAGTTTCCCTCAGTAGATTTACTAATGTTTTTCTTTCACTCCCCCAAAATATAATTTATTGTTTGACTAACACATAAATAAAAAGTCTAATGCTTTTGTTAGTCCAGTGTTGCATTCTAAATTCTTGATGTGAAATGTGTCAAAATGTTAATAAATCTTATACTAAATGGTCAAATCTACACCTGAATATTGGACTTCAGTGAATGAATAAAAACATTACTTGTCCTAAATTGTAGTGACCTTTCGGTATATCTAAAAAGCCACTGAGGAGTTGCAACATTGTAAAAATTACTGACGCTAGGCTTTCAATAAAATGTCCAGTTTGGAGGCTTAAATCAACAAAAAGGTCAGATTTATTACACAGTTCAGCTCATGAATTAATGATGCAGCACAGTCCATTGTTTCCTTGTCACATAAAGCACATAAGCACAAAACTGGGCATAAACAAAGGTGCAGGGAAAAACTGTGTTTTGATGTATTGTTGACAGTTCATTGGCAAAAGTTTGTGTTATGCTTTAGCAAAACAACTGACTGTCATTTTTAAAAACAGAAGCTGCTTCCTTCTCCCAGTAGAGAACTTTTACTGATGACAGGCAGCGCTGCATATCATCATCACCCTTCACAAACATCACCAAAACATCAGCCTGTCAAGATTAAGAAGAGCTGATGTTTCACTTTGAGACGTGTATTTTTATTATTTTACAAAGGACTCCCAATGTTTGGCTTAACGGTGAGCTTTTTTTTGCCTGGGAAACAAAATCTTTAAATAGTTTAGTTGCCACTTTTATCCGGCATCAACTGTTGAAATACAACCCTGACAACACTTCCATCAGGATTTTAATTTAGCAGACAGTGAAGTGACAAGAAGGCTTCTTAACACAAAACACACTGAGTGTCACTGCGTGTATACGTAAGAGGTGAGGACTGAAGTAGAATGACATGAAGCTAACTAGACTTTGACTGGAAATAATGCAAAGCTACACTAAGTTACTAATGTTTCTATATTAAGGTCCGGAGCCTCAGAGCCTTTTAGTATTTCAGTATTTCAGATCATTGTTTTGGTTTTACAGGCAGCAACTTTACTGTTTGTTTGAGTCTCAAACTATTCCTTTAAAAGGAACGGCCCTATAATTGCAAAGTCATTGACTGTTGTATGTGAGCTGATCAGTCTATCTGGATGTGCACCTTGAAGATCCCACCCTGTTCCCCGGGCTCCTGCTCTTCACCCAGCCTGCCTTCAGCACCTGAACCTCCAAGATCATCCAGCTCAATATGGTCCTCTTGACTTGGTGTCTGCCATCTGGTGGCCTAAAGAGACATAGCAGTAAATGTAAGTCACAAAATACTTTCTATTCTCTAAATAAATAAATAAATATATGCCAGATACTCAACGCAAGTACCCAATTCTATAGTAACAGTTTGTTACAGAACATTTCGTACGACATGTGACTTGTTTCAGTTCATATGATACAAGTACATATGAACATCAGTGTGTACATTCATAACAGTCAAAAATGCAGGCTTACATTTAAAATTAATGTAGCTAGTTCTTTGCTGGTGCAGCAGTCAGATTCTCTGCGTTTGTGTTACTGTAATATGTGACACCAAAATGAATATTTTATTAAGTGTTATACGTTGTTTTTGTTGTTGTTGCTGCTGCTATGTTTTGTTTGTTTTTTTATCTGCGAGGGCAAAGTGACAATACATTAGGAATCATCTTGTTTCCTTGTCTATTAAAACAAAAGATGAAGTGAGTGACCTTGGTGTCCATCTCCAGCAATCCTCCAGCAAACATATACAATAAACAGTGTTTCAAAACTTGGTTTTTACCACTTAAAATATATTGCAAATACAAGAGACTGTCTATCAAAACCAGACCTGCAGAGGTTTATTTTTGTCTGTTCCTTTTCAATACATACATATATTAGTCTTCCTGTGTGCTTGTTGTGAATAGCTATTATCATTATTACTATTAATAATGTTGATACCAATGCTGACAGTAATAATACACAGTCTCCACAAAGCACTGAGACCACTGGAGGACAGTATAGACACATTATAAATGCTGTCATGTGTCTGGAGCTACACTCAGTACCAATGATAGCCTCAGGAAAGTTTAATACTGATGTGTGATGCTGTAGGAGGAAAACAAGTTATTTCAGTTGGATTTTAACACCAGCTATAAATCTTGTGTTTGCTGATTTTTTAGCCTCTGTCTGGATAAACTGATCCACAGTCCACTCGCAAATTTACAAGTTTTATTGACTGAAGTAAAATCTTTTTAAAATCTCATTAATAGTTATTACCCAGTCTTTTATAAATGCTAAAATCAAATTGTAAACTCTAAATATGTTTTCATGCAGCCAAATAATTGTATTAACTGAGTAATACAGATTGGTGGGTGCTCAAATAAAGACATAACCTAATATTATAAACAAAACCTAAACTCATTTAAGATGAAGTGATGTATTATCCTGTCAAGAATGCACTCATCACATCTAAAAACCTACAAACCCACAATCTGACTTTATATGAGAATTTGTCACAGTGTGCATGTCCTTTATCAATGTGCTCATTCATGATCAGCAGCTAGAAACATGGAGACATTGTACGCTGTTTCAAACATGGAAATAGTTGCCACCTCATGACTTTTTATCTTATTCGGACAAGCAAGTCAGCATCTATTATCATTGTGACATTTTCCTGTTGGACTCAGATTCAGATTCTTCTTGAAGTTACCTGAGACACTAAGATAGAGTGGCTGGTTCCTAGAGGAGAAGTTCTGAAAGAAAACATAGATGTGATAAACACATGTGCAGTCCCCTTGGTAGGTGTGATCTGCACCAGAGAACAGGAAAGGCAGAGTGATTGACAGCTGGCAGGGTGTATTTCTTGCTGAGGTGGTGAAGATAAGCTGGAACGAGCCTCCTTGATATTGTGGTTCAGTGGAGCAGCTGATGGTGAAACTGGAGCCCATAAGCACCTGAAGCCCCTGCTGATTGGCCTCAGAAACCCGGTCAGTGTTGGTAAAGAAAGAGATGTTTGGCTGGAGGAGGAAATCTGTAAACACAGTGGGATGTAAACTTGAAACTGCATATTAAGAATATGCAAGAATATGACATGTAAGCTGAAATGGAATACAGAGAATATGACTGTTGTCACCTCCACGCTGATCGATTTTTGGGTGGCACTAGGTAATAATAAACACCTCCGCAGTGTTGAATCAACACAGGAATTTCTGATCCACCAAACAGGTTTGTAAGTACTGGCTCTTAATGAAATAGCAGAACCACAGTCCAGCAGTCTGCACATTACAGGTGCTAATTTCTGGTCCCAATGTCCAATTCGACATAGCGCCGATTGGACAGAAATTCAGTCGCCTCTCTTAAAAGAGGCGAGAAAGGCCAAAACTAACTTTGGAAATAAGCCAAAATCGAAGGCAGAAGAAGTTGCTATTATTAATGTTAATGTGTGCCCTCCAGTCTTTTGGTCAGTTGTAGCATCATGGCTAATCCCAGAACCTGAAGTTGATCTATGCATACTTAATAATAACAAAAGAAAGAAATAAGGAGATTTAGTCAAGCAAGTTAGGTCTCATCTACAACAAGCATGGAGTTCATACGTACAGATTTATACAGATGGATCAAAGGAGTTCACAGCAGAGATGCTGCCAATATTATGTGCAATAAACCAGACAACTCAGCTATATGCAGTGATTCAGCAGCAGCTTTAACTACCTACAATAAGAGAAATCAAATCCAAGTCCAGACACGATATATTGACAGGTGGCGCGGGTGGTGTGCGATGTCCACTGGGTGGCATCGCAGGACAACCGGATAGGTGGTGTGTAGTTTGGGTGAGGGTGGGAATAAAAAGGCTCTTCATATCCTAGAGCATCATGCAAAGACCAGGTTTGATATAATGCATGAAATTGCCCCAAAGTTTATATATAAAAATGTGGACTACAGTTGAAGCTACAGTTGCCATCAATTTAAAAATATGATTTGACTCATCAGTACGTTACAATTTTTAAATAGTTTGAATTTAATCAAACCATTTCAAAAGGAAATGATAACAGTCCAACTGAAACATCTTTTAATCAAACACAACAGTTATTACAGCTATTGTTTAATATAGTTATATCACTAGGCTAATACAGAGGTTGATAAAAAGTCATTAAACTCCCACTTTTATTCCACTAAACTAGTAATTATTTATTAAGTTATTCTTATATAATTGGAATGAATTATTTTAACAGTTAAATGCTTTACTGTTTCTGTTTCTGTTTGTTTTTATTAAATCTTGTTAATAAATAGAGGAGGGATAAGTTTCAATCATGTTTTAAACTTTTTATCTTTCTGCAGGTGATAATGATTCAATTAATAAAGTAACAAACGATTTATTACCGTTGTATAAGGATTGATTTCTTGTATTATATGTGTAAAAAATAAGTATATAACACTAACATATTAATAATTCTCGAGTCATTGTTTCGAGGATTGAAATTGTTAACAGCATTTTGGCCACCTTGTATTTCTAGCTGGAGCCACCAGGGGACCATTGTTTGTGTGAGTCGGTGTGTCTTATAGCAGTCAGGTGTCCATATGAACAGTGAAAGAGGTTTTCCTCGCTGTAATCATTCCTCCTGTTCATACTGGATATTAAAAGATCCCCTTCAAATGTGCTTTCAATGGAAGTGATGGAGGCCAAAATCCACAGTGTGTCCACACAGTCATTTAAAAGTAGATGTGAAGCTTATATGAGGCTTCAGCAGTCTGAGTTAGTCATATCAAGTGGATATCTGCCACATTTACAGTCTTTTTAGCATCAAATTCCCTCTTTGTGTTTCCTCAGACAGTGTTTCCCTGTTGAGCTGCGGTGGAAGTATAGTAACAAAAAGAGGGACTTTGGCACTAAAAAGACTGTAACGTTGAAAGATATCTACTTGATTTGACTCATTTGGACGCTGAAGCTTCATATTAGCTTCAGATAAACTTTGAAATCCATGTTTGCACAGAAGGAGGACTGTGGGTTTTGTCCACCATCAGTTCCATTGTAAGTGCATTATGAAGGGATCTTCCAATGGTCAGTATGAACAGGAGGAATGATTACAGCAAGAAAAACAGGTTTCACTGTTCATTTGGGCCCCTGACTGTTGTTTTAAGACAGACTTGAAAAATTGTGAACGCGTCCATTAAAAATTTAAATCAGATACATTTACACAGTAACACTTAATTACTGGAGCTGGACTATGTTCTATGTAAAACCAGAATGTGAAAGTGTTTCTACCATTTGGGAGCCTGAAGGAAAAATATTCAAATTTAGTGAACTTTTAACTCCATATTGTCCCAAAAGGCCTCTCAGATCTTCAGACGTGGAAAAGAGCAAACCTCAGGCACTCACTCGTGGAGGAGCAAGAGTATGTGGAGTTTTGATAAACAGCGTTTATTAGTTGCAAGGCTTGTTCATGAAACAATTCAAACGTTGACCGGTTTTGACCCTGAGGAGACAACGCCTGAGCAAACACTCGACTCCTGTAGACTTTAAAGCTACAGTCTGTTTTTAGTTTGTTCGTTAATGACACACAGCAGCTGTAGTTGGTTCAGTTCTGTCACTTCCTGTTTCATTTTGAAATGTTTTCTCCTTGTGTTTTGTTACCTTCCTGTGTTTTCCTGCCTTTGTTGATTACCTCATGGTTTTGGGACTCTTTGTTTTCTGTGTTACACTTATGTTGCCTCGTCATTTGATTAAGCTCGTTTATGTTATTTGACTTTGAAAGACTTTCTTGTATTCTCAGTTGGATTTGGTTTGTTCTGTTCTTGTGTGTTCCGTCGCTCCCCCCGTGTTCATGTGCTCCTCCTCTCACCTGCCCTGTGTTACCCTCGTTAGCCCTGCTCTGTGTTTTCCCCTCACCTGTCCTGTATCAGCCTCGTCAGTCCTGCCCTGCTCCCAGTGTCTTTCCCAGCCAATCACTCCCAGCCTGCCCTTGTGTTGTACCACCTGTTCCCTGTTGTCCAATTAGTTCAGTTTGTATTTAAGTTCAGTTTTCAGTTCAGTCCTTGTTGAATCATCTGTTATGTTCAGTCTTCCTGTGTCTCAGTTTTGATTTCTTCTGATAAATATTCTGCTCTTGATCCTGCCTGGCAGCTGGTCTCTGCGTTTAGGTCCCCCTGCTCCTCAACTCCTGACAAGTTCAGTCAGTTACAATGGATTAAAACATTCAGTTAAAAAAAGATTATGAACTCACTTAGAAATTTATAAAACTGCTCCTCCCGCACTTATCAACTGTCCATCCATATGCTCAGCAAGTTTGTTTGTTTGTATTATTTTGATATAGAGGGTGTCATATGCTGTACAGACTATAAAACCCTTTGAGGCAAATTTGTGATTGGTGATATTGGGCTATATAAATAAAATTGACTTGCACTGGGTGACATGTTCCTTTTACACCATGAACACACACACTGTAGTTTATTTTGACCAAACCAACAATACTAACAAAAACTACTATTCCTACTAAGAAAGAAAGAAAGAAACAGCTTACAAATACACTGTATGGTTTCAGTAATTTCCTAAAACATGTTTTTAGCAAATGTTACAAACAGGAAGAAATAGTGCATTTGTTTGGGACTACTTTCAGTGGCGGATTAATCCACATTTGGTGCTCTAGTGAGTATTTCTGGCAGCAGTGTGTGTGGGATTGAGTAAAAATAAGTGTGGTGCGACTCAATGTGTTTTTTGGACAACAGCAGAGGTCTACAGCACAGAGGAATAAGATATATCAGACTTTGAAACACACACAGTGGTTGTTTTTTGTTGTTGTTTTCTTTTCAAACATGTCCACAACATGTTAAGATTTTCCAGTATTGTTTTTTTTAATAACATGACAGCATAGCATAGTACATAGCTGTATTGTCCACTTGTAACGTCCATGTCACAGCTTTTCTGCAATGCACATATTGTCAACTCAGATTCATAAGAACACAGTAAGAAAAAAAAGGATTAAATAAAACCCGACCCAAGGAGAAGAGGTCATAGACAGAAGTACATAGATAAAGTAAGTAGAAATAAAATAACAATAATAATAATAATAATAATAATAATCAGATCAATGAATTGTTTTGGTCTTTTCATGGGATTTGTTGACAATAAGAAAAACATGAAATATTGCTGAACATTTGCATCAGTAATTGTACAGACTTAACCAGCTAAAACTGATGGATCAATAGGCTGGTTGATTTAAAACATCATATGTAGAAAAAAAACATTTCTTTTGTACACTGTAATATTTAAATGAAATGGGGTTTAAAAAAACACACAGCCTCCTGTAAAGAACCAGTGTGTAGGATTTAGTGGCATCTAGCGGTGAAGTTGCAGATTGCAACCAAATGAATATGCATGTAGGAGAATCTACGGTGGCCGCGAAACTCACGAAAAACGTGAAAGGCCCTCTCTGCCAAGTCTGTCCTGCTAGATGCCACTACATTTTACACACTGGCCCTTTAAATTACAACTCTGAGTTCTCACGGATCTGTGTTTGGTGGGAACAGATGTCTAACTGCTAACTCGCCTCAGAGATTCTTTCCCCCCAACAGCCTCTTCATCAACCCAGCCTTCATAACTACCTGCGTACTTTACCTTAAAGTAGAGGCGGATGCCAGTGATAAATAATATCATAGCCAGGAGAAGGACAAACACTCTGATGATGAAATCAAATTTACAATCATCACCAGAGTCACATTTTTGACTCAGATTCCCCTTAATGTGATCTGCTAAGGAGAGATAGAGTGGCTGGCTCTCAGAGGAGAAGTTTTGGGAGAAAACATAGACATGATAAACACATCTGTAATCCCCTTGGTGGGTGTGCTCTGCAGCAGAAAACAGGAAATGGGCAGAGTGACTGACAGCTGGCAGAGTGTAGTTCTGTGCTGTAGCTGAGGTGGTGAAGATAAGCTGGAACATGCCTCCTTGGTACTGTGGTTTGACGGAGCACCTGATGGTGAAGTTGGAGCCCGTGAGCAACTGTGAATCAGTGGAGGGAGAGAGGGAGATGATTGGCTGAGCCAGCAAATCTGTTAACACAGAAAAAGATGATTAGCTCAACTAGCAGACATCTAAACACAGAGAGACAACCAGCGCAAAGTGATAGGTCTTATCTTGATAGGCTGCTATGTTGGTTATTGTGCATCAGTGCAAAAAGGCGTGACGATTAAAAAGTCTACCCTCAGCCAGTCATTTTACTGTAGGGTATGACAACAAGGGCTCAACAAATGAAGAGACAGCTTCTAACAATATGGTTGTGTGGATCGTGCAGAGTGGAAAGACGTGAGCATAAAACACCACAAATCTGCAGCCATACGCAGAGACTGTGGTTCTTTACAGAACAATAATAGAAACAATAATAGTTTGTTGAAGCTGTTTAAGTGACACATCAATCCAACGCTATCTCAGTCATAATTCCACCATATTTCACATCGTAAAGGGTCACATCATATCGTAGCCTAACTGATGTAACACTACAGCATTTGCATTGTAATTCATGTCAAGGTTAAAACATCAAACGCCACTTTTGATAAAAATGTTGGAAAGGAGGCCGTGATGCACAGGAATAATGAGCCCTGATAATCTGTCGTTAGTTTGGTGTGTGTGGTTATTTGTAGCACCCCGGTGTTATTTGCATGTGATTTAATCAAGGTAAACACGGTAAACGGCTGTCCGTGATGGCACTCCACTCTGGCAAAGCACTTCTGGCTGCAGATTTATCAACATATCTGTTCTGCTGCAGGTGGCTGCAGGGACTTGATGGACTAAATAAGAAGGTTTTCATGCAGTTTTATGCAGCTGTGGACAACAGATACTGTAAGAATCAACCATATTCCTTTATAGGTACATGCAGCTTTGTTCCAATGTTCCAACTTTAACCACATTAAACTTTTATTTCTGAGGTTAATTTAAACACATCTAATGGTTTGAGTGTTTAATTAAAATAGTTGAGCATTATTGCTGCGTATCATGTAACATCTACTGGTAATAAAACCACTAAACTGGCAGCAGTGACCTTGCCCCAGACATATTTTCTCAGCATGTCTAAGACCCAGTTTTGACCAGAATACCAAAAACTCAGTTTGCACTACCTCATTTGAATGAAACTCGCTGTGCACTGTACGGGACACAAAATTACCAGACACATGAGCGAAGCCAATATCGAGGTCAGGAAAACACCAAAATCTCTGGTCGTAGCAAGGCCACAAAAATAGAGCCCAAATAATTGAAATTACAAATTATTCATATAATTCATCCTTTCTTAATGACAAGCTTGATTTCAAGTGACAGTATTTGTCATGCATTTTTAAACTCATACCACACAGCAGCCAGTCATTGGGGAAGCAGCTTATATTATGCTTTTTCTGTTATATTATGTTAAACATGGTCAAAGTTCCAAAACTATAGATTAATGTAAAGTACCAGTCAAAAGTTTGGACACACTTTCCTGTGTGCACAAGACAAAGGAGTTTTATTAAAACTGTAAATCGTGCAAAGATATGTCAGTAGAGTCCCATAATATAAATATAGACCTGAAAATGTGCAGAATATGTCCCCTTTAAGATGTGCCTAGTATTACCTGAGCATATCACTTCCAGGCTGACATAGGTTTCAGTTATACCAGTCTCCAATAGACACTCCTGCAGTGCAGATGCTGACTGGACACAAGAAGACTTGACCCACCACACAGGTCTGTCTGAAGAATTGTCTATTATATCTGTTGAAAAAGCAGAACCACAGACCAGCTGTGCACACACTGCAGCTGCAGACTTCTGGTCCCATTTAAAATCCACATCAGTCACTGGTCTCCACTCTCCCTGGTGTTTCATCTCCAGAGTACCAGCACAGCGACTGGGCTCTCCCACCAACCTGACATCATCTGGCTCTGAGCAGAGATAGGAGAATCATTAGTGGAAGCAGTAAGCCAGTGAGCCAAATCAAAGCTACAACTCTTCTTCTACCTGAGCAGGTGAGTCCAACAGCTTTTCTAGGTGAGCAGGTCTTCCTCACTGAGCCGGACACTCCACAGTCGAGGAGAGCAGACTCATTGCCTGCACACTGGAACTCTTCTGTCCAGACTGGAGCCTCCGCTTCTCCATAAGGCGCCCCCTGCAGGACTAAAAGTGCCCCACACCCAAGCTCCCTACACACCACCTCTGCATCCTGCAGGTCAAAGTCATCTTCACACACTGAGGACCACAACAGGTTAGACTTCACCTCCAGCCTGCCTGAACAGGGACTAGACTCATTCACCAGCCTGACAGACTCTGTGGATAAAGAGGGAAAGAGAGTTAGACAGGTAATTTTCTTATTATAAACATTCACCTATTTTCTCAACTATTTATCCTGCACAAGTTTATCTAGGTTTGGGTCGTGGCAACTAAGCAAAGCAGCCCATACATCATCTCCCTAGTCACATCCTTCTCCCTGAGGTGTTCCCAGGCCAGATGGGAAATGTAATCTCTACAGTGTGACATGCCCAGAAAACATCAAAAGGAAGGTGTCCAGGAGGCATCCTTATCAGATGACCGAACCACTTTGGTCTAGACTCCTTTTTAACACAAAGGAGCTCCCTGGTGCTTCTGGGGTTCTACTCCGAGCAGAACCACATCACCCACAAAATGTAGAGCTGCAATCCTGAGGCCATTGCACTGGACACTGTCCACACCTCTGCTACGCCTTAAGACGCTGTCTGTGAAAATCACAAACAAAATTGTGACAACGAACAAACCTAGCAGAGCCCTACGTGCTTGTCTTTGTGCCAAGAATGCTGTCACAGCTCTCCGGTTAGTCAGTAAAAAGGGGGAGGGAGGGAGACCTGCTGGTGGCTAGTAGCAATGTGCTCTCCTGGATATTTACAGCAATGAGCTTCTAGTGCAATCACAGTTTTCTATTGTGTTTGTCCTGGATAACTTTACAGTCCAGTCTAATGAAATCCACTGTGAATCCACCAAATCTGACACTGTGACATAGTAACATTACCATTGATGTTATTAATGGTGTTACCTGAGCAGGTGATTTCCAGGCAGGAATCACTAGGTGCACTCCTTGCTGTCACACACTCCCTCAGTGTAGATTTAGACTGAACACAGGAATAGTCGATCCACCACGCAGGTCGTCCTGAGGAATCCTCTCTCTTTACTGTTGAAACAGAAGAGCCACAGTCCAGCCATCTACATATTGCAGCTGTTTCCTTCAGGCTCCAGAAAACGCTATTCACCGCTCTCCACTCTCCGTGGTGTTTCACCTCTAGTCTACCAGCACAGTGGCTAGCTCCTCCCACCAACCTGACATCATTACGGTCTGAACAAAGACAAGTGCAGAATTAGTGAAAGTGACTTGCACTAGAACAGATGTTAATCTGAATCAAAGCTCCACCTGAGCAGGTGAGTCCAACAGCTCTGCGAGATGAGCAGGTGTTTCTAGTTGACCCTGAGCGTCCACAGTCCAGGAGAGCAGACTCATTGCCTTCACACTGGAACTCTTCTGTCCAGACTGGGGCCTCCACTTCTCCATAGAGCACCCCCTTGAAGACTGATGGAGCCCCACAGCCAAGCTCTCTACACACCACCTCTGCATCCTGCAGGTCAAAGTTATCTTCACACACTGAGGACCACGACTGCTCAGACTTCACCTCCAGACTGCCTGAACACAGATTAGTCCCATTCACCAGCCTGACGGAGTCTAAAAAAGAGAGGAATAAAAGAAAGAAAAACCTGTTTCAGTGTTGTTGTTTTTTTCGTTGCTGCAGTTTGTTGCTGGGCAGGTTTGTTCTGCAGGTTTATTTGAGCTTTTTGCTGAAAACAGTTGCTGCTGCTGCTGGAAATGTCGCAGATAAGAGCAGTGACATTAAAAAATGACCTGAAAGACGTTAAAACACTCCATAGAGCTAGGAGCATAGGAACTGCAGAGTCGGTTTATTATTCTCGGTGGATTCATCACTACTAATGACCCTTTTTATACTTCATCAGCTTTAAAGGTGGCAGATTGGTAACTAACTAACTAACTACTAAGAAGTTGCAGCAGTATTGTGTATTTTCTCCACTGTCAGGTGAATGTCCCTGACGGTATCTGGAAGCAGTCACCTTCCAGTAACAACCTTCTCCACCTTTTACGTTGTCATTGTCCTGGATAACTTTTTCAGTCCTATTTAAACAACTAACTGATTAATATCATTAATGGTGTTACCTGAGCAGGTTATCTCCAGGATGGAAGAGGAATATACAGGTCCTGTAAAACATTTCATCAGTGAAGATTCATCACAGTCAGATTTGATATTCCACTTAAGTCTTTGTGAGGTCTCTTCTCTTTTTCTGGTTGAAACAGCAGAGCCACAGTCCAGCTGTCCACACACATCACCTGCTAACTTCAGGCTCCAGTCTATCTCATCCACTGGTTTCCATTCGCTCCATTGTTTCATCTCCAGTGTGCCAGCACATTGGCTGGCTCTTCCAACCAACCTGACATCAGCAGGCTCTGGGTAAAAAAATGACGGCAGCTTGTTAAAAAACTGAATTGACTTTCATGCAAACAGAAAGTGAACCAATGTTGCAATCAGTGGTAAAACCATAGCCAGGATTTTAGAAATGCTGAGGTCACAATTTAAGTGCCCCGCAATGCCAGGAATTAAATACTGGCAGTGTGAATTGAGCCATTTATTTTTTGTTGGAATAAAAGTATTTGATTTTAAATAAATTAAGTCTTAAAACACTGGAATCAGCCTTTAAAATGTTCACACTCTACCTGAACAGGTGAATCCAACGGCTTTGCCAGAGGAGCAGGTGTCTGTAGCTGAGCTTCCACAATCCAGGAGAGCCGACTCATGGCCTCCACAGTTGAACTCCTTGGTCAGCACTGGAGCCACATACAGCGTCGCCTGGAGGATTGCAGCACCTCCACAACCAAGCTCCCTACACACCACCTCTGCATCCTGTAGGTCAAAGTTATCTCCACACACTGAGGACCACAACAGGTTAGACTTCACCTCCAGTCTGCCTGAGCACAGGTTAGTCCCATTCACCAGCCTGACAGAGTCTGGAAAGAGGAAAAAATGCCATGGATCTAGACATAGAAGTCATAATTTACCATATTTCTTATAAATTATTAAAGTCTTCTTAAGACAAAAATGCCAAAAAAGGTGCTGTGGCTTTCTCATAAAAGCCTGTTTCTGCAAGCTGCAACAACACAAAATCATTTCCTCTCATGTTAGTTTTGAGACACACTTGTGACCCATGCATGTGAGAGGAATGTAGGACTCACAAATGTATCTACAATTGTGACAAACATTTATGAATTCTGTGAACTGGATCCCTTTTTATTTTTTTTCTTGGCCCTGGATTGTGCTTACATGGTCCATCTTTCATCGCAGTGACAGACAAAGAAAGAAGCTGAACAGTAGCAGCTGTAAAGTTTACTGACACAGTTAATGACACTGACCTGAACAGCTGATCTCTAGGATGGAAGAGGAAGATTCATCTGATCCTGGATCAAAGAACGTTATTGAGCCATAATTTAAAAATGAAGGTATGGTGTCCAATGTAAGATAGAAATTCTTTGTTCTTCGTATTGAAACAACAGAGCCACAGTCCAGCTTCCTGCACACCACAGCTGCAGTTGTCAGGTTCCAGTCATAGGACTGGTCATCCACTGGTTTCCACTCTCCTTGGTGTTTCTTCTCCAGTCTGCCGGTGCAGTGGCTGGCTCCTCCCACCAACCTGACATCATCAGGTACTGCTGAGCAGAGACACAAAAGTAATTAATGAATGAAGTGAAAGTGTTACTTTCATTTATTTTTAAAATGTGCAAAACAAGACATTGTTTTCTCCTTTTGAAATACTGTTCATTTGGTGTTTATATTTCTCCATTTACCTGTTGAAACGTGTTTGTCTTCTGCCCAGAGCCCTGAGGAGAAAAAACAGAAAATAAACATTAAATAAAGATTTGGTATGACCAGAGCTCCAGATACAACAAAAGGTTTAAGTTTGTTTTCTTAACTTTTCTTTTTAATTAAAAAAACTTTTTTTTTTTTGGACGGTTTGGTAGTTTTGTCACATGGAGAAAAGATCCAAATAGGAAACACTAGCTGTGCTCTAAAACCCGACCGGCACAGTGCCAGTTTGTGCCTGTTGGCTGTGGTTTCCACTTCATTTGAAATCAGCACAAACAACTGCACATGCTGCTTATGTAACAGCAGCACAGTAATAATAATGTATTTCATGTGACTTAAGCTACTGTAGTGTCTTTGCCAACACTTACCAACTGTAAAAAATTACATTTTAACACCTTTATTCTTATACTAGTTTATATTGTGCTCAATTAGTGGATATTAATTTAAAAAATGCGTGGGAGGTCAAAAAGGGTCCAACAGCATTTTTTTCTGCCGGGCCCCCTAACAGGTGAATGCCCAGTTACACCGCAGCTGCTTTTAGGAAATTATTGGAAAAACCTGCTATGCTGAGATATTGTTTGACACACAAAACTACACACTGAAAAATAAGTATTTTCTGTCTGTTAAAGAATTGTCAAGGATCTAATTTAATAGATTTTTTGTAAATTAACAACTATGTATGAACCCCAATATAAGGAGTGGCTAACAAATTAACTTTATAATTTGTACCAAATTGTGCCACCCTCTCTGTAAAATATCCAGAAAATTAACTTAAATACCTACAAATTTCTCAGAAACTTAGTATAAAATTTCAATCTTCACTACAATATTTTGAAATATTCTTACATGATAATTGTGTGTCATGATGTGGTATTTAAACCTTTATCCAGTTTATCTTATTTTTAATTATCACATCATGCTAACACAGCCTACATTCAGTTGTAGCTTGCAGTATTTTGTATTTTTCTCTTATAATATTATAAGAGCTGTCAGTCTGTTTATCTACAACCATGTAGATAAACATCCTGAAAGCAGCTGTTGATTACAGATGTTTCACTTCAGGTGTGCTTCTCTCAGCTCTCTGCCTCACAAACGTTTACATCCATTATTAAACCAGAGTCCTACCTGAGCTCCAGAGAGACAGAAACACCATCAGCACTCTGTGCTCCATGTCCAGTCAGCGTGTCATCTGAAGTGTCTTCCTCATCTGTGGTTTCTTGTCTTTATCAGGTCAGGATCCAGGGCCAGCCCCCAGCAGCCTTTCTGCTATTAGTTTTTTTCACTGTTATTTCCTGATCACCTCTACTTAGGGTCCTCACAAAGCTTAGGGTCCTCACAAAGCTTAGGGTCCTCACAAAGCCTGGGCTGTTTTCTGTCAAGGCGTGAAATACTCTATTATCATTATTCCTTCAACACCCATACATAGAAGCTAGATTATCTATACTGAACCATCCAATATGGTTTACAGGCACGACAGGCCTTCTATTTTGAAAACAAAGCTTCCTGTAGACAGATTTCTTCAGCGATACTGGTAGTTATGACTTTCATGGGAAATATATATACAGTACATATGTAAAAACTGTGCTGAAGTGTTTTGATTTGACTTACGAAATATAAAACATTTAAAGATGAAACCTTATATGCAGATTAAGATTAAAAAACTTTTAATAATTATAGGTTAATGTAGTTAAAATGACTTTTTCCATCTCTGAATCCGCTGCACCAGTTGCTCCTGTTACCTGTTTTTTTCCTCAGCATGTCGGAGTATATCACAGATACTATCTTATCAACACAGAAGATAAAACTGAAGAGGCACAAGATGCTTAAACGACAAGTTAACTTTTATTTTTCAAGTCTGTCTTAAAACAACTGGAGCTCAAATGAACAGTGAAACCTGTTTTTCTTGCTGTAATCATTCCTCCTGTTCATACTGACCATTAGAAGATCCCTTCATAATGCACTTACAATGGAAGTGATGGGGGACAAAATCCACAGTCCTCCTTCTGTGCAAACATGCATAAAAATGTTATCTGAAGCTAATATGAAGCTTCAGCATCCAAATGAGTCAAATCAAGTAGATATCTTTCAGCGTTAGTCTTTTTAATTTAGTTTAATTTAATTTTAAATAATCTGATGCTAAAAAGACTGTAAATGTGGCAGATATCCACTTGATATGACTAACTCAGACTGCTGAAGCCTCATATAAGCTTCACATCACCTTTTAAATGACTGTGTGGATTTTGGCCTCCATCACTTCCATTGAAAGCACATTTGAAGGGGATCTTTTAATATCCAGTATGAACAGGAGGAATGATTACAGCGAGGAAAACCTCTTTCACTGTTCATATGGACACCTGACTGCTGTTTTAAGAGAGACTTGAAAAACTGTAAATGTATTCTTTAAAGGAAGAAAGACAATATTTTTCTTACACAATATTATGTTTTTACTTTTTTTTCTTGTGAAATGCTGGATACTTTCACCTTTCCCTGAGGCCACAACCTGTGAGACGGGGTCACAAAACAACATTGAATACATCCTGCCAGTCCCTGCCTTGATGACAGTGTCATATCACTGAAACACAATATTTGTGGTGTGGTGATTATCAACATGAGCTGTTTCCTCTCCATCTTTTAATTATCTCATCAGGTTTAAGTGGTTTTAATCACCAGATTAATGTTTCCTGCTGTTTCTATGCATTTCTTCATATTACTAAAAAGTGGTCTGTCCATAATTCTGTTTAATTTTAGCCATTTCAATTTGAGTAAAGTTGCTGATATCAGGACTGAAGTAGAAATGTCATCCTGTCAGCAGGGACACCAGAGAGGAAAAAAAGAGTCCAACTAGAGAAAGACTCCATTTTAAAGCCTTCAGTTTATTAGTATGAGGATGCTGAATGATGTTTATTTGAACTTCAGCATTAAGCAACATCATCAGTCATCATCATCAGCCAGTGATGCTGATGACGATGAGGTTGATTATGTTCCTGGTACTGGTATGAGATAAAGATGTAAATCTTTAAAAATCACCTCACAAAATTATAGTTTAATTCTCTGAAAAGGTTCACTAATTTCCTGACACAGCTGGACACCGTAGTCTTTACTAAACATGAGGAAAGATTTTGTCCCGGGGTTCCCCATCTAAGACTTTTTATTTTGCTTTCAGATGTTTTATTACAGAAAGTGTATGAAAGCCATGACCAAAACAGTCCTACATTCTGTCATTGTGTTACTTATTAGTGAAAATACAGAGTCCAGAGCTTTGGATACACACACTATTGTGAATAGTTCAATTCATTGGTGATTTTGGTATTTTTATGGGATTTGTTGATAAGGAAAATGTAGAGTATCACCAAACCCAAAACTGCTCAAAGCTCAATAAATACCACCACAACAGATTAGTCTTTTTTTAATAATAAAATCTTTATTCTCAGGATTTGGCTGTAGGAAACGACACATAGCCAGGTGTTACAGCAGACAGTTATAAGTCATTTGGTCAGTCAGTTAGTCAGAGCCAACTTCAAGTGAGGAAACTGCATTTTCAGAGGAGAACAAAGGAGGCCGAAGAACAAGAGTGTTAAATGCACACTGTCGTCATGTCTATAATGGGCAGCAGAACATCTGAAATACTCTCAGGTACAACTTTATATGGTAAGTGGTATTATCATGTGTCACATACTCCCATGAGGGATGGTAATTATACTAATTTTTATATCATTTAATGGTATTACACTGATTATTTTCTTGATTGTTTGGTGAAAAGTGTGCTTGTTATAATTTCCCACAGCCCCATGACATGTATTCAAATGTCTTGTTTTATTCAACCAACATTTTAAAACCAAAAGAGTCTGTTTACTTTCCTTTACTTCCTATATGAGAAAGAAAACCATCAAATCCTCATATTTGAACTGGAACCAGTGAACCATCATTTTTGTTTGAAAATCGACTAATGGTCATAGTGTAATAGTAGTTATCACCTTCATATTTCTGGTTGTGTTCGACTTTTGTGGATGATGTTGCAAATCAAAGAGCTTAACTACTTTATTTTAATTCCATATGATAACCCCGCCATGATCAAAGACATGAAAAGGTAAATTTAAGAAATGTTTTATTTTCATCTCATTACCACAAGACACTACTGATTAAAAAATAATTCCCATTCATTGTAATTTCAGGTATATCAGCTGACCCAGGCTACTTTACAGTGAATGACTGATCAAGCACTGATGTTACTGGTATGAAACCAGTAGATGTTTCTCTAACTGGAGCGTGCACCATACTCATTCTCTCCTCTCGTTCATTTAAATGGTGTTTTAGGCCAGATAATTAAAGAGAATAACTGTTTGTCCTTCAAAGGTAGTCCAATTAAAACTTCTGGAAAGTACAGGAGCTATAAAGCAACAGTACAAACACCTTTAATATGTTTTTTTAAAAGTGTTCTATTTTTTGTATTTCGTGGTTGCTGCATCACAGAAATGTGCCATTCAAAACCACATCCTATGTGAGATGTACAGGATGTGGTTGCATAAAGTCAGCGATATGGACAACTTGTGCTTTCTTCTCCATCTCAACAGCTCCTGCCACGATCAGGTGTCGCTCCGTTAATGATCAGCTGAAAATATGAGGCTGTGGCTGGACTCAGGACAGTGTGACTGTGGATCCGGTTTGGGCCCCGCCAATGTAGATCAAGTGTAACGACACAGAAAACATTAAAAAGGTGTGTGGGGGGTGGGGGGGTGCAGAGTTTGCTCTGGAGCTCAAAGCAGGATTAGTACAGGTTAACGGTTTCTTTCTTCTGTACGCCTCTCTCTTCTGTTAATCTCCTCTGGTTCAGTCAGCAAGTTAAACAAAGTGTCCAAGTGCTCGCAAGAAGTAAAAATGTCAAATGAAACGCAAGACTAGTGTGTCTTCATCTGTGTTTGTGTCTCCACACAATCCACTCAGCCAGTCTGTTTGTAAGGGGATGAGGTGACTTCAGCAGCTGATTGGATATTCACGTTTACAATGTCTTATTTTCTCTAATTAGGTACAACTGTAACTATATTTTCAACAAGTCCTATTTTTAACATTTGAGTCCTGTGTAAATTAGAACACAGTGAATTCAGAGAGCTATTACTATACATGTGCATGTGTTTGTTTAAGTATGAAGCCGTGATCAGACAGAAGCTTGTTGTGAGTCTCACTGGTAACACAAAGAGACCAGAGGTCAAAGGCAGCAAGGAGAGTTTTATCTCTCTGGGATCCATTTCACCAACTGTGCAACATGCGAGCAGCGATATGCAGCATACCCTCCTCATTTTTCATTTCACGTTTCATCAAATCAAAACAAACGCCACCTTTGTGACCCCACACATGAGAACGGGAGAGTCCTGTGGTACAAACCTTTCTGCAATTTGTGAGCAACCATCATTTGTGAAACGTGAAGCTGCCACCAGCTGCTTTGCTCCTGCTGAATCAAGATGAGGAGCATTACGCCTAAATTGAATCCCATCAGGAGAACAGAGCACCCACAGCTTCATCATCTAAATCAATAACTTGATACTGTAGCACTTTTTTAAAAACACATTGTGTCTAGAAGTAGAGGCATGTTGAGTTTGAAGCACCAAAAAAACACCACGTCCAAGTGCCAATTGCAGCGTGGAAAAGACACAAGCCCATCACAAACAAACAGTAAATAAAGGGGAAAAACAAGATGCAGGCACATAAATAAACAGCCCATGATCATGGCCTGAAACTGCATGTGTTTGTGCACCAGTGAGCCTTTGGGCAAACATTTCATCCTATTTTCAGGGAAGGGAAGCAACATGTCTGTCCGGTAACTTTAGTGAACAGTTAAGTCAACGGTCACCGGTCTCTCAGTATTTTACACACAAGCTTGATGTTTAAATCTGAACCACTGCCATGATTTAACTGCCCTTGTCTTGTGGTTACTTCCCATCCTGCCCTCATTGTCTCTTTAGAAAAACTACTAGCTTGTTTGTTCGTTTCTCAGAAGCGTGGCGCGGGATGATGATGTGTCGCCATTTGTCCGCTGTTGGATTTGTCCCGCAGCATAGTCAGAGCAGTGTTGGAAAAATCTCTCAGGATGTCCACCGTCTCCCTCTGCAGCAGCAGGGACTCCTGCACAAACTCCTGCTGGCTCTCCACCAGCAGCTGGACCGACTGGGCCAAAATCTCCAAGGACTGAGACACCGAGGTCAGAAGCATCCTGCTGGCCCGCTGCTGCTGGAGGCTCTGAGAGGCCAACTGGGCCACGTGGTCAGGGGCCCTGTGGGAGGACGCTCCAGCCGGGAGAGGGTCAGACAGGTTTGAGCCTGAAGTGGAGGGACGTTTGGGTGGGAGGACTGAGGAGGGAGGAGGTGGATGACAGTTGAAGGAGGGGACAGAAGAGGAGGGAGCAGGAGAGGCGACAGAGGAGGATACAGCAGCAGAGGGAAGGGGAGGAGGAGGAGGAGGAGGTGGGATGGAAGAAGAGGAGAGTGTAGGGAGTGACGTGGAGTCATTGGCTGCAAAAGATGTAGAGAAGGAGGGAGAAGCAGGAGGGGGAGCGAATGAGGTGGGAGCCGGGAGGGAGGAGGCAGTGATGTTGGAGTTTGTGGGGGATTGTGATGGCGGATGTGCAGCGTCTGATTCAGACACTGGAGGGAAACCAGTGGAGGTGGAGGCCACAGAAGAGGAGGAAGGTCCAGGTGGAGGTCTGGAGGAGGTTTGGTTCTGGGTCTGGTTGTTGTTTCGGGAGTAGGTGTAGACCGGCTTGACCCTCAGCAGGGCGTCGTCAGGCAGAGGGTCCAAGGAGGTGGAGGAGGGTGGGGGAAGAGAGGAATGGTAGGAGAACATGGAGTCGTCGTTTTCATCATAATCCATGCTGGGTTCTGGTAGATGACACAGAAACAAAACACGATAATTTAACGCTGTCACAGAAAACTTTCTCCACTTGTTCTTTATTTCACTTGTCCTCGTCTAACAACCCCAAACACTGAGCAAAGAAAAACATTTTGGAGTCTTACCAAACCTTAATGTTAGTGCTTCATAATGGTTAAAACAGTGTGAGGTTTCATTTAGCAGCATTTCCCCATGTGTTTACAATCAAGATGTGCACAATGCTAGGGGCAGAAACCACATCCGTCACATGCTGTGATCTTATCTGCAGATATTTTCAGTGTTTAGAATGACACATTTGTTTTCATTTTTCCACAATTTTTTATGAGAAGCCACAGAAAATCTCCACAATTAGATTTTGTTGAGTTTTATTTTCTCCTGCCAACGATTTTGATGCATAAACTCACCAATACCGAGCACCAGTCATACCAGTGCTGCTTTCTTTTTCAATTTAAAAAAAAAATCTGTTTTTCACACAGCGTGGATCTGATAAGATAACATCTGTGTAAGATAACACGAGGCCAAAACTTCACAGAATTTTCAGCTATATATGGACACAAGCTTGTGTAAATTTCATTTTGAAAGTTTATAAAATTATTACAATTTTAAAACAAGTGACTAAAACTGCATTATAATATACTGTAGTATGTATACTTAGTGTGGATCAGTCACACCTCGTCGATACCTGATCCATTCAATAACGTCAGTATCAGCGCTGAAACCAATCAATCACTCAATTCTCACATTATTATGAAATCTCGTAAGGTCCCGGCACTATTAAACCCATCGAATATGCTTGTTTTATATCAATTTAGATTAAACTGTTCTTGCAGCCAGAACCAACAGTCAGATCACTTGGCTGAAAATACCAGCTGTATAAAACTACATTCTTACCTCCATCGTCTGCCAGGTCTAAGTCAAAGTCAGAGGACGAATGGAAAGGATCGCCTGCAAAAACACGGCAACGTCACATCACCATGGAGGGCTCAGCAGCAGTTGGAAATTTTGCAGTGCCAAAATGTCTAAGTATACCTCAAACTTGAAGTATTTTAGAGCGGAAGCAATATAGTAAAAAAAAAAAAGAAAAAGAAATTGAACATGCATAAAATCAAACTGCTGTCATCGACCACGCCACCGTGAGCAAATGTGTTTACTCTCCCTGCTGTCACTCAGGTCTCTGCACAGTTTGTGGATAACGAGCAAACTGTGCGATCAGTCAGTCTGTGTCTTATAGTCCCCGCATGCACAAATCCTCAATATAAAATACCTTAGTGGTCCAAATTTAAAACAGAAGCAAGGCAGCATTCAGTTTAGTTTAATAAGTTGAGAACAGATAAGAGTGCAGAAGTTTCAGCCTGCAGCTTTCAAAAAAAGGTTTCTTCCTGCCTCTGAACAACCAGAACAGGTCAAAGGTGATTGTGTTGACAAAGCTGTGTAATCACATCATAGTATTGATAGTTAATTAGAGGCAGAATGAAACAAAGAAATTGAAATGTCTGTACGATGACCTGACAGTCATAGTGAATACTGCATGTTTTCTTTTGTTTGGTGCAAGAAGGTGTGTTTTAGAGCCTGACCCATATATGGGTCGGCCGATATTGGCCTATCCCAGATATATTGGTATCGGCGTATATGTCGTCTGATATGTGTCGATTTGAAAATCGAGCAATTCCAAAACGGCCTCCAGAGTGTGTAAATCTGAAAACGCCGGCTTGGCATTGAGGTGTGTACGGGGAGAACTGAACTTTGTAGAAACGCTGTCATATTGGTGACAAAACAGATGGTGGCAGTAGCGCGTCGTTTCATTGGAAGAAGAACCACAACGACAATAACAATAACGGCTTAATGCAAGTGTTGTTCTCTTTATTGTCTACTTTGACAACTTGTTTAGAGGTAAACGTAGCTATCTACTACATTTCTCTGCTGAAACTGTTGTAATCTGCTCACAATAAACTAAATGTCAGGAAGCCGCAGCGGAAACGAAAACAGTATAGCGTTTCTTCTTCACTGGTTTTCTGTGGCTGACTTGCTCATCTGTCCTCCACACAGCAGGAGGAGAATTGCCCATTTAGGCGTTTTAATGTTTTTAATGTGGACGGAAGTATTTGCAGAAACAAGCTGAAACTCCTGCTGTGGTCATTTTTGCATAAAAAGGGCATTTTAGAATTTAGGGGCTTCATGTAGCCACTTTGGTAAGAGCAACCTACATAGAGAAACTGACTGGTCAGTTTTCATATTTGTGTACACAATAATGTACCCAAGTGAATTTTCTGCCCTGTTCCTGCTGCAGAGTCATTGCGTTTCTTAGTATCCAGCTTTGCTTACCGCCAAGTTCTTTTTCTGGTGAGGAGAGAGGAGAAAGGTCTAAGGACGCTCCTCCCGGTAAAGAGTGGGAGCTGTCTGTCAAGCTGAGGTAGGAGTAGGGGGAAGGGTTAGACGGTGGGCCTTTACTGCAGAACTTTGAGAAATCATCATCTTCCAAGTCCAGATCACTGTCGCCATCTGAGAACCAACAAATGAAAACTAGTTAGTTAATGAGAAACAAGGACACTTTTATTCAAAAGGATTTTTGTTATTCTCTTGTTACTCTGCTCCTCCCTTCTCTTCCATGTAATTTGTTTTTTGTAAGACCTTTATGGTTTTTTCATGTTTAACACCAAAGCTGTTTCATGTAGAAATATCCAGAGATGATCCATCCATATAAAGGTCCAATCCAATTTCTATTACTTTGTTTTTTTGCTCCAGGTACTGTACAATATCTGTCAAAAACATCAAATTTGATGTTGTTAAACCCCTCTAACAGAAGTGTTGAACTGCAAACACAAAATAACACAAATTAAATTCAGCCTCTCTGTCATTTTACATACATTTCAGTAACACTACAGATCATATACTATATGTGGGTGCATTTGAATTTCTGGATTTTCTTTGTGCTGGGGATAAACAAATCCTGTCCAGTCCTTCCTGCTATAACAAATCCACACAGACACTCCTTTCACCATTACAGAACATTATTTAAAACTCTATCTGACACATCAAGCCAGTCACGTTTCACAGTCTTAATGGGAACCTTTTGTTAAATTTTCAACTAGTTCAGGGTCAAAATCTGTCTTATGCTTAGCGATGGGTTCTGATAGCCTCTTCCATTGTGGATCTGGTTCCCGAAATCATTAAGCTTCATTGCTAACAAATCTCCTATGAAACCTTTTATCTTTCCTGACTCTTTTTTATTGGCAAAAGCTATGAAAAATATAAGTAGCAGGTTTCTCATTCTTAGCTATGTTGCTGGTTAAAATAATATACATTCTGTATAATGTGCTCTCTGCAGCTGATGTCTGTATTCAGCCAATGATTGTTTGTGAATGAAAAGATGCATCGTATAGATGAGGATCACTGTAGACTGTGTAGTTCAACAGGGACCAACAGAGTGACACTACAGCTGATCACCTCACAATTTAAGAATCTCGTGGTTAAACTTTGATTTACATCATATGAACATTTTAATCAATTTGAAAATTCTAATCAGGACCTTCAGTATTTGAAGTAAGTAGCTCCTGAAGTACAGCAGGCTTCAGTTGTTAAATGAATGTGTCTGATACACTGAATTAACATTTCATATGTTGCTCATCTCATTTTCAGGTTGTGAGCTTTAATTAGCCTCCAACCAAATATGATTAGACATATCTGAGTTGCGGTTATTTTAGACTTTAATTACTTGCAAATGTTGAAACATAAACCATGAATGTTTTGAACTACTACCAAGCCCCATGATCCCTACTTATCCTTCATTTTACCTAGCATTGGGGTTGTCTAGTTCTCTTCTTTTGCTTCTCCTCACCTCCTCTTGGACTCATCATCAGTATCTTATGGACCATCCTCTCCACAGGGCCCAGGTTCTTCTTCCTAACGGTGGTGCCGTTGGGGCCCCGGAGGGCTGCAACGCGTCGCTTTCCATCACATTTGAGGTCTGCCCATTTCTTCATGATCTGACGCACCTGTGAGAAAATGAAACCTCATTTAAAAGCCTTTTATTGTGTAGATATACATCCCTCAAATGTAGCAGCCTGCTACAACAGCAACCTCTACTGATACTACAAATACTACTGCTGAGACAATTAGTGGATTAGTCAATGGACAAAAGACTAAATACCAGCAATTTATAATTTAACGAATTAATCAGGCACAAACAACAAATCTCTGATTACAGCTTCTCACATATGAAGATTTGATACATATGAAGATTCATATCATCGTAAATTGAATATGTTTGGGTTTTGGACTGTTGGTCGGACAAAAATAATTTGAAGACATCACCATAGGCTTTGACAAAATGATTAACTGATTAATAGGGATGACCCCTGAAACCCTGTTCTAAAAGGTTAAGAACATGGGGTTATTTTTAAGGTTGGTTCTTTTATCAGACAGACACACACACACACACACACACACACACACACACACACACACACACACACACACACACACACACAGCAGAGCAAAAAAAAAAAAAAAAATCATATATCGGGCTTCTGATATCACCCAAACATGACCACTAACTTGATTAAAAAATAACCAACCACATATAACAAACCTCTCTGTGATTCTCTCCCAGACCGTTGATCTGATCGGTGATTTCAGCCCAGGTCTGTTTCTTGGCTTCAGCCGACACACCTTGGTTAAACTTCCCTACAGGAAGGAAGATATATGATGTGAGACTTGGTTGGTTGATCAAATCTAGCATTCCTTAAAATTAGTGGTATTGTCCTTCCAGGTTTATCTGGCTCATGCTCTCCCTCTGCAGGGAAATATGCTAACATGCAATGTTGAGCGCACACAGTACATTTTCTACACAGAAACCCAAACTGCAACAAATTCACAAATGCAAGGACAAAGGATTTCTAATTTGCTACAGCTCGGATTCCCGCCTCTGACTGGCTTTGTCTCCATAGTATCGGCAGTCAAGGCTCATGGGTATTGTAGTATTTACTGAGGACATTTAAAGTTTTGAAATAGGAATACAGAATTTGGAAAAACACTTACAAAACCAGCGGCCTCTCCCACTTTGCAACTCTAAATATTAAATCTGAATCTGATCCTAGTTTAGTCTCCTTTTTTCTCCAAGACAGATGATAATAAGCTTGATAGAGTGGAATTACACCACTTTCTACGAGCTTTGGCCAAGAGGCACCCCAACGGTCCACTCAAGCAGAAGGAATAAAGATAATCTCCATCCAAAAGCCAACACACACACATACACACACACCTTTTACACCTGGCATTTAAATGCGATCTGTATCTGAATATGTTATCTGGATAAGGAAAAACACGTTAGTGCAGGTGTAACGCATTGTGATCGGAATGCGATCAGACCGACCAGACCACATTTGGAGGTGGTCAGGCTCGCACTGTGATCAGATCTCAGCCTGGTGTAAATGCAACCTGTACAGCGTGACCACATTCATAAGACAAAAAGAAAAATCAGCCCAGTAAGCTCCGCCTCTTCCTGCCGGCTAGAACAAACCCCGCAAAAACTACAAGTAGCAGCAGTAGCTAGAAGTCTTCCTCTCTCTTTCCAAAAAGTGATTTAGAAAAGAATTACTTATGTTTCGTAGCAGCTTGACCTAGGACGCAACATGTTTGTTGACAAGTCTTCCCAGCCAATTCGCATATTGAGATCCGATCACAATGTGGGCACAACTGAGAAAACGAGAACGCATTTTAATACCAGGTGTAAATGCAAACGTCCGTGGATCAGATCCAGATAATCCAGATAATGTGTGCAAATACAGATCACATGTTAATACCAGGTGTAAATGGGGCCACAGCGTCCTTCCTACTCACTGAGGATGATGTATCTGTTCCTCTTCACCGCCTCCAGCAGCAGTTTCACTTCAGTGAAGGAGAACCTAGGTTTGGCTTTCAATCCCCCTTTTACTCCTCCCACCCTAAACTCTTCATCATCGTCACGCCACGAGGCCGACATGGCTCCACCTCTGCCTCGTACACTCCACTTCCTCTTCTTCTGACGGGCCACTACAACTCAGTCTGGTACTGAGTCCGATTTCACCGCCCTCCCTGGTCAGTCTGGTCCCGATCCACCTGCCACTCTGGACTGAAGACACCTGTCTGACTGCACAGGGCCTGCAGAAAAGTAGCGCGAGAGTGAGAGAGAGAAAGGAGAGAGGGAGGACAGTGAGACAGTACAGAAGGATAAAGGAGGACGAGGAAGAGCAAGAAAACAATAGTACAGTAGAATAGAAAAGTATAGTGGGTGGCACATTTTCAAAATGAAAGTTTTGCAACTCTCAAGACAGAATATATTTATTTAAATCCTTTTTTTCTGATTAAGGTGTTTCCTTGAGATATATTTGTGTATATGTTGCTTTGGACAAAAGTGTCTGCCAAAGGAATAAATGTAAATAAATATGAATTAATTCTGATCAAACTGTTTATGTGATTACCAGTGACATAAACAGCTCCATCTATGCAACGATAATGTAAATATTTAAGAAATGGTGGTTTCTGCCCCGTGGATCATCCTGATGGACACTAGATGGCAGTACCAACCTTATCCAAGTACAAAAATAAAAACCTACCATTTTCTCTAGCTAAGATAAATCAAAGCATGTTTCATAACCAAGATTACTTGATAACAAAACACGCAGGCAACAGGTGAACCTGTTTAACCACACTTTGACTATACCTGCAGCTCATGATATAGCAGTTATGACAAAGTGATGTACTCAAAAATTAATTTGAAAACATCGTAAAACAAATTCATTCGTACAGCACTATATCTACTCATGATGACTCCTATTTTGATTCAATATATATTGAGTTCCATTGATGACTAAAGATAAAAATGGGCTTCATTTGCAGCTTGATCCATTTCCATTAGTCTCAGTTGTTCCTCCGATAATCTATTAGAAGCAGTAATACACTCTGTGACCTGAAGACAGGAAAAACCTGGCAAAGCAGTTACAGTTTCAGGTAGCTAATGGACTATTTCAAGGTTTGTCTTTGCATTCACATTGTCCTGCTATATTTATGTCTGCATAATAACAATAAAGACTGCACATAAATATTAACGAGCTTAACGCATTTTATTTTCAATTGTGGTCGTCCAATAAACAGCTGTTGCACGCAGTACCAGACATCTTCCTCCATTCATTTCCCAAGAAGATTTCCCTTTGGGAAGGTCTTCATGACGGTTTCTGAGCCTGCCACCACTTTTTGTGGAAAGTTTTAGTACTAAATTGAAAAAGTTGTCAGTAAATAGAGTTAACTTACAGACTTTTTCCCCTTAACTTTTTTAGTCCTGGAAATGACACTTTTTCAGTTCCATGATGTTCATAAGTTTTCAAGGAGTGTGGAAGACCCTGAATTGCCTCTACATCAGGGGTTTAAACTGATGGACCAAGAGTCTCACTGGTTAATTCAAACACTAGAGCGGCTCATTTGAGTCACTAGAGGTTGATAAGAATTGGTTTCCATTTTGATGAAACCTAAATTACCTCTGTGAAGGAAAAAGTCCATGTCTGCAGTAGAAAATGCAGACAGAACAACACAACAGAGAACAGAGATACTATAAAATAATGCTAAAGGTAAGAAAAAGGTAAGAATGGAATTGGACTGGAGTTGTTTTCACCCGTAGACCAAGAACATTTTTTTCTTTAGCTTGTGTCCCTACACTGCCCCCATCTGGTTGGATTTTAAAATGAACATGTGAAAATAAACCTGGTGAAGAATCACGCCCAAGGATGAGTAATGTTTTCTTGTACTGTAATTAGGTGTCCATCTTTACCAAATGACCAAAACCTTTGTCAGTGAGATACTTTTTAAATGTAAAGAGTACATTCAAAAAATGTAATCTACTCACAAAAGCCCACTTACATCTACCATTATGTAACACATAGCCTAAAATATCATATATCAAACATCATATCATAAGAACAAACATCATTAACTCCAAAATGGTGAAAATATGTCAAACTAGTAATCAAGCTTTTTAATGTAGTTGTATTTTTCTTCTTCTGTTTTTAATGTTTGTGTCTAGCTACTCTACCAAGTGTGTTTTACCATAATACGCCAGTATGTGTGTTAATGTAAGATATATACTTGCCAATACATTAACTGTTAATAACTTCTCAATATAAACTAAGTGATTTAAATAAACATTGCGTTTGCTCTGATCACGTGGCCCGTCAGAGCCAATCAGCTGTGGTCTTCTTGAGCCTTTGTTGAGCTCGTGCCTGGCGGCTCACACAGGGAGCAGCCTCAGCCTGTCGACTCCGCCATCTCTGTCAGCTGAGTCGGGCTGAAACGCCGCTTCGTAAAAACGACAAAACCTGACGTACTGCGAACTTCGGTGTCGATACGTGGATTTATCGTGGATGCAAAACGCGCGTTTACAAGCCAGCGAGTTGTATTTGTGCGCCGCTCTGCTGCGCCAAACACAGCTACGCGACTGAATCGATGGCCGAGTAGAGGACGAAATGTCTGCTAGCTCCGGTGCAACGCTTTTTTTCGCACTGTAGCTATTCACGCTTTTCTACGCTAAACGGCACGTGTGCGATCCGTTATTGGAAATTAGTCGCGATGTGTGGTGTGAAAAGCGAAGTAGGTAAAAAATATTTACCAGAAAAAATGGCGTTCTTCTGCCCCTCTCTCTCCCCACTCTCCTCCGTGCTCGCTTCTCCCGAAAGTTCGGAGTGACGAGAACTGAACTGCGCAGACGCAAAAGATTTTTTTCTCTCCCTTGAACGCGCAACATTTTCAGCCCACTGCGCGCCCCCAACTGCCCCACATACACTGTGCACCAGTCACTCCCATTTTTACTTAAACCACACACAAAACTCACGAATTGTGCACAATTAACTCACATTCTGGTATTTTATGAGCATAACTGAACATTAAACCTCATCAGGGTGCTTAAAACACTTCACAGGCCATCCAACCCTCCAGTCTGACGTCATTAATTAGTCCTGCAATGCACGCCATATTTTTGTGTACAGTTTTTTATTCACAACATTCATAATCCAGGAGATTTTAATCACAACAGACACCACTATACATGTTTCCCAAATGCACCATTTAGTCTCTGTTGTCTATGCCTAGGTTGTTTATTCCTGCTGTGTGACAGACACAGAGGCCTATTTGGGTCAGCAAAGGTCATCAACTTCATTTTACCAACATAAACACACCATCAAACACGAACCACCTGAATTTCAGCATTACTCCACAAAATTAATGCCAAGACTGTTGGCCATTTGTGAACAATAATGATGCCTAGAGAACCAATTGCCTACACCCATAGCTGCTAATGAAACAATGTGAGCCAAAAATGATATAATTGGCAATTATGAAATAAACAAGACATAAAAATAAGCACAAACATTGCATTTCATATTCTGGAAATGTTGTGATTCATAGGATTATTGAAAGTGTCAGTGAAGAGATCAGACTGTTGGACATCTGCCCTTGAAATGATGGAATAAGATGAGAAAAACGTCATTTCACCACCATTTTACATCAACATGGAGAAGGAAGAAGATGCAGAGGCCCGGAAGAGCAGATTCCATATTTGTCCGCTTGGTGTCGCCAGAGATCCTCCTCTGGGGACAAATACGTGTTTCCTTCTTCTGGGCAATACCCGGCTGGGCCTGCAGAGGGCGCCATCATGCACGTGTTTCACCCACTATGGACTATTTCAGACTGAGGAAGGGGGGAGGGGGGCTGTTATACAATGATGTTTACATTAGGAAATAAACTGGTTGCTGCTGTGTATGATTTTTTTTTCTGATTTGTTCAGAAATTTGTACTCATGTTCTCCACACACAATAAAAATATTCCTCTGTCCGGTAGAAAAAAAAGGGCCACTGATCGGCTAAAGATGCACGTCCCGGCCCATGGAGACCCGCTCTACGCTCTGTTCTCCACATGCTCTCCTATTATGAATTTATTTGTTGATTTATACATTTGGTATTGTCTGATTCTGCTCTCTGCTGCTGCAGTGACCCAGTTTCCCCACTGGGATCATTAAAGCTTCCTATGATCTAACTCTCTCTTGAGTGACCGCAGAGGCCACCTTGGGGGGAAATATGGAGTGTGAAGTGTAAAGAGACAAAGGCCTTGCTGTGAAATCCCCACAGAAATAGTTATAATATTCCTATGACACATTTCAAAAGGGTTATGTCATACCAGTATCACAGCAAAATTATGACTCCCTCTCAGAATATCATAGGAATACTATATGACGATAAGAGATAATGAAATCCTCATACGCCACTTTAACCTCACTACTGAAACCATGGACTCAAAGTCCCTAGGAATATCATAGCAATATTCAAATAATATTATAGGTATATTCATGATGAAGACTATTTATAAAGTGACTTATGTAAGGCAGAGAATGACAGCGGCATCACATTGGCACAGCATGCAAAAGCATAGTAATCGCTAGTTGGATGAATTAGTAGAAAAAGAGTGAAATGGATGAGCGCTCCGTCTAACATTTCATAAGGTTTTTGGCTTTCTGGTTGGCCACAACGATGCGGGACACGTTGAGAGTAATCTGCAGAGAGAGAGAGAGAGAAAAGAAACAGGAAATGTTAATAAGAACCTGGAGGACAGAACCACTGGAGCCCTCAGTCTGTCTCTCAAATTCAATTTTGCTCCCGTGCCATGACTCATTAAAAAACTGTTTTGCCGGTTGTGCAAGCCTACAATGTAAGCATTACAATCCAGAATAAAAACTAAAGCAATGGTAACATATTGCTATGTATTATAGCAGTAAAAACTGATTATTGAAAATAAATAATTGGCCAAAAATCTTTATTTGCCTTTTATTTTTGGTAGACCAATTTTAATGTTGAATTTGCAAATATAAATATAGTACCAGCCAAAAGTTTGGACACACTTTCTCATTCAAGGGAATGGGAAGTTGTGTCCAATATTTCGACTGGTACTGTTTATATTTCTTAAATTTATTATTTTTTAATTGTTTACACCATTTTTTTCTATTTTCTTACTCATTTTAGTTCGTCCCTTCCATCCCTGGTTCCCGTATGAGCCATACTTTGATTATTGGTGTACACTTCTGCCTTTATGTGTTTGTTTTTTAACTCCTGTCTGTTGGAAATGTTCCCTTAGTTGTTCAATAAAGGCTTGAATTGAAGCCAACCTGGTAATGTTTGAAGGCATGCGATGACTTTTGGTGAAAATTGTAGCATATGGTTATTTTTGGTTATATATTTGTTGATATTTGGTGGTGTTCTGTGAGATACTGTGATGTTTGGTGATACCTAATGATACTTAGTGACACATACAAACCAGCAGTACCTTGTTCTCTATGCGGTCCATCTGGACGTTCTGCGTATCGATCTCATTGCCGATATCCAGAGCCATGCTCTTCAGATTCCCGATGATGCTGCCGACATGAGACAGGTTCTCTTCCATCTCGTCCTCGCGGGCGTCATTAGTCACCCTGAGATGGAGCGGGATAACGCAGGAAAATCAACAACAGTAAATCACAGAATTGTATTGTAAATGTAATGTAAAGATGTGAGTTATATCTGAATCTACAGCTAGGTTTGTGTGTGTGTGTGTGTGTGTTCATGTGTGTGTGACAACATCCTTTGTTTGGCCAGCTGCCTATATGAATAGTGACTGGTAGTATTACATGTCAGTCTGTTCTAAAGAAGAGCAAACACGTACACTCATCAGACAGCTGCCTCTCTTAACACCAACCTACCTACAATAACAGTTCATTAAACTCTGCTATTACTCTCCCTCTACCTCCGTATGTGTCCTCCACTCATGATCATTTGCTCCCTCTCATCCACGACTCGAGACGATGGCGGCTGATTGGACACAATGCCATCTTGTCCAGAGGCTCCACCCCAAACTGCCTTATATGCCCCGCTCTCTTCAAAGGCCTTCAGTCTGAAAGAGAGAATGGCCTTATGGATGTTTTTTTATTGTTAGTTCAGCCAGTTTAATGTAATTATGTTGCACATGAACCACCCTGTACCCATACTGATCCTAAAACTACAGTACAATATTTTATATAAGTGTACAGTTGTCAAATCTTCTCCCAGCCAGTTTAAAATTGTCTGTTAATGATCTGTGCATTTCTACTTACAGCTAGCTGAAGCAGCTTGTTGTGACATCCATACTAAGCGAAGGAGGCTATGACAGCGTGCTTTTTGCCCAGCATATGCTTGTGGCCATTCAGAACAGGTAGAGACACTTGGCTTCAGACATGTTCAGGCCGCACTTCGTATAAACTGGTTTATTTGAATCCTCCACTCTGCAGAGTCTCAGCTGTCAGGTGTCTATCAAGTCACTATTTTTGGATCACAAAGTCATTTGACAACATCGACATTTACACGTTAGTGACGTGTGATATGCTACACCGAAATTTAAATTAAGTGATCAAAGAGGGGGTTAACTTTGGTTTAGCTTTAAATTTGGCGATAATTCGACACTGACATTCTTTGAATTGGGTTAGAGGGTACATAAAGTTGTCTCCTTATTTTTAATGCTAACCCAAACCATGTATGGCAGGGATACATTTTGGAAGACTGTAGGTGGAAGGCAAAAACGGAAAGACATACATTTTCAAAATTAGCCAGCTTAGCGTGGATGCTCTCTTCAAATTGAAGTGTCTCATCAGGTAGATTTGTTTCCAAATGGAGATTACTGTGATACAGTAAACTGTCTTGTCTCCAGCTCTTTTCTCCAGTGTCACCTCTACACCGAGCAGTAAAACTGAGCCAGCTCCAAGCAACCTTCAAATTTGTCAGTGTAGATGGGAAAAAACAGTATCATACCTTTCCAGTATCGGAACAGTGGTGGTCCATTTATATAGTACATACAGCAAACATGTTGTAATCTGATATCTAAACAGCTGCAAATCCTTAAAGCATCAAAGCAAGCAGGCGACAACAGAAAGCTTAAGCAACTAATCAACAGCATATTAAGATATGTCTTGTGACATGTCTCCCTCAGTAAGATGGCGCCAGTGAGGACGGCTGCCGTCCTTTGAGACGAAGCATCAGAGCCAGATCCAGCAGGCTCAGAGACAGCTTCTATCTGCAAGCCATCAGACTGCTGAACTCTGGGACTTTGTGAACATACATAACACACACACACACACACACACACACACACACACGCACAAAACAAACAAAAAATACATGACTTCTAAATCACTGTTTCAATAGAAAATTGACTGCTGTCAACTGCTGGTAAGGTACTTACCCCATAAAAATGTATACCTGTCGAACAAACACACACACACACACACACACACACACGCACACACGCACACACACTCCTCCACCTACTTATCACAGGAGCAGAGGCCACAGCACTTGCCCAGGTCAGTCAGGTTTTTCTCAGCCTCCCTCATATCAGAGTTGATCTGATCCAAACCCTCCTCTATACGCTCCAACTGTTCTATGAGAGTAGGAGGAGGAGGAAGAGGAGGATGAACAAGTAGGTTGGAGGAGAGGAAGAGAGGAAGCAAAGAGGTGGATGTGGAGAAGGAGTGGAGGGGCAAGAGAAGAAGGAGAAAGAAGACAGAAGGGGGTGGAAGAGATGAAGCGGCAAAGAGGAAGGCAAAAGTAGATGGGGATGAAGAAAGTGAAAGAGGAAAAAGTCGGAAGGTGATGAGTGGAAGGACCATCAGGGAAGGAGGTCAGCAAAAGAGGAAGAGGAGAAGGGACGACAGGAGGAATGGGGAGGGAAGCAGAGGCAGAAAGCAAAACAAAATGCAAAAATCACCAACTATTCCCCCAAAGCCCCGCAGCTGAACAACCGAACATGAGACCACCATAGCCAACAAAATCCTCTCGCAAATCATAAAAAACTATTGCTCTGCCACACAGGACCAAACGGGGCCATGCTGGGCCGAGCTGTGCCAAATTGTGCCTTGTTATGCTATTTGCACTCTGACCTCAGTGCCCAGTTCCATTATGTTTTCTCTTTCAATTCTTAGTTGAACTGGAATGAGGGCTGTAGCACAATGTTTCTGGTGGAGATAACGACGACACTCGGGCTCAAACTAACAATTATTTTCTTTAGCGATTTTTTTCTGAATGAATCTATTATCGCTTTGTTCTATAGAGAAATCCTTGTCCATGTGACGCGGAAACCAGATTATCTAGTATAGAAAAAGAAAGGATGCAGATGACCACAGTAAACACCTCAATTTAAGCTCATTTAATGGAACTGGGCACCAGTATGGGTTCCTTAGGCCACCAGTTGGGTGAAGGTGCGGATCACGGAAACCAGACCTACTTCCTGATTGGCCAGGCACACAGACCACAGCACTGCGCCATGTCTGTCAGATTCTTCTCTGCCTCTCTCATGTCCCTGTTGATGGAGTCCATGCCTTCCTCAATACGCTCCAACTGCTCTGTTAGGAACAGGAGTTTTATGGTGGTGGGGTTTATGGTGTTGTAACAACAGCAGAGACGAACAGTATGCAACAGATGGTTTCAGCCAACTGATCTGACTGGCCCAATGTGTGCAGATCATGCCAGCTAAACCTGGATGCATCTTTCAATGGACTGAATGGGAAGAAAGTGAGATTCTCACTTGTTGTCCGTCTGGTAGTAATGAATCTGTAAATTGCACTGTATGATATTATAGTGCAATAACAACCCATGTTAATCCTTGTTAAACCGCTACTGGAGCAGGACAGCTTTGCAGTTGTTGGACAGTGTATTTTTTAAAGTTTAGCTTGCAGTCTGCCCTGCTTCCTGTCTCTGTCAATGTTAAACGCATCTCAGAACTACTATAACTCTATTGAACACACAGAGATTACAATAATACTGAGCTTCGTTTCAGTAAGTCAATAAGCAGATATCCTAAAATGAGAGTTTAAAGAGTGATAAAGTAGAGCTGATTACCTCCTTGTTCATCCAACATCACCAAAGCTCTGATCCCAGCATCTTTACTCTAGTAGGAGAAAGCACAAGTATACACATCATAAAGCAAGCTGTTAGCTATGATTTCTCTTTTCCAGGCAGCCTTATGTTTTGATTAATTTCTATGAATATCAACTTGCACATAACCTAACCTTATCCAAATGCATTGTTTTTTTGTTAGTTATATAATTGTCATGTGGTGATGCAGTTGCTATCAGGGGCCGTTTTCAAAACTGTCCTTGGTGGTTGTCCATTTAAATTCTGCCTCCACTCAAAAATGTGTTTTTCTTCTTGCTCCTTTCAGTTTATTTTCACATTCATCTGCTGAAGGAGGAAAGCTTCTCTGTGCTCACCTTAAACTTCAGTTTAACACGTGAACCTACGAGCAGGATTTATGACATCACAACTAGTTTGGAGCCAATCGTGGTCCAGTATACAACTTATGGAAACTTGAAGCCTCCAGTGCTTATACACTGAGAATGGACTTTACAGTTAAGTGGGAGACATCTTGTGTCCAAAGGACATCTTGTGGAAAAAGAGACCATTTATTATTAGTCTTAAAATATGACTAGAGGGGATCTTAAAAAGGATTTTTAAAAGTGGCCGCACAGCACAGATGTTTGAGCATAATTTTGGGCTAAAATGTGTAAAACCACTATTATGGTTAAGGTACTGTACATACATGTCAGACTGTCTAAACAGTATGTAGTCCTTTCCTGCTGCCTCACTCCTATTTGTCTGAAGTCTCAAACATGTCAATGCCCAGAATCATTTTTCAGCAGCTTATAGTTAAGCACATCCCAACATCCATCTTGTTTATAGTCATTTGGTAAGACATTTCCTCTTGTGGAAACATCAACAGTGGAAATGTGGGAGGCTAATGTCCAGATGATGATGCTAACACGATAATGCTGATGAACTTCTTGATGAGCTCCTTTCTTTCACAGGCTCTCTCAATCTTCTTTTCTTTTGTTTATCGTCTTAATGTCTGTAGGCCTCACTAGTTTTACACATATGTGGATGTGTGTGCATGTGTGTGTGTAGTACTGCAACGATTAGTCAATAAATCGATTAGTTGATCAACAGAAACTTAAACAGCAATCAAATGATCATTTTAGTAATTTCTCTTAGTAACTTGCTGCATTTAGCTTCTCAGATGAGATGATTTAATGCTTTAATGCTCTTTGTCATACATGACATTAAACTGCATATATCTGAGTTTTGGACTGTTGTTCAGACAAAATAAGACATTTAAAGATGTCACCTTTGACTCTTATGGGTAAATTATTACGGGCATTTTCACTATTTCCTGACATTTTACAGACAAAGCGATTTATCACTAATGAAAATAATTGTTAGTTGCAGCCCTAGTGTATATGTGTGTGTGTGTGTGTGTGTGTGTGTGTGTGTGTGCGTGTGTGTACCTCCTCTACCAGCTGCATCATCCGCCGTGTGCTCTCCAGGGACTGAAAGACAACAAAAATGGGCACTTCCCATTTAATCGCAATGTTCACATACAAAAATCACTCGTTTCAATCAGTTAAATAGATGTAAATTTTTATGATTCCTCTGTGACTTGTATGACTGAACATCTCTTCAACCTACAAATAGTCAAGTCAAGTCAATTTATTTAAAAAGCACATTTAAAAACAACAAAAGTTGACCAAAGTGCTTGGTAGGTCAACTAAACATGCAAAAATGGGAAATGTGTCTAAAGGTAAGTACAAAATTAAACATGTATGAAAAATAATGTATGAAAGTTGAGTCCAAACATGGGATTAGAGCCTAACACTCCCAAACAGGTCTTTAATGTTTTCTGATGGTGTTTAAGCTTTGTTTACATATTAAAGTTTGTAAAGACAGGGGACATTTTTCAATTATGATCAATGGAGTAATGCACAAAAGGTTTATATATCAAACTCTTGTTTATGTGAATGTAAATGTGTATATACATGTGATTTATATATAGGTATATACGTATCCATATATATCAAATATACAGATTGGACCTCTAACTGCTGTTTTGCCCTGAACCTTCGGAAAGTTGACGCACAGCAGACGTGATGACCTGAGTTTACGCTGCGCTGTCAGTCACACATGGAAATTCTCTCTCCCAGTCTTTCCACCACTTGCTGTGTGCATGTGCGTGCGCGTGTGTGTGCATGTGTGTGTGTAAATATCATGTCAATCCTCTGGGACTTTCCCACCGAGGGGATGATGAGGTGACAAATGGCTTTGACCTGCAGTAGCCTTTAAACCCCAGGGAGTGTGTGTGTATGTGTGTGTATGTGTGTGTGTTCAGCACCGCCCCAACACTGAGCTCATCTGTGCCTGATGTTTCAACGCAGACAGTTGCACTTGGAGACCAGTTGTCTCTATGGCAACCAGGTGAGCCAGGTGTCCTTAAAGGGACATTCCCCTCAGGCGGACGGAGCACTTTCCTTTTTAGCACAAGAGGCTGCGACACATCAGTCACACTGCTCCTGTACTCGGTGTGTGTTGTTCGACATGTTGTGTCATTTGTGTCCCTCTCCGTGTCACTTTGAGTATTCTGAATCTTTTGTGTGGGCCAAGACATTGTTACAACCCCCATGAGGTTTCTTTGTCAGACAAACCACACACAGTTTGTGTTGCTCCCTAAAGAAATGGTAATGAAAGGATGGTGTGTGTCACACACTACAGGTGACATATGAAAGATTTTACACTTTCCTCTGTAGCTCTGGAGGAGTGTTGGAGGAAAGAACATCTTATCCAGGCATTCTTATGATTTGTTGTATTCAACTAAACTTATTTTTTATGACTTTTCTTTGGGACCCTTTATCTGGAGCCTCTCCAAATAAACTTTTAACCTGAATTAAAAAAAAAAAAAAAACATTATAAATGTTGACTTTTTAACATGTGGTAGGCCAAAGTAATTAAGAGTAAAGCTTAGTTTGGACAGGTAATTCATTTTTATTATTTTCTGAGATTTTGTAGAACAGTTCATCATTTAATCAAAAACATAATTGACAGATTACCTGATAATTAAAACAATGGTTAGTTGCAGCCTGTTTTCTGTATTCCAAACAGAAGAGGAGAGATAACATCATCCTGAGTCTAAATGCTGATTGCCTGAGAGCTGCAAGAGCTGAAAATAAACATGACAGCAAAGTCTAGCCAAGCAAATTTTTGGTTGTACCTTTGGGGGAGGCAGCCTAAAGCCAGAAGTTTGACATCTCTCTATTACATCTATTACTATAACTGTAATTTGAAGGGCTTGCTGAGGACAAAGACAAGGCTCCATAATGATCACTATCCTGTAAACAGTGTGCACTCAGCATAAATCTCATTAGCTCTTAAATTACTGAGGAGGAACAGCAACACTGTATTTTAATCACCTCTGATTGGTTAAAACCTGATCCAATCACTGATACAATCTTTATTTGTGGCTTTGTGGGGCGACTTTGGTTGAACACTTCTACTACAAAAGAGTCTACTACATGTTTATCTGTCACTTTCTGAACTATGCTAATGAGGTAAACTACTTCCATCCGCAACTCAAAGTGGGTTTTAATATTTAATTACGTTATTATTTACAGCTGTGATCTAGAAACAATTAACTTACCTCATCTGTGACCTGATTGGCTCTCCTATGCAGCTCATCCTGCTCTGTCAAGATGGGCGGGTCTGACGCCATGTTGGCCGTGTGTGTGTGTGTGTGTGTGTGTGTGTGTGTGTGTGTGTGTGTGTGTGTGTGTGTGTGTGTGTGTGTGTTTGTTTGTGTGTGTGTTCAATCCCAGGTGACCAGATTAGGCTGCAGCATCAGGTGGTTTTGGCACCTGGAGAGCAGAGTGACACCATGATTATTTATAATGACTGACAACAGAATCGACCAGAAAGACGAGCTGACAGACACACAATGTTCAACTCTACATATAAACAGACAGTAATTTGTGTCATTCATCTCGACTATAGAGATTTTCAAACATAGACAAAACCTGTCTGATTATTTCTTGTATTTATATCATATATAAAGTTTGTCATCATCAAGATATTATATGATATTCACGTAACATTTTCTTATGATTGAGGCACAGGCATATAGGTTTGGTTTCAGAAGGCAATGCTATGTAAATTTTGGCTTTATTAATGCACTAACAGCATCATTTATTGACTTATATTTGATTAATTCTTCCAACTTGTAAATAGTGTTCAAGTTGTAATTGCGACTGGGAAACTCAGATTTTTCTGAAAGCCTTGATATCTCCTTTGATATTTTCTTAATAATGAGTAAAGTGCCTGAAAACCAAACAAACATGAAACCAAGGGCAAAATAAAGTCCACAAAGCACAGCTCCTTAAGCTTAATTGCAGTGTTTGACTTGCTTACCGAAGCGACCTAGATTAGCAGATTAACATATCACTTTTGAAAAGTGACCCAAATTACGCCTTTGGATTGTGGAACATTTCAATCCTTCTGTCGTAATCACTTATGATCTTGAGAAAGTGTTTCGTACAGCCTCTTTTTTAACATCAGAAAAACGTGAAAAAAATAAATCTTAGGCCACATCACCTAAAATAAAGACCACCTACTAACTCACATCATCAAAAATACCAACATTAACCTTCTGGATTTATTTATTGTCTTCTGTCTTTTTTGAGATCATTGGGTTTTGTGTGCAACTTTAAGAAAACAAGCTCAGTATATTAAGACCAAACTATTTAGCTCATATGAGAAACAAAAAAGAGAAAAATAGTTATCAGGTGTTCAATTAAATTAGATTAATTAATTAAATTAGATTTCAGCTCTCTTTTATAACTCATGTATGTGTGAAATTAACAAAATGTATCACACTAACTAGTGTTTACTGATTGTAACCCTAAAGAATGTTAGCAGAGCATATTAATTGTAATTTGGTCTCCTGGAGCTGGTTCTCCCAGCAACCAACCAGTGAACAGCAGGCATGTCAGTTTGTTATTTAACTGGTATAGTCAGCTGGTAAAAGGTCACAACTAATCTGAAACTGTCCTCACAGCCTCATTCAAACATTTCAGTTCAGTCAGTTCGACAAATAAAGCTTAAAATTGTACCTTTATGTCTGAAAAAGCTGTAGCTACTAATGTGGCTCCACTTCCTTAATGCTGGTTTCGTATTCTGTCTATTTTCAAAATGCTGTCTGATCCCAAAGTGGGTGAAACTGGATAGAACATGATGTCACCTGTTAGTGGATATATTTCTGGGGCTGTAACAATTATGTTCATTATCAATTAATCTGTTGATTATTTTCTCGATTAATCAATTAGTTGTTTAGTCTATAAATGTCGATCACTGTTTCCCAAAGCCCAAGATGACGTCCTCAAATGTCTTGTTTTGTCCCGACCAACAATCCACAACCCAAAGATATTCAGTTTACTGTCATAGAGACTAAAGAAACCACAAAATATTAATATTTAAAAAGCTGGAATCAGAGAATTTGGACTTTTTTTCTTTAAAAATGACTCATAACAATTAATCGATTATCAAAATAGTTGGCAATTAATTTAATAGTTGGCAACTAATCAATTAACTAATCGTTGAAGTTCTATTATTTCCCTTGTTTTTAATACCAGACCAAATGCTAAATATTAGCATGTCAGGTTCAAGGTCACACATTTTCTTTACATCCACTACACTGTGGTGCAGTTAAGTGATTAAAAGTAAAATGTTAAAGTTCTGGTTTTAATCAGAATTAGCTTTAACAGTTAGCCAGAGCATCAAACCTGCACTATAAAACAGAAGTTCCCATTTTGAAGTCTGACTGTAATGATCCAGATGCAGAAGAACAGCTGAATTTGATTTTGTTGGGTCTGATTTCAGTCAGATATTGAGTTTATATGACAGTCCATTTATAATTCTGTTGTTAATTCAAGGATGCTCATTTTCCTCGACATGTAGGTAATTTTTCGATATTTTTCAGGACAAATCTATGACTGAAATGCTGCATTAATTAATTTCAGATTCAAAACAAGCTTGTACAGCTAGCTTTTTCTTTATAGTCTGGTTTAAATGGTTATTAGCATCAGCCTGACGGAGACCCAGCTGGCTTGTGTAACTATAAAACCTGCACTGTATATAAGATGAATCTCTTCTCTCTCTCATAATTACTCTCTCCTCTCTAATTAGATGATCGGACCTCCCCACACGTTAGCCTCCAAGCAGGTGTTGGGTCCTCACAATATCATAAAAACACGACCTTGCTCCTCCACACTCACGCTTTTCTTTTCAGACACTGTGTTATCAGGCTGGAGCATCATAATTAGGCCTAAGCACTAATCACCACCTGCTGGAATAAATAAGGAGGGGCATGAAAGAAACTACGAAAAGAATAAAAGACTCTTGATATTCTTTAGTGAGAAACCATGATCAAACAACACAGAGAAGGTAGTTAAACTAAATAATCTAAACGGATCTTTTAATGTACACAATGTGAAAAGCAGTGAAGAAATTCTTCCTCTCAGTGATGAGATGAAACATCTATGAGGTCATCACATCACATCACATCACATCACAAAGCTGTAACCAGCAAATATTTTGTTTCCTTGACTGCAACAATTAGCTGTAAACAATCAGTTATTCCAAGAAAGAGATCAATTTGACAAATGAGTTAATTCACTAATAGTTTGCATCCTGCAGACTATAAACATTGACAAACATTGTATGTTTGTGAAATGATTAGTTGTATCTTAGTACTTTGATTGATTCATTTCAATATGTTTAGTTGGAGAGCTGCAACGATTAGTCGATTGAAAGAAAATTAATCACCAACTATTTTAAATGTGAACACACCCAGACACCTTGTATGTGCATTTATTGGACTTATTGGATTTTGAATGTTTGATCACAAACATATTGTAGTTTTTACATGTTAACTGGATGAACCTCACTAAACGTACAGAGGATCCACATTCAGTCCGCACCTCTGACGGCTGCATCCTTCAAATTCATAATGAAGCAACAGAGTCACTCTCAACAGGGCTGCACAGTTATTTTCATTATTGATTCCTCTGCTCATTTTCTCAAGTAATCGATTAATCGTTTGGTCTATAAAATGTCAGAAAATGGTGAAATATGTTGATCACTGTTTCCCAAAGTCCAGAGCCTCAAATGTCATGTTTTGTCCAGACCAACAGTCCACAACCCAAAAATATTCAGTTTACTGTCATACAGCTATGATACTATCATATCAAACCACAAAATACTCACATTGGAGAAGTTAGAATCAGAGAATTTGGACATTTTAAAAAGGACTCAAAACAATTAATTTCGACGAACCATTGCAGCTCTAATTATCAATATCACCAACAAAACACACATATAAGATAAAGTGAACTTAACTATTAATGCACTAACGCCTTGCAGCAAAAGCTAAGACCCTACATGATGTTGATGATGAAGTTCTAATCGCTCGGAAAAAACCCTGAAAGTTCCCACCAGCTTGACTATAGCAGTTAAATGTCAGCAGAGAGCCTTCAGCACTGGGCTGTGGTGGCGGCTGACTGGGGAAATTCCAGGTCCAAGTTTCTAAATGTCTCTTTACACACTTGTGATGACATTACAGGTGCCACATCTTTTTTTCCTACAATTTACTGACGGTTAATCTTCAGAGTAAAACTTTACACTTGAAAATGTAGGCTACACATTTATTTCTGTAAACTGCTGTTAAGACACTAAATTTTGGCACAAAATATCAACAGCAGCTTAAAAAAAACATCTGTTTAACCAATTCACACACACATGCAACTGAAAGAGAAACTACAAACACACACACACACACACACAGCTTTCTTTACCTTTTACACCAAATGTGATACTTAAATGATAATTTGATGATTAAACTAATTTAATGTTTGCCTTTATTTATCATAATAACTATAACTACATTGATATGACACACTAAATCCTAATTTTAATGTTCTTCGTCTCGTTTTGATCAGATTTTTGAACTTTTTCAACAAAAACTAACCGTAACGAGAAAGATTATTTTTTGTCTGTATTACTAAACCAACAACTAGCACTGAGTTGAAGTGAGCTGAAACGCAAACAGGTGGATAATTAGCCTTCTCTGACTTGGTTTTTCTCCTATAAGAAGCAGAAAAATAAAACACAAACCAGCCGTCCTACCTTTCATCAGCTCTTCTTTAGCTTCTCGTTATGTTTTTCTCCAGATTTTCCGGATTAAATCATCCGCAATCTACGGCAGAAACCTGTTGTTCCTCCTCCGTTTAACCCTCATCAGCATCTCTGCCTCCCCTCTCTCCTCTGCACCGCCCCTCTGCTCTGCTCCGGCCACGCCCCGCCTCTCACCAAACGCACCATGGCATCGTTCAACAAATTCCATGTTCACTGTAAAACCACAATGTTTCTAAAAGAGTAGCATAAACATATTAACAATGGGTGTCAATCAAAAAATAATAATACGCAAAATAACATTGGGTCACTATCCTGTATGAATTCCACATTATCTACACACTGTTAGGAACAGAATAAAAAATCTGATATAAATATATAAAGATATAATGTAAGACTTAAATGGCCTGACCTCACAGGAGATTTTAACTCATTACTGATATTTTTCATCACTATATAGATGTTTTTTTGTTTTTTTTATGAAACTATGACCCAACAGTGACATTAACACATAACACAAAAATAATACAACAGACATGACCACTGAGAGGAGGCCAACTCACCTTCATCATCACTACAGACATTCACTTCTTGTATAAACTACTGCCTTTACATTAGTGGTGGAATGTAATTACATGGTACTTGTACTTTACTTGAGTATTTTCATTTTATACTACTTTGTACTGAGTGAAATATACTTTTCACTCCACTACATTTATGTCACTGCTGTAATAACCAGCTACTTTTCTATGTAAAACATTCTACACTTTATAATAATGTATAATATAATATAATTATAGATTCTACACTGAAATTATACCTCTATCACGTGTGACATCAGGTTAATTTCAAACAACAGATCTAGACCTGTCTAAAACTGTTAATTAATAGAGATAAACATATTAGAGATAAACATTGCATGTTTATCCTTAGCAATTTCCATTATACATTTTTTGTATAAATAAATTTAGATCTCATGTCAGCCATATCTCAGGAGAGGCGTCTTTGCTTACCTTAAAGGGCTACCAGAATATAAAAATAAGGGCCTCAAAAGCAAAAAAGAGCAACAAGGACAAAACACAAAAGCAGCCTAAAAACAGCAAACCTCCAAAAGCAAAACAGGCAGAAAAAAGCAAAAAAGGAAAACGGCCCCGAGACCTCTCTGGCCCCCACTTTTCATTCGTCTTAAGGCATCTACATCTCAAAGTCCATATATGTCCATAGAGTGTCTGTGTGTGTGTGTGTGTGTGTCTGTGTCTGTGTCTGTGTCTGTGTGTGTGTGTGTGTGTGTGTGTGTGTCTGTCTGTGTCTGTGTCTGTGTCTGTGTCTGTGTCTGTGTCTGTGTCTGTCTGTGTCTGTGTCTGTGTCTGTGTCTGTGTCTGTGTGTCTGTGTCTGTGTCTGTGTCTGTGTCTGTGTGTGTGTCTGTGTCTGTGTCTGTGTCTGTGTCTGTGTCTGTGTCTGTGTGTCTGTGTCTGTGTCTGTGTCTGTGTCTGTGTCTGTGTCTGTGTGTCTGTGTCTGTGTCTGTGTCTGTGTCTGTGTCTGTGTGTCTGTGTCTGTGTCTGTGTCTGTGTCTGTGTCTGTGTCTGTGTGTCTGTGTCTGTGTCTGTGTCTGTGTCTGTGTCTGTGTCTGTGTCAAACCACAGCTCAGCAGACCTTCGGCTTTCTGCTGATCTAAGCAGGAGTGTTAACTTGCACTTGTACAAAAGTTTAGTTACAATTCAGCTCAACTGACAATATTTTCCATCATGTGTTTTAGTTAATTGTCAATTTTCATTGAGTCTTTACAGAAAATTATTTTAGAGGTAGGTTTGGGTGGAGTGTGTCCTGGGCATACTAGGTGAAACTTTTACCACACACACACACACACACACACACACACACACACACACACACACACACACACACACACACACACACACACACACACACACATACATATATATATGACACCTTTTCAACAGAGGTGTTAAATCAAGGCTAAAAGAGAAACAACATTATTCTCACACCTGATACCCCTGTATAGATACACCTGTATTTTTTTAACTTAACTTAACTTCACTTAACTTAACTTAACTTCACTTCACTTAACTTCACTTTACTTAACTTTACTTAAGTTTTAGGACATGTACTGATGATATGTTGGAAAAGCAATACGTCCAGTCTCAATCTCACAGGCAGTTTAACAGCAGCGGATATATTCAAGAATTTTCTGTCTCCTCTAATGCAGAAGTGACTCAGACTGTAACCAGTGCAAGAAAGTTTTTTCCATTTACTGTTCTAACCACTTTCTATCTGGATGTTATTTTCTGCGATACAGGAAGTAATACATATGAGATACCCTTGTATGTTTGTCATAAACAGAAACAGAAGCACTGGTCAGATAGTGAGCAGTGGTAGAGAGAAACACAACTTGCATGAAAATAGAAAATCCAGACGAAAGAAAGGGTCAAACCCAAACTGTCGGTTGTGTCACTTTATTTTTTTAAACATTCACAATCAATTTCATGAACATCTTAGAACTTTTACTTTTTTTTTTTCAGAAACAAAATATATAGAAATCTGTAACATGGGGATGATGCAGCGCTGCCGCCTGGCTGCAGCTGGAGGGTGCTGCAGCAGCATCAGCTCCACTTTGGTCCCGGTTTGTTTTTCTTCCCTTGTCTTTACCTCTATGTTGGCATTTTGGTCCCATTACCATGAAGATTGTAGGGTTTCAAACACTATTGCACGTCCATAAGCACACACAAATGTAATTTGGAATGAGAGGGATGAGGTGAACAGAGAGTTTTTGTTGCAGAGCAGCTTCCCTCCGTCGCTTCATGAATACATCGTCAACTGAAGCCACTGTGAGACAGAGAGAGTGTTAGTGTCACAGTATCTCTGTGTGGAAAGTGTTTGTCACCACTCTATCTATCAATTTCTATATTCTCTTCTTAGATAGTTTCACTTTTTAAATAATGTCAATAAAGCTTTTTTAATTAGAATCTGATTTTAATGAAACAGTCAGAAAGAGAGTAGAAGTGCACAGGTAGTCCAAAAGTGAACATAATAACATTTTATTTAGATTTTAATGTTCTCTTTCTTTTCTATTCTACATGTATATGACGTCAATATTTGTCCATAATCCTTCCATGACTGTCAAACAGCTACATGATCTTAATTTCTTTTTTCTTTGATTTAAGGCCACAAAGTAGTGTATGTACTTCCAAATATTCCAACGAATTGCGTTGGCAGAAAGACAAAAACAATATCAAGAAAAGTCACGTTTTGATATTACATCTTCATGAGATATGATCAGCGTGTGACCAAATGATTAACAATGTTTACAACATAATCCTCCAAGATCAATCAATAGGATGCAATCTAATCCATCAACCTATAGAAGCGATTTCATGTTAATGTAGGGACATAATTAATATAATAAATCCATCTAACTCACAAAAGATCTGGACACATGGTGCAGTAGTGGTTCACAGGCTTACATTATTCTTTTAACAATTAACTTTTGATATGAGAAACCAAATGTAGATAATTGAAGGTGGGGCTTATTCTTGGACCCACACCTGTGTCCAATCAGGTGAAGTCTATATATGAACCGTCTTGGTCACTGTCAAACTGCATATTGTCCCTGCCTCAACAATACAAGTCTCTTATCTTAGAGTTATGAAATTGTACTTTCACAGTCTTGCCAAAAAAACATTTAAAACTATGTGGATTTAATTTGATTGGAATTCAAGCGAAATGATCAAATTAAAGATTACATTGATTAAAATAGACTCTAGAGACAGAACTGAAGAGTGTTTTACCTCCTTGATGTCCAGTTCGATGGTGCCGTTGTTGTCCTTATCCAGAGTCTTAAAGGCTCCTGCAGGACACACACACACACACACATCATTTAGCATCACCAGTAATTGAGTAATTGAATTAATATCTAAACAGAGAGCAGCTCGTCACTGAAGCACCATCAAAAAGATTCATAACTGAAAACAGATGGTTGTGCTTTTTAAGTTGACTTCACAGACTAGATTGTCTTTATGTGACATTATATGATGAACAGCTTTATGTTTTCTTGCAAAACTGATACAAAGCACCACGAAAGAGATGATCTGCACGTGCTGTACTGTAGGATGACATATCTCTATCAGTTTGCTGATATATCCGACTGATATTACTGTACTGCTCCGAATATAAGACAATATTTTAAAAGTGGGGGCTGTCTTATATTCAAGGACGAGACAATTACGTGTTCACAAGGTCAGAGATCATTTCTGCTTTAATGGTCTTATTTATTTATTTCCAACAGGACAAATGTGAAAGTGTGTTGTGTATTGACAAGTACAGAGTACAGCTGTTGGAAAAGCGGGGGTTGCTTATATTAGGGCAAATACAGCCTCAGATATGATAATGTCCTCCTTGAGCACAGCTGCACAGAAACAGGCTGGAAAACACTGTCCACTTTCTTTGGATATTTAATTTAAACATTGCACCTGATATGTCATTACAGTGCTCCATCATTACAAACATTAAAATAGATTTAAATTAGGATTTATAAATTGTGTTTATAATTGTGTTTTGCAGCTACACTTTGTTCACAAAACTGTGAACTTTACTTTAAATTCTAGTGGGGCTCCAAACATACCAAATATGTCAGGTTGAAATGTGTATAAAATGATGCATGACACATCTGGAATATTATCAGTGGTTGCAGTACAGTGATACATCCATGAAAAACATGGGTCTTACATTTTTCCAACAGAAATTGGAAAATATGTGATAATATTCTACAATTTGGTACAAAAAAGAGTCTACTTATAAGGGAATTTTAAAGAAAAATCTGAGTTCTTGAGGTTAAACAAAGTACATCAGACTTCTCATTCTGCAAATATGATTGTCAGTGTGTCAGGCTTCAAAAAGGAGCTGAAAAATGGAAGGTGAGAGAGTGAGGAAGGTGAGGAAGGTGAGGAGGAAGAGAGACTCACTGCACATGGCGTCCAGTCGAACCAGGCAGCCGACGAAATTGTCAAAGTCCATGTTGCCATGCTCATCGCTATAGCGACGGATAATCAGCTGAAAGAGCTGGTCATTCAGAGGGAAACCTGCATACACACACAAACACGCCGTTGTGTTTCCATCACTTCAGAGGACATTACATCGACTTACATTCATTTCCTGCAGATTTGCCTTAACTTGAACCCTAAACTCAACCTTTACTAAATCTTCACCCTAAAATTTAATGATTCACGCCATGAGGACTTGCTTTTTGTCCCCACAATGTGTCTGTGTAAACATCTTTATGTCATACACACAGAGCAGTGGTTCTCACCAGCAGCCTTGAAGGCACGCGGCAGCTCGTCAGAGCCAATCACACCTGAACGATCTGTATCATGGGACAAATAGATACCCTGGAGACAACAAACAACAAACAAATTATAGACAAATAAGCATTTAATTTGTCAAATTGTCAAATTGTTAAAGTCAAATAAATCGTTTCATTCGTGCTTGTTGTTAGAATGTTTTTGTCTACTGAGTCACAGGTCTTGTTTTTGCCTCAGGGGTGGGAGACAGCTGGGTGGGCTTTAAGTTTACATTATGTTATGTCTGTACAACTGCTCCTTATAATTTCTGCTTATATTGAAAATCAGTAAAATAAAGGTCAATAAAGGCTTTGAGGTCAAACTTTATTTAATAAAGTGAAACTAGAAGAAGAAGAAGAATCTTTCCTCCACAGATTTCTCTCTGACTTCATTGATTTCCTGACAGGAAGAAGACTGTTCATGTGTGAACTGACCTGCCATCTCTTGATGTTGTTCCAGAGGTATTTAAACTCGTGGAAGCCCAGTTTCCCTGTGCTGTCACTCTGAAGGGAGCGGGGTCAAAGGTCAAACTCAGCACTCGGTGTGTAAAACACACTGAAAGCTCATGCAGTAGTTTTTAATAGATTAATTTTATATTCACAAGAGTTTCATTACTGTCTGATTAAAGTCCTTTTAAAACCAAAACAGCAGCATACTACAGCTCTTACTATTACTACTACTGCTTTACCTACTACTGTTAATGGTACTGCTTCGCCTACTATTAATCCTACTACTACTTCTGTTATTACAGCTACTACTACTATTTCTAGTACTGTTGCTCTACCTACTACTAATAATGATATATAACCCAGTCTTGTGTTGGCACTGTATTTAGTGGAAGGATACGTCCATGACAGCGACCATGCTCCTGCAGGACTCGATGCTGAAACCGTCAGTCTTGAGGTTTCCATCTGAAACAAAACATGGCATCAACAACTGATTAAACCTTGACAGAAAATACATTACTAAGACAAGCACATAAAGGCTCTTATGAGAACTTGTTAACAGTAAGAGATGCAGTAGAAATGAATAAGTGTATGTCGTGGGAACAATATTTGAGGGTGTAATTTTTCCATCTATGGATCAGAATATTACTCGTCTCTCTACACAGAAACACCTTCATGCATTATGAGAAAAATATAACCAGACTCACGTTTGGAAATGATTTTGTTGAGGATGTTCATCAACTCATTGGGGCTCACCTCCATGTCCTGTTAAAACACACACATCAGAAGGGATGTTCTCAGTGTTTTGTTCCGAAGAGGAAGGCCCTAAAACAAAGTGAGTCACAGCTGATGTGTGTGTGTGCGTGTGTGTGTGGATGTGTGTGTGTGTGTGTGTGTGATTCAAACCAAACTAAAACAGTTTCCTTTTTTTTGTTTGGTATTTTTCCAACTTCTGACTCACTGCTGGAAAAAAAATCACGACCATCAGTCTTCCTCACGGTTGCCAACAGCAGTTTGCCAAAACACTGTGAAGCAACTTCTTTTCTCATTTATTAACTCATTTCTAATTTTAGTTGAAACTATTTTTCTGTGAAACACTGCAAATATGTGAGCAAAGACTAATTCAGCTGAAAATCAAAAAGCCAGAGGGTAATTTGGTAAAGATGAAAGCTTTAATTTGTTTTCTCATGATCACGAGGAAGTTATTTCATGATGTCAATGTGACGAGTCTCCTTTACTTGAGATTACAAGTCCATGAAAAACTGCTTCTTAATAATAAGATATTTCTTGTGATTTTGACACAGAGATCCATCAGAACAGTTATTGTGTCACCTCAAATTTTTTGTTTTTGTCTTCCTATTCCTTTTTTCTCATAATCCTTGATTTATTTGTGATAAAAAAAAATGCAATTATTCTGGAGATTAGAACAAACCAAAATAATTTGAGAAGTTACTCTGAACCACAGAAGCACTTAAAACCATCTAATACATACACACCTTTAAAGATTTGTATGGCTGCAACTAATGATTATTTTCATTATTGATTAACCTGTTGACCATTTTCTCAATTAATTTATTAGTTGTTTGGTCCATAAAATGATCAAAATGTTTGCCGATTAATTTAATATAGTTGGCAACTAATTGATTAATTGACTAATTGTTACAACTCTAAAGATTTGCTCATTAATATAGTGAGTAAAGTCAAATTAATTAAGCTCGCCATCCTAGTTCAAATTTGTGTGTTTTTTTCCTATAATTTATTTTTGGGGATGTTTTGCTTGGTGTGCTCACTAAACTAAACTAAATACAAACTAAATACTACCTGATTACACTACAACAGCACACCAAAATACTCACAACTCACAGTTGTTTTCAAACTTAAAGGTTTAAACTTAAACTTTAAGTTTGCAAACTGCTCTCTGTCTCTGTGTCACGGATGTATGAAGATCTGCAGGTCTGTGTGTCTGCTTGAGGGCGGTGCTGAGCTACACACACGCAGAGCAGAGAGGCCACAGCTGACGGGATGAAGCTGCATTCACACAGAATCCGGCGATGCAGCACCTTCCCGCAGGGCTGTGCACAGGTGTGGGCGTGTTTATTTGTGCTTTAGAACGTAACTGCTGTGAAACGATCGGAAAATAATCTCGCCAGCACCACTCCCTTTCTTCATTCACTCTCTAGCTCGCTCGACCACCGCTGCTCTCTCTCTATCTCTCTCTTTCTGCTGAGGAGGGGCCAACTTTGAATGCTGTGTGTTTACAAACACCAACCGACAAAAATCCTGCATAGTATAGCTTTAACTTCGAAAAGCAGAGCCAAGACAGACAGACTGACCCCACCCACCTGGAATCACAGCCAGGTGGGACGGGAGGCAGAGACTTTACTACAACATCAACTTCAGACTGATTCCGAGTAAATTCACCCACTAAGAGCTGGCTGAGTTCTGGTCTAACTGGTGCACACACCCCTCTGATGAGTCAGAGAAAACCTCAGACACATGAACACACACACAACGCCCCTGAGTGCCGCCCTGCCAGACAATGGCAAGAATGCAGAGAAAGAGCTCCGTCGCTCTCTGTGTAACACACCCTGAGGCAGAGTCTGCTGCTTCTTCCACGTTTGTCCGAGGACGCACTAACATAATTCACTGTTTATCTCTGCGAGCAAAAGACACTTTGTTTGACGTCCAGCTGATATGCAAAAATGAGGCTGTGCGTTTTATCCTTCCCCTCCACCTTAAATGTTCCAGAGTGTAACTGCGTCATGTACAGTTTAGGTCACAAACATTCAAGACAGAGCTGTAAATTAACAAAACAAGCACTGCTGTTAGATGTTGATATACAGTTTATGAAGCTTAAAGACAACAGTAGTGGGATTAGGAATGTGGTGTGCTGTGTTTATCGCTTTTAAACGCCACACAACATTTATAAAAGTAGTTTGCAACGTGCATAACAGCAGCTACAATAAAAAAGGGACTTCCACTCTGGAGGTTTCTCTGCTCTCTTTGATTTAATCTCACAAGGCTATAAATAACATTACTGGTTATAGAGCTTCCTGGCTGAGGTAAGACGATGTCAGTCCATCCATAACTGATGTTTGTTCAGTCTTTCAAGATTGCTCTTTCTTTTCTGGACCAATTCTCAGATGATTTGACCCAAAAAGCCATATTTTTCTCTCTGTTTTGACCTCTTCACTCCCCCTTATGCTCTCCAAAGTATAAAACACTGCTGCTATATTGTTATTAGGTGAGAAGAGGACGACTTTGTTTCCTCCAACTCTCCCTATATTGCTTGATTTAGTGTTATAGTTGCCAATCACATAATCTATGTGTTTTCAATGATATATCACTGTTTGTTTAATGCAGTTGTCTAATGACAGAAAAAGAAAGATACCTCTGTCTACCTGGATTACTTATCACAGAGTCAGAGGAGACAGAAGAGAGTTTTAACAGCTGAGATCTAATCCAACCGCACTCTTTACCAGATGGTTGCACTAAAGAAACATTTCATTGTTTGCCAGCTGCTGTTAGACTAAATGAGGTAAGACGAGAGAGAATAGGTAGGAGAGAAGGGGGTAAGTCGAGCCAGTGGGTAACCCTGTATCTAGGTAACCCTAAACAAAAGTCATGTGACCACAAATTAAGGAAGTATAGTTCACATTTCACAATCCATCTTGGACTCAAGCACATGGAGAGAGTGGTGAACAAAGTCATCAGTCTTGTATCTTAATTAAAATAGCTAAGTTTTAGACATTATTACATGTTAATTTAAGTCAGTGTAAGCTACAAAACAAGGTCATAAACTTAGTATAATGGTGGATCTGAGCCACTGTGTGAAACAGTTTTGTCAAAATGGAGGTCGTGGGGTAAAACGTGACAGTGATGTTGGAGTCAATGGTTCAATTTACTCCCAAAAGTTTAAGTAGGCTACATATGTAGAGAGTAACCTGTGTATTTAAGTATTATTTTCTGATATTCTAGAGACGAGAGACACTGTTCATATTAATGTTTGATCACTGTTATAATAATTTATATGAATAAATACCTAATTGTTGACTAATGTTAAGTTTTAAGCCACACAAACATGCTGTACATACAGTCTACACAAAAGCACATTTACACACATTCTTTCTGTAGCTAACACACAAAGATCACAGTTTAATCTTTACTTTTTGAGTTTTTTGTTAAATTTATGACATTAATGAAGTTCAGAATTATCTCAAAATTGTTCGATTTTGTGTCATTTTTATATCAATATTTAACGGTGGCTCTATTTACCCTTAGAGGGCTCATTTTACCCCTACCTTGGGGCAAGTTGTTTTGATGGGTCATTGTTCTAAAACCATAATAATTAGATAACTTGTTTTAATTTCCATGGGTACACAACAACCTGAGGTATATATAGGAACTATTATATCAGTAAAATCATAAAATATAAAAAGCGGCTCATGTTACCCTGTTCTCCCCTACATTTTTAAAAGTTTTTCCAATGTTCAACAAGAAAATACTGGCTACGCTTGAGTTTGGAGGACTGCAGAAAGATATAAAAATTCTGCAGGATGGAATATTTTTCTTTCTCTTTCCGGTTTTTCTTGTCTTCATCCAGAGATTGAATATTTGAGAACAGGTATGAATTAGACTGGTAGAAGCTACAGAACCAGCCTGGTGAGACGATGAACCAGACAAAGAGGGAAAACAGAGAGCGGATCGGACTGGTGGAGGGTGGAGTTTGGTATGTGGCCGATAGCAGATGTGACGCGTGATGAAGGATTCAGTGAAAAGCAGGACTGACAGACCTTCAAAGACCTGAATGGAAACTTGCAAATGCAGATAAAGACGTTTCAATGTGACGAGTAATAAAACAGTGAAATCAACCTCGACACACATCAGTCATCCTTCAGATTAAACAGACTGAGGTGTAGAAAGTCACAACACGGATCGTTACGTCAAACAGTAAAGTATGCAAACATCATTCAATTACACAAAAAGAGGGAAGTTAGAAATACTCAGAAAAATACTTTCTGCATTAAAAATACTGCACAAGTTCCCCTATTTACATCTTTCTTCAATGCTGCCTCAGACAATATAAAGGGAAAAAGTACAGTATAAGAACACTGCAAATCTTTCCTTGAAGTTCTTCTACACAAAATGATGTTTATTCATCAGGCTTTGCTATAATTTTAGTTTTTTCAGACTTGGCAGTTCCTAAATTATCTTCTTTTCTCTAAAACGTGTTCAGATAAAACAATGGTTAAAGTAGAGGAGGTCATTTTGTTATGTGCTGTGTTATTCCTCTTTTACAAAGATCTGAAATCTTCTCAGCAAACCCCAAAAGGAATATTTGGTGTACGAGCTCTAGTTCGGGGACATAGTGAGGAAATGCAGCTATTTGCTATAAACCACCAAAATGTACCCAGCATATTTCTAAGATCTTTGTTTGGTTGTTATTGAGATTTGAGCAGACAAAACCAACCACAGTGATGAGACTGATGTAAACAACTCATTCTACTGTAATTATAGAAAAGACCAGAGTCTGTGGTTTGTTTCCGAGGCCTGCAGTCATGTGACCCTCAGACTGTAAACCAGCAGCAGATGAGTTTACAGCTCTGACTGAACCTGCTCAGCCTGCAGAGGCTGCAGGTTCAAACACACTGAAGCACTGAATGTTTCAGTCCTGACCTGTGAAGACAGATTGTTTTTTCCTGCTATTTCAGTTTAATTGGGCGGGTAAATGTTGTTTTGGGTGGGTTGTGATAATTTGGACTATTTTTTTCCATTTGGGAGGTTTCCACTGATGAAAAGTTTGTCTATATTCCAATAACTCGGCCCCTCCTCTCACCAACAGTGACGGAGCTCAGTCGGCTCAGCTGATAACTGATTATCATCAAAATGACGTCATTTCACTTTATTACAACAAAGTTGAAACTTTTTCTTATTTCAGTTTTTATATAAAACTAATTCTGTGATTTAACACTTGTAACATTTATTCATATGTGAAAACTTTTAACATTTAATGTAACATTATCTGAAAGACTATTTTATTTTATGATTTTTATTATTAAGTTTTCATTATTGCACTTGAGTTGTATATATATAGTTGTATGTATATATATATATATATATATATATATATATATATATATATATACAACACTGTGCAAACGTTTTAGGCATCTTCAACCCGACAGCACAGAAGATCTTTACAACAAGATTAATGTCACCAAATTCGAAATATGGTCATAATCTCCCCTCCTGTTCCTGAGTTATGGTGCTAAATAATGGACAGAAAAGTGTTTTTCTAGAACAATATGATGTCACAGTGAAGTTGACCTTTGACCTTTCAGATATAAGATGTCATCACTTCATCATTTTATCCAATTAGACATTTGTGTGAAACTTTTATATAATTATCGTATGAATTCTTGAGTTATGGCCACAAACGTGTTTTGTGAGGTCACAGTGACCTTGACCTTTGACCTTTGACCACATGGAGCCTCAGTGTGACAGCAGAACACGCTGGATTAAACATGAATGTTGTGGACTCACCTCTCCAGCCAGCTGCCGGAAAACCTTCCGAAACTGTTTCTCCTCATCGCTCTCATGAGCTTCGGCAAAGTTCACGGGTCTGCGAGGAGGAGGCTGCACACGGGCACAAAAGAGCCACTGTTAGGTCACACTCACACACATTCCTCAGTCTAACTGCATTTAGAAATTCAATGTTTATTTGCTCATGAAATCTTCCACTGAGAGAAATCTGACAGCAGACGCACTCACATTAACGAGGCTGAATTAAACCTCATTTATAGCGTCTCAGTTGTTATGATGACAGGGACACAGACGGTTCCTAAGACTCATGTATTGATCATTTCTTATTTAATTTTTTAATTTAGAAAAGCAAATCAAACTTAATTAAACCCTCCTCCTATATGTAAAGTGGCATTTGAGACTCCCGTCAACATAATTGAATGTAATCAGTTCATTCATTTATAATTTATTTATTTGCTATAATTAAATCCTGTAAAGTCTATAATTGTTCAGTGACACTCTTCAGACTGATTCTGGTCTGAAGTCATTTTGTCTGTTATTGGGTCAAATTTTCATAGAACAAGTGAAGAAATATTTCAGTGGATTGACGTCATCTTAAAATAACTTGTTTTGTAAACGGTGTCTTAGAATCAGGTCGACCCAGCTGACAGTTAATGTTTTTCATAGCTGATATCCTGATTTATTAAGATGTAGATTTGGTTTGGGGTACATATGAAGTTTGTTTGTTTTGTTTTTTTACTTAAAACTCTGAGTCTGAGTCACTTTAACAGAATAGGACATTATATTAGATATACAGTATTTGTCCTAATCAATACTTCAGGTTTGAAGGGTTTTATGAGTACATTTATACTTACAGGGTCTGAAGGAATGAACTGAGCGGGGTCGATGTTGCTGTTGAAGGAAAAAAAACAGGACATGAGTCAGAATGTGCATCTGGTTCACGGTATGGTTAGCCTAGCTTAGCACAAAGACTGGAAGCAGGGGGAAACTGTTAGCCTAGCTCTGTCAAATGAGGGAAAATCAAACCTGCGTGTGCTCACCTCACAATGTTTATGATCCCTCCGATCAAATTCTTTGCCAGAAACATTTTGCCGTCTGTCAGAAACAGAGAGACAGAGTGAAAACATCAGAGATAGACAATAATTACACACTTTACCCGTTTACTGAACAAGAAATAAAGCCAAGAGAAACATCTCTGTCAAAGTCATTATTTTTATTTAGTATCATTAAAGCCAAATATTTTGATAATCGATAAACTGTTTTGAATTACAAATTCTCTGATTCCAGCTTCTTTAATGTGAATATTTACTGGTTTCCTTTCGTCTTCTGTGACAGTAAACTGAATATTTTTGGGTTTTGGACATTTGAAGACGTCATCTTGGGCTTTGGGAAACTTTGTTATCAACATTTTTCACCATTTTCTCACAATTTATGTAACAAACAACTAATTGATTAATCGAGAAAGTAATCGACAGATTAATCGATAATGAAAATAATTGTTAGTTGCAGCCCTACTTAAGACCAATTATTGGCTCGACATAACATGAATTAATAACAGTTCTGATAAGCACTTAACAGTGTCATTGATCAATTAAAACAAAAATAAAGAATATGAACAAGGTGATGTAAAATCTACTGTTCATCATGCAGAGTGGAATCATTTTAACCTGCACACAGCATCACAACAGCATTAACATCTGTTTAGTGATGAAAGTAACATTTATTTATTTTATTTACTCTACTAAAGTACAAAGTTAAGGTAGTTCTTTGAGTTTGTGTAAACCATTTTCTGCTTTATATTTCAATTTCACAGCATTTCAGAGAGGAATATTGTACTTTTGACGACTGCAGTTATTTTACATACAAATATATGATCAGTTAATAAGATAAGATGACTTGACACTTGACACTTGACACTTTCATGCATTACTTACTGATCCAAATATATTATAATACTTTGTAAAGGGCCATTCTGCATAATGACTATATTTACTTTTAAAACTTTAGTACATTTTACTTGTAATTTGGTATTTTTACACTTTTACTTCAGTAAAGGATGTGAATAATTCCTCCACCCTTGACCAACATTATAACGACTCAGCTCCTCACAGACCTGCCGTTTACACATTAATATGTCAATAATTCAACATTAATTCAAGTCATTATTTACTTTTAGTCGAGTTTGAGTGCAGGAATGTATTATTTCTACATTGTGATATGTTTTTGTACTTTTCCACCACCGGAGACAAGAGCGGACAATATGTAAACCTTTCTACCTTCACATAATCTACACAGTGTCATGTTTCAGCACACACACACACACACACACACACTGGACAAACAGACACTTTGTTAAACCAACTCACACACGACCAACAGTTCACTGAACACACATCAGACCCGCGTTCAGACTTTACACACGTTAAGTCAAAAACAAGAGAAGGTTTGGTGCCACTTACTGAGACTTCTGCTGCTCTGAGGAGAGAGAGGAGAGGCTGACGAGAGAGAGAGAGAGAGGTGCAGACACACTGAGAGGAGAGAGAGACGCAGCTATTCAGGCAGGAAGGCACTCCCACTTCCACAGTCCAAAAACCAGTTCAGCAGAAACATCCAAGTTCTTTTTCAATGCATCATCAGCCCCGCCCAACACACACACACTCACACACACACACACAGACACACACACACTCACAGACACACACACACTCACAGACACACACACTCACACACTCACACACACACACAGACACACACACACTCACACACACACACACACTCCTGGGAGAGGCCGGTCTCCAGGTCCTAACGCCCACCCTGTCCTGGACTGGAAAACAGATACAATAAACAACATAGTTTATGGTGCGTTCAGGAGCCAGCGGGAAAACTCATACATAATTAATCACTGGGTCCATAAAATGTCTGAAAAATAGTGAACATTGTCTGTCACAAGCAGCTCGTGGTGACGTCTTCAAAAACAACAGTTCAAAACTCAAAGATGTTCAGTTCACAAAGGTAACAGAGTAACAACAGAGAAAAGCAGAAAATACTCACAGTTGGGAAGCTGCAGCCAGTAAATATTTAGCATTTTTCTAGAAAGAAAATGAATAAATGATTAATCAATTATTAAACTGGTTCCTAACTAATGATTATGATTAAATATTTCAGCTCTACAGTTTAGAAAAACTGTAAAGTCTTGAAACTATCAGATTCACAACATTTGCATTAATTTATTTGGGTCCTTCCATTCAAAACACATTATTTCATCTTTATTAGACACATTTTAATTGTGTTTATGTTGTTGAAAATTACATCTAAAATCTGATCTCATTCATCATTTAGTGATAGATTAACAGGTGAAAAACAATGAGTGATCCTCAGAAGTCTTCAGATGCAGATTATAAAACACAAACATATTCAAACTATGTTCCTCACTGTCACTAAGTATTGTTATGGTGCTGTAGGTGTGTCAAACTTTCCGTCCTGTTCCGACTCTGACAGGAAGACACAGATTCTCTATCACCCTCTACTGTCTGCAAACAGACAAACAGACAAACAGACAAACAGACCCTCTCTGCAAATTACACTGGTATTAGTATAAAGTATATTAGTATTGGTATTAGTTTATTAGTTTATATCTCTCATTATTATCAAATCAAATATTATTTATATTATTTTATATATTTATTATTGTTATTATTGTTGTTGTTGTTATTTTTAACATTATATTTATTTAACATTTTTCCCCTAAATTTAATTTGCTCTTCTTCTGCCAAAGAGACACACACAATAGTCAGTTTGTGACTAATTCGGTCATTTGGTCATTTAGGCTTATTTTGAAAGGATTAATCGGAAGTGCTACTGTGTGCTCTTGTCTAACTTGACGTGTTTGGATGTAGTTCCTCAGTGTGACCACCGGAGGGCAGCAGACACTCATGTTTCTAAATACACATCGACGTAGTGGAGCTGACGGTTGACATGAGTGATCACTGCCCTCCAGTGGTCACACTGAGGAACTACACCCAAACACGTCAAGTTAGACATGATCAGATATACCACACATTAACTTCCGGTCTATCCTTTCAAAAATAAATCTTACTGACCACATTAAAATTAAAAAATAATTTAAAATGATCATGAAATCATTACGTTCATTGTTCTGTAGTGGTCACAGTTAGAGACTACAACTCATTGTACATATATGCATTGTTATTTATTTTATTTTATAATAGTATTTGTATGAACTGGTGTTTTTTTTAAATCATTCTCATTATTACTTCTGTTATAAACAGAAACTCTGTCAAAACTTATTGTATCAGTATATTTATGGTGTTTTTATTTAAATGTGTGTCCTCTTGGTAAATCCTTTGTTGCATCTCTCTTTACTTAACATCATATTTTGTTGTTTTCAGGACTATATGGTCCCGACTTTGTTATATAGAGGTACATTGTTTATTTTGTTTATATTGGACTCTACATATTTACACTCTTTCCTACTTTGTACTGCTGCACAATAATTTCTCTCTGGATAAATAAAACACTATTTTATCTTATATCTTTATCTTTGTAAGTATATAACTGGTTAAATTTGGGTTCATGATGTTACTCGTTGTCCCATGTGGACCCCCCACCCTGAAGTTGTGTGTATTATTCATTGTCTTTCAGCACTGGTTTAGTTTTTATAGCATTTTGTTCTGTAGTCTTTTAAATAGACATTTCATTCAAAGGAATTAACTCAGAAACACGTCTTATTCTGGGATAATGTGACTGTGTTTTGTCCTATTTACATATTGGAAAAACTCTTAAATCATTTTCTCTGAAAATGTTTGTCAGTAAATATTCTGTACTGTGAAAATGGTGTTCTGCTGCTGTACTAGTATTATTATATTAAAGTATTATATTATTATGCCTAATAATAAAAATAATGGTGGTGATGATGATGCAGTTAATTTATATAACACTTCATAAACTTCAAAGACACTAAACGTATTTAATGTATCCATTATTTCAACTGTAATGTCATAACAATGCAACGTAGCGGATGCCGACTGCTGTAAACCCCTAAAGAAGAAGACGAAGAAGAAGAAGGAGTTGGGGCGACCAATGAGATGAGTCCGGGGCGTGGGCAAGCCGTCACCATCCTAGGAAAGGAAAACTCGCTCCCCGGAACCAGGAAGAGCGCGCTTGTTGTGGACTGCTGTTGTCGCGGTTGATCTGCTGCTGGTTTCGTCTTCGTCCTGGCTGAAATGGCGAGCTCCGCGGGTCCGGACCGGGCCGGACCGGGGCTCTGGTCCCGGTCGCTGCTCCTGCTGGTGCTTACGGGGCTCAGTGGGCCGGTTGGAGCCGCGTCCGAACCGGGGAAATGGATCGTAAACGTCGACAGCGTGAGTTTCCTGCTTGTGGCGGCTGGATGTTTCTGAATCATTCAGTAGATAAATTCATGTGTTCACCTGGTTATAGGTGAAGAGAAATGAGCTCAAGTGTCGCTTTAATTTATTTTAGAGCCGCAGTTTCGCCTGTAAACACATTAAAACTCTGCTGGCGGGTCCGAAACATGTAAACAACGTTAGCAAGCTGAACACAGCACGTTTACTCAAGTACTGTAATTAAATACAGTTTTTAGGGACTTGTAGGCTACTTTATGTTACTTAATACTTCTACTCCACTTCACAGCTTTAGTTACTTTTCAGATGAAGATTTATAATAAATAAAATGTTATACATTTGTAATAATAAAAAAATTGTAACAACCTTTTTGGCTTTTGACGTCTTACAAAAAGCAGTGTGTAGTCAGGGTCACATTTCAGATGTCTATGAGTTGTTAACAGCTCCACCAAATAGTGATTTTTCCCTCTAAACTTCTCACATGGTTTCATTTCAATAAATGTTCAAATGATCCAATATTTCAGCAAAAATCAAAGATTAGAGAAAAAAGTCCAAAAACTGAAAACAGATTTGTGTATCAGAACTTTGTTTTTTCTTCTTTCCTCTCCCATTAATCATCTCACGACCCCTCAGATTTATCTGCTGACCCTTTGGAGGGGCCCGACCCCTAGGTTGGGAACCACTGGACTAAACTAGCTAACTGTATATAAAGTAGTTGAAACTAGCTCCACCTCCAGCAGCTACAACAGTAACATGCTGCTTACACACTGATGCTTCAGTATTAATAATCTAATGATGTCATATATAATAATATATCAGTCAGAGGGACCAAACCACTACTTTTACTGCAATACTTTAACTACATCAAGCTCATAATACTTATGTACTTTTACTGCAATACTTTAACTACATCAAGCTCATAATACTTATGTACTTTTACTGCAATACTTTAACTACATCAAGCTCATAATACTTATGTACTTTAACTGTAGTAGGATTTTTCTTGCAGGACTTTAACTTGTAATGGAGTATTTGTACGTTGCTGTATTGGTACTTTTACTTAGTAAAAGTAAAGGATCTGAATACTTCTTCCACCACTAGCTAAACATAGACGTTACAAACAGGTAAAGACATTTTTAAAGTAAGTGTCATAACAGTAGAAGACCCTCTTCACGGGTCGATATGTGTCATGTATGTGCTCAGGTTTGAGAAATCGTCTGCTAACGTTAAGTTAACGTTAAGTTGCTGCTGGTGCTACATGGTAATGAAAAGTGAAAGCTGGAAATGTGTTCGTATCTAAACCGTCTGCTATTTAATTTACTACATATTACTACATACATTCTGAGAAAATTGTCCATATTAATAACAAAATGTACCAATATGAACACACGTTAGCCACGAATTTGTTGCACTTCCACACTGTGACCACTGGAGCGCGCTCATCACTCATCTTCTAAATATGGCATTAAAGGACGGGTTCACAATTTTTCAATGTTAGCCGCTCGGCCAGCAGGAGTCTAGAGAATGCGTAGTATGCATTCATCCAGCCAGCGCAGGAATGCTGTGAAATACGGTGATACGGCTTAATCAGCATTGGGTGAACTCGTTTGGCAAGGGCTTGAATGTAACGAACGTTCATTTATATGTAAAAATGCCGCGCTGCAGGTTTAAATTCAAACTGTGACGATACTGAAACACTTGACTGCTTTTTCTTTCTTTTCTAAAATACACTCCATCCTGTTTCGTCCATTCAGGGTTAAAACTTATCTCGGCCTCTCCTTCTGTGGGGAGTGTTCATGTGTAAACAATAAGTCACACATGAACTTGCTGAGTGCATTTCTAGACCTCAGTCCATCTGACCAGACTCCATATATAAAGGTGTGTCTGTGACATCACATCACTGGTTTCTTCACAGTACAGAAAAATAGTTGTTTTCAGCTTTGTTAAACCTGATGATGATGATGATGATGACAGCTGTTATTAGCTGTAAATGTTTGTGTTTCACTTTGAGTCATGGCTCAGTGAACGCTCTTTCTTTCAACAGGCTTTCTGGAAAGCTGACACATGACTCTGAGGTTTTCTTCTGTAAATATTCAAAGATAAATAAGAATTGTTTAGTCGATCGACAGAAAATTAAGCACCAACAATTTATATAGTCAATGAATCACTTAAATCCATAAAGCAAAAATACCTGCAGGTATAATTTCCTGGTTTTCATTTGTGAGTGTTTGCTGCTTTTTTGTCTTATTGTATAGAAAATGAAATGTCTTTGGGTTTTGGACTGTTGGTCCAAGCTGAACTCCAGAAACTGTGACAGGTTTGTTACTTGGGCTGCAACTAACGATTATTTTCTTTATCGATTCGACAGATGAATCGACAAATAATAGAATAATACAAAACAATAATAATCAAAAATAATCGCTTTTCCATCTTTATTAAAAAGCTGAAACATGATACTGAAGTTTTCTGACCTTATTCCAAGATAAATGAATATCTGCTCCTGTACAGGGCAATTTCAACATTTCATCATTTTAACAGGGTTAAAGGACAAAAAGATTATTTTATCAGCAGTTCAACGCCAGTGAAACTTTGACAGCGTTTCTTTGTCTCTGGTAAAACAGCAAGATGTTCAGTTGAGACTCATTGATCTTAGAATATGGACACGAGAACTCATTATCAGAATATCAGAGTTCAAAAAGTCTATTTGTTAGTTTTTGCGGCACGTAGATGCAGAAAGTATAAAACTGAGCTCATTACTCTGGTTCTTGCAGGAAATATAAAAACAGTTGAATATTTTTTATTCATAGAATAATTACTTGAAACAAATGTCTTTGTTTGACTGTTGATGCTTTAAAAAAGTTAAATGTGAATGTTTTACTCCCATTTATAATACTGTTTGTCACCTACTTAATGCTGATATTGCCTGTTTTAGACATTTTGACTTTATAAATAAAATGTGCTTGTGTCTATTTGTTCCAGGAAACTCTGAAGAGGCAGACCTACTTCGTTTTCACTAAAACTCTGTTCAACAACAGCTTCATCCATCTCAAATGTAAGTAGATCCTCCTCATGACGAAGCTTCTCTTCTTCTGACATTTATTCTTCTCATCATTAAAGTCAGAGTCAGAAGAGAAGATGGATATTAGTGTCATCTCATCTTGAACTAAGTTCAAACCAGCTCAGTTTGATCGTGTTGTGGGAGTTGTGCTGAAACTTGGAAAACAATTTGCACCGTACAAGTTAGTTACAATGAAGGGAACTTCAGTTTTACTTCTTCCCCAACCAGGTTTAAATGATTTCTGTTGTCATGGTGGAGCCGTTAGAAAGATGGAGAGACTAATGATAGAAGAGCCAGAGGAAATGTTGACTCTGTGTTTACATTGGGAGCACATTTCCTGTGACACACTACCTCCCTTTACATTTCTAATCACACTAAACAAACTTTACTTTAAACAGACGAGTTCACAAGTGTGACTTTATGCTGCGTTCACTTGAGGTGGGAACAGGAATTTATGACCATGTTGTTTTTTTGTGACACAGCTGGAGCTGCAACAAGTAGTCGATAAATCGAATAGTTGTTAAGCAGAAAATAAATTGAACTATTCTGATAATCGATTCAAGAGCAGATGCTAAAATTCTCTGGTTCCAGCTTCATAAATGTGAATATTTTATATCTTTAGTCCTCTATGACAGTAAACTGAATATCTTTAGGTTGTGGACTGTTGGTCGGGACAAAAAGGTTGCATCTTGGGCTTTGGGAAACAATGATCGACATTTTTCACCATTTTCTGAGATTTTATAGACCAAATTGATTAATCGAGAAAATAATTGACAGAAATAAATGCAACAAATAATGTGTGTGTGTGTGTGTGTGTGTGTGTGTGTGTGTGTGTGTGTGTGTGTGTGTGTGTGTGTGTGTGTGTGTGTGTGTGTGTGTGTGTGTGTGTGTCTGTGTGTGTGTGTGTGGTCGGTCAGTGGTGGCAGAGAGCTGTAACTCGTCTAGTGTCCAGTTGGGCGTCTCCTGGTATCTGAGGAACTCACACTGCTACGATGAAGTCTTCAGCCTGGACGTAAGACACTGTTCTCTGTTCTGCTGTGCTCTATTAATCCTAAACTCGACTCAAACCTGGTCTCAGGCCCAGAATTTTAGTTCTGCTTTGGTCTGATTTTAGTGTGTTGTTTGTTTGTGCCTCCAGGCGACGCAGGCAGGAAGATACTTCAATTCGTCGGAGGTCAAACCAGGAGGAGGAAGTGGTTTCTATGTTGTACACCAGTATCCTGACATCCCCTGCCAGCCACACCTCAACATGGTGACAGATACACACAACAGTGCAAACACATAAGTGATGAAGTGGTCATATCTGGTGATTTTATTTTAAAATGGGTGCGTTTGTTTTACTACACAGTTCGGCCTGGATAACTTTGAGCCGAAAATTCGACTGACAGAACCGCCGCAGCAAGAGGTGAGACACTTTCTGCCTCTGTCGCTCTCCCTCTCTGCCTGTCTGTCTCAACCAGAGCTGCACTTTAAAGTCCAACTGAAATTAAATTGATTTTTTTTGTCTACTACAGCTACATATCTGCTCTGTAAATCACTTCTCCTGTGAAATGTATATTTTGAATTCTTTGGTTTCGTAATGGCGACCCCTAGTTTTACTGGGGGTTTAAATACTGTTCTGCTGCCGTCGTAGCTACACTGCGATGCTTTAACTATAAATCCAGCTTTACTGTTCTCAGAGGTGAAATCCAGTAAAACCAGCTTTATTTTCGGTCACACAGTCGGTGTTAAAACCCCAAACAGCCGCTGTTTTTAGAGTCTTTCTAAACTCAGCAGGTCTGTTCTGTGATAACATTTTCTTTATTTTAAGTCTGTTTATAGTTATATTAGAACAAGAAGCAAACTGAAAAAGGAAATAGTTTACATTCTTTAAATAGTAAATGTTTTTCAGGAAATAGAAAAAACAAATAAAAAAAACACAACAAAAGACAAAACAAAAACTAGCACTGGCAACAACAGTGATCCCAAAGGTATGTGAATGTAATACAGCATGAATAAGGACCTTATCACATCATGTCAAGCACATCACTTTTGCTGGGAGGTCGACCATTTGTCGAAGCGGTGTCCAGATTTTCAGGAAGACATTTTCCTTATATCGAAGGCCTTCCATATGAATCACATTCCCAGGTTCACTCAGCCATTGGTGGAATGTGGGACTGGACTCAGATTTCCATTGTTGTAGAATGAGGAGTTTTTTGTCTAAGAGTGCTTCACAGGTAACCCAAATATGGCAAGAAAGGGGTCTGGTGTTGTTTTACTGTAGGCCTTTGATATGTAGTCAAATATAAGAGACCAGGAGGAGTGGAGATTGGGACGTAGTCACAGCTGATGGGCAGGCCCCTGTTTGGGGTGAGATGTTTGCCTTGATTTTGTGTCTCTGTACCTGTAATTGTATAAGTCGATGTCTAACATTTATGGAACTGTTAATCAGAATTGCCCCCCATGTATCGTCAGTGATTTCAGTAGCCGGCTCTTCTGCCCGAGTGTTCCTTACAGTAATTTAGCATCAGACAATACAACAAGGATGAATATAGAAAAGAGACTGACTCTATACTGTTAGGGTCATGGCAAGCAAGGCTGTCGAGTATGGTATGTTCAGGTATATTTTCTAATGTGATAAATGAGTCCAAATATAAAAATATAATTTGTTATTTGGAGGTAAAAGTGTGTTGATGGTAGACTATAGGACTGGTGCAATTGTTGGAAAGATGCTAGTTTACCCTCAATATATAAGTGTCCATCTAAACCTGGAGGAAAAGCCTGTTTTTGCAGATAGGGCTATCCTTGGAGACTTTTGGCAAATTAAGAAAAGATTGAATTTGCTTCCATGTTCTTAAAGAGTTTAAAATGACAGGGCTGGTTATGTATGATGGAATTTTTATCTTGTCAGGACTGTTGAAAAGCGCAGGAAGAGATGTGTGCCTGCAGGCCGCCTGCTCAGTCTGAAGCCAAGAGGTTGTAGTCATTACAGCGGGGTCTGCTGGGGGGCTTTTGCAACAGAGCGACAAAACTCTCAAGTTTGCAGCCCAAAAATAAAATTGAAATTGAGAGAGGCCGAAACCATCCTTTAACTTGTCCTTACAGAGATATTTTTTTGATATTCTGGCCACCTTACTGTTCCAAATAAATGATGAGATGATGGAGTCCAGCTTCTTGAAATAGTATAATGGTATATAGACCAGCAGGCATTGAAACATGTACAGGAATATAAGGAGGGTAACCATTTTTATGGCGTTAATGTGGCCAACTAGAGAATTCAATATTATGGTGCAACTTCCCAGTTGGACTTTAAGAGATCATCATATTTTCATGTAGCAATAATACCTTAACTCTTAATTTCAGTATTGACAATCTTAAAGGGTGTTGTGTGTAGGAACTCCGATATTGGAAGCAATTCGCTCTTTTCCTGATTAATAGTGCACCTGAAAGGCTTCCATAAGTTTCAGCTAAACGCAAAAGAGGGGCGTGATAAATACAACGTTATGTCATTCGCAAAAAGTGACAGGTGGTGAGTTGTTTCATGTATTTGAATAGGATTATAATCTGGGTTTACTCTAATTTCACCAGCAAGCACTTTGATGCATAAATTAAATAAATGCGATGAGCAAGAACAGCCTTGACGAACACCTCTATGTAAGTAGAAGGGCTGTGATATCTCCCTGTTGGTAATAATGAAAGCTTGGGCTGGAGTGTTTTATTGCAGTAGTGGTTAAAGGTGAATAACATGAATTTCCTGTTTGCACACGTTCTGGTTTGTCCTGTATGTTTATATCCTCCTACTCTGCAGTATTCAAGAAAATAACCACCTCTGTCTCAAACTCAGAAACTTGAAGGATATTTGGTGACGAAATATTAAATTCTAATAAAATCTGTTATATTTAAGCATCTGTTTATTCTCACTCACTATGTTAAAAATATGTTCCCTTTCCTCTGTTTTTCAGCCAAAACCCGAGAAGACTTCAGGCAGGAGGAGGAGAGCGACGGGGGTTCCAAAACCAAAGGTCTGCACATCCAACTCACGTCCAGTAGAGCAGAAAAACGTATAGTAGAGCATTCTGGAGCAAATACAGTTGTAGAAATGACAACCTGCAGTCAAACCTGCAGTATGTTGGAGCCTCAGATGAAGTGAAGTGATTTTAGAAAAATTTATTCTTTTTTAAAATCTCACCAACACAATCCTTTTTTACTCCATTGCTGTTTGTGCAGATAAATAAACTAAACTGATAAATAATTAATAATTCTGTGAAATCAGTACAAGTGAAATAACCTAATTTTGCGCTGGGTTATCAATTCCTCCAAAGTTCTTAATGTCCCACCCAGTGCTACAGTGGAACACGAAGAAATAAAAGAAAGAAAGATTAAAAGAATCCATGGTTTTGGAAGTTCTCCATTTATTTTAGATGTTATAATTATTAAATATTTAAGCATGTTTGACTGATTTGACTGTATGTCTCTCAGCCTGCTGCAGTGATGAAGTCAAACACTTCAGCAGAAACGGGGAAAGCTGCCGCCACTGGCCTTCAGGTGATATTTCAGTAATGCTTTATTTAATAGGTTCCTGGCCATTTTTTATGTAATTTACACATATATAAAGGTTCCTTTTTTTTAGGACATTTTACAGAAAGGGTGGTGCAAATTATAAGAACAAAGGAAAGAAGTGTTAAGTTGGTTTAGTAGGTAGGTACCCTCTCATATTTGTGTTCATAGTTCTTAATAAATGTGACTCTTAAAAAGTCTTTAACTGACTCTTTCTTAAAAACTCTATAAAGAGCACGTTTCCAATTTCAAAGAAATGTCCTCAGAATTAAGTTACACAGCATCTACTTTATTGAAAACAATTAGTAGGAAAGTAAGAGATTGAGATTGTTACTGCAATTGTTGTTAGATGCTCACTAACTTACCATCTAAACCAACTCAACGCCTTTTTCTGTTTTTCATATAATTTGTACCAAATTGCTCCACCATTTCTGTAAAATGTGCTAAAAGTTTACCGTTAAATACCTGCAAATTACTCAGAAAATTTCTAGGAAATTAGCATAAAATTAAGGGACCTGTGAGAATACCTCATATTTTCTCTCCATCCAGCAAAGGAGCAGCAGTTCTACTACTCATTTTGTCTCCCTCCAGGAAAAAAATTGATATTCATAATGTCAAAATCAACAATGATTCCTTAGCAAAGTTTTAATACCACACTATACACCCTAAATGCCAAAATCATAACATTTGTGTGTGTGTGTCCAGACGTAACGCAGCCCAGTGTTACCGGATGTTTGACGTTACATTAAAGTCACAGTTACTTTATATCGATATTAAAGCTCTTCTGTCTTGTTGCTCAGAAGGCTGCTCATCCTCACTTCGATGCAGTGGCTGAGAGCTGGGAGGACGGACCCTACATGTTCATCCTGAGCATCAAAGAGATCAAAGAGATCAAAGACCGAGCCCCTGACCCCGTCAGCCCTCCTGCACCCTGGAGTCTACAGCGTCAGTACACACTTAGACACAAGACAATGGATTGTTTCTGTATTGTTTAACTGCTTTATTTCTCTTTCCTCTTGATTGTCTCTGCTCACATTATCAGCTTTTATTTGTTAAGTTTTGGTGGAGAAAATGTTCCCATATGGTACATAACAGCCTGGTCTTGAAGCCAACTTTGTCTGAATGCAGAAAAGCAGTGAAACAAGCAGATTGAAAGTCTGTTTGTCTGTTTGTGTTGCAGTGCAGATCAGCATGAAGGGTCCTCATGACTACATATCAGCCTCTGAATGGCCTCTGATGGTGGTAAGAAACACACACAACAAAACGTGTCACCCTGCAGTTACTTCCACATTACACTGTACCTCAAACACATCACACTCCGAGCTGACAGAACTGGATATTAAAGTCTCCCTCCACTCAAAAATGTGTTTTTCCTCTTTCTGTTTCCAGTTCTACATGGTGATGTGTATCGTGTACGTGCTGCTGGCGTTGTTGTGGTTGGTCCTGTCGGCGTGTTACTGGAGGGATCTGCTCAGGATCCAGTTCTGGATCGGAGGAGTCATCTTCCTGGGCATGTTGGAGAAAGCTGTTTACTACGCTGAGTTTCAGAGCATCAGATACGACGGCTTGTCGGGTAGGTGAAGACACACACAGAGGTGATTTCTCTTGTATGTGACGCTGAGCAGAGCGTTGTGATGTTCGGGGATAAGGAGTTGTAATGTTTCCTCCTGCAGTCCAGGGGGCGGTGGTGTTTGCTGAGGTCCTCTCTGCAGTCAAGAGAACGCTGGCCAGGGTGCTGGTGATCATCGCCAGCCTGGGATACGGCATCGTCAAGTTAGTATCGTCTTTTCACAGCCGTTTGGGATTTGTAGTTTTAACATAGTGAGACTTTCCTGTATTTTCCAAGTGAGAAATTAATCTAAAATATTTTTAAGTCCACTTCTATCTTTTACCTTTTGCCTTTACCCTTTTATATCCTTTAGTCTCTCTAGACGTTGTTTTTTAGTGTGACAGGGCCCTCAGACTCCTTTTTGTCTCTCTCACTGTGTGTCTCAATGTCTCTCCACCAGGCCCAGACTGGGTGCGTTGCTCCACAGAGTAGTCGGAGTCGGTCTGCTCTACCTGATGTTCTCCATTGTCGAGGGGATCCTACGAGTCAACGCTGTAAGTCTCACACACACTGCAGCACCATGTGAGAGAGTGCGTGCGTGTGTGTGTGTGTGCGTGTGTGTGTGTCTAACTTGTCTCTCTCTCCAGGATCGAGGCGACACCAGCAGTAGAGTTTTGTGTGACATAGTGCTGGCCTTCACTGACTCCTGTATTGTCTGGTGGATATCCTTTAACATGTACACACATGCACAAATCCACACAGTTACAAACAGGATAAAGTACAGAGATCCTGCCTGAACCAAAACTTATGTGATCCATACAAACAAATGGCAAAGCCCCTGTGACTTTATCTTCCTGTGTGCGCACTGATGGGTTGTGTAGAATAATTACTTTGCATTTATGGCAGCCTGACTTTTTGCGGGTGTGTTATTTTGATAACTCATTGATAAATAAAACCAAAATAAAGTCTACATCATATAAAAATGTTCTTGAGATGGTGAAAGCTCTAAACGTCGGTGTTGTACTAAAAAATAAAAATAAAACTGTAGCTTTTATTGTCATCTTCAAAATGTTACATTTATATTATTAATATCAAATATTAATAATATTATTATAATATATTGATTTACAGCAAATGGATCATTATTGGTCTTATTATCGGCCCTGAAATTCCATATTAAGGCGTCTGTAATTATTTAAATGCCTGCTTTTGTGTCCATGCAACAAAACAATCATCATCGTCCGTCAGTGATGGTGCAAAATGGTGATTTATAACTGAAATCTCACAGTGAAGGAGGAACTCTTTTAACAGGTGCTGTTCTCCACACCAAAAGTAACTATAGTTGTACTTGAGGACACTTTCTGACACTCAGTCATTGTTCACTGTTGATGCTACCTGCAGCCACCAGAGGGTGATGAAAATCACAAACCTGCCGTGTTTGCTCTCCGTCTTTCTGTCTGGATTCAGGCTCGTTGCTGCTTCGTTTGCTCTGCAGATTGGACTTCTTGCTGTTTTTTCTGTTCGTTTTAGTATTCTGGGTGGGTTCTACCACATCAGACTGTGCAAAAGTGCCTCAAAGTTGAGTCTGTTTAAAACTGGATTCAATGTGCTGTTCAGTTTGTCTGATTCTAACACTGAATGATGGGTAAACCCCACCTGCTTGCTGCACCGAGTCAGGCAAAACAAACTTTAGATGTAATTGTAGCTGCTAATTGACCCGAGTGTACGCTCTGTCTGCATTGCTGTTCTCCCCTTTCTCACCCTTCTCTTTTCCTTTTACTCCTTCGGTTTGCCTCTCCTCCTCCTCCTCCCTCACCTTCTTCATCCTCCCCCTCGTCCTCGCTTTCCTGCAATGTCACTCTGTTTCCCTCCACGTCCTGCCTTCTTGCCATCCTTCCCTCCTTATGTTTTCACTTTCCATCCACTCCCCTTCCCTTTCTTCTTCTCTCTTTCTTTTCTTTCTTTCTAGGCTGAAGATGATGTAGTTCTCCTGGCTGCTATCCCTCTGGCTGTACTCGACTCTACCCTCTGCTGGTGGATATCCGCTACTGCACCTTCCCCCATTTTAGTCCAACAGAAATTTTGTTTTCTCTCTCCCACTTTTAAATTTTATTTTTTTCTGCTTTGTTTGCCTATATGTATTGTCATTGTCCAGCAGAAACCCTGCACACTCAAGATTAATGTCATCAAATTAACTTTAGTTTAACTTGATGATTATTAATTTTTATATAGGTGTGGATGTATTTTCAAATTGAATAAAGCAGAGCTACATTGTGCAGCATGTATGCACAACTGTAAAAGGTTTTACAGACTGAAGGTGCTTTCACATCTCGACTGTTTGTTGTTGAGTTTGCCCATGTGGTTTGGTTCATTAAGGCTGGTGTCACTTGAACAAGACCATTTGAAATGGCGGGTTTGGACCCACTTTATCTGTGGTGCAAATGCAACTGGACCAACCACAGGATTTTGGGATAGTACAAATGTGAATTTATCATTTTGGACCTTATTGTACAGTGATTAATCAATATAAAGTGATCAGATTCAGTCATCTAAAACCAGAAATGAGTTTTTCCAGTTGATCAATCATTGATATTCCTTGACTCTGTCATCACATCTTTGTGAGTCTGGCTCAGACGATGAAGCTGCTGAGGCTGAGGAGGAACGTGGTGAAGCTCTCTCTCTACAGACACTTCACCAACACACTCATCTTCGCCGTCATAGGTACAAAAAATAAACTGTGTGTTTGCATGTTGGGGGATTGAACTGTGTTTAACAGTTAGAGAGCCGATACACTGTCTTTAACGCTTGTGTGTGTTTGTATGTGTTTTCCAGCATCAGTCATCTTCATCATTTGGACCACGAAGACCTTCAAGATGTCTAAATGTCAGTCTGTAAGTACTTGAAATTTTGGATGAAGTCAACAGGACTGTGAACTCTAACAGTCACGTTCTTTTTCCTGTCAGAGGTGTCAGGTTCAGGTCAGTTTTTCAGTATTTAATGAGACCACAATCTTTCCCAAACCAAGTGCTTTGAGTGCCAAAACAAATCCATAAAAACATTTATCATGCTTTAGTTGCAGACACAGGCATTTAAAAAAAATATAAGTGATAAATGGTGATTTCAGGAGTTAAAGTCAAGTTTCAGAGGATAACATACATTTTATAAACTCCTCAATATTAAGATATTTTGTTTAAATAGTTTTAAATACACACGGTATTCAGCTGAATGGCTTCTTTGATTCATTCACATAATTCTGTCAGAGAGATATTAAGAATTTCATCTTCAGTCTTTTCTTGTATGTTTTTATTAAAAATGTCCCTCTGTCTGTAGGACTGGAGGGAGCTGTGGATAGATGACGCTTTCTGGCGCTTCCTGTTCTCCATCATCCTATTGGTCATCATGTTCCTATGGCGACCGTCTGCCAATAACCAGAGGTGGGGCAGTGTGTCTGAGGTGTTGCTGAAATTTTGACTATTTTCTTGTAAACTGTGAAGTAAAACCAGTGTCTCTCCCTCTCCCTCTCTCCCTCTCTCCCTCTCCCTCCCCCATGCACGCAACAGGTACGCCTTCAGCCCCCTGGTGGATGAAGAGAGTGAGGAAGAGGAAAAGGAGCCCATGATGAACGAGGCTTTTGGTCAGAAATCTTCCTACCCCCCCCCCCCCCTCCATCCTCTCTTACTATCTATTCTCTACTACTGTAGGAATAGATAGTAAGGGTTCATTTTATTATCTAGCTTGACAAAAAAAACTCAAGGTATAACTTCCTTGTTGTCTCCTTATGTTGACACTATTTTTTGACCTTTAAGCTGCTGTTTACAAGCTCAAGAATAACAATTCAAATTCAACTTTATTTAGTTTTTACAGTGACAGCTCACCCTAATGAATGACATAATGTGCTAGTGTCCCTCATCAGCAAAAACAAACAAAAAAGAAACGTAAAATCAATTTAAAAACTTTTCCTCACCTCATTAGTTCAAAGTGTCACTTATGTTAAATTTGTGTTTCTTTTAGGAAAACTGAGCAGATTATTGCGGATTGTTTTATCTTAAAACCACCAAACACGTGAAGAGCTTTTATTAGAATTTGCGTCACACAAAGTCATAAATGTGAGTTCACTACGTCCTCACCTTCATATTATTTCATCCGCTTGTCTAACCCGTGTGTCTCCAGAGGGGATGAAGATGAGGGGAATGAAGAACGAGACCAACGGCATGGCCAAAGCCAACAAAGTGGTGAGTGATGACAATGCTCTCAGCTCACTTTCAGACCAACAGCAGCCACTTACAAGACTGATAATGTTATTATATTACTGTTATTTGTCAGTGGTTTTAATGACGTGTGGTGGTAGTTTGACTTTTAGATTCATCTGAATTCATCACATGTTCTTAAGTTATATTAGTTGAACATTTTCTGGTTCATCTTTTCTAAGCCGAGTGTTCAGAATAGTCTGTGTGAGATTAACAGATTACATACAGTTACAGTTATATTACTACAGGTACAGTCTGTGTGACAGGTACAAAGCATCAGAAGAATAAACTTTTGTCTCATTTTAATTACTCAATAAACAGTTCTGTATTTAAGCATGTGGAATATAATTTATTTTACTGAACTCAGTCCATTAAAAGTCCTGCAGTACCAGTTTAAGCGATAACACATCACAACACCATTATGTTGTTTTTTCCAGGATGAGGATCTGAAATGGGTAGAAGAGAACATCCCATCATCTATGGCAGACGTGTAAGTCATTATCAGCATGATGGCACTGATCATTACATATCATAAATTAATATTATTCAGATGTGTTGCTGAAAGTCCTTTTTTTTCTCCCTGCAGTGCCCTGCCCCCTCTGCTGGACTCTGATGAGGTGAGTCATAGTTTATTCATAACTGCACACAGGCAATAAGACGAAATATCACTGATTTGTGTTGAGAAACTGGTTAATTTCAGGATCAAATGATAGGATGCAACAACCAAAACCAGAAAAAAAGAATAATAGTGGGTTAGTTTTCAAAGCATTAGTTGTGTGTTTACTGACCGTTGACTCTGGCACCAGCATGGCTGATAATGAAAACTGCTGACATAGATGCAGAGTTTTTCCATTTAGATAAAAATAAATTATACTGTATATGTAGAGTATATCAAGTATGGGCACTCAGTTGGTTGCAGTCTGCGATCCCACCTCTAGATGCCACTAAATCTTACATACTGGTCCTTTAATTAGATAAACTATCAGATAAGCTGTCCACACACACACACACACACACAGAGTGAGGAGCATCTCAAACCTGTGACTCACTGAAGCAGAAAATGTGTTCATCATATTTGTAGTTCTCATAATGAGCAGCAGGGGGCGCCAAACAATAAGCAGAAACCAGTTGTTGCCACGGTTACATCACACTGTTGTCATGGCGAGCAGAACGGTGTGACTGCAACAAGCTTGTGTGTGTTTGGGGTGTTAGTGCTGCTGCAGCCGATGATCATCATACTGAACAAAATATAATCAAACATTTATTATTTATCTGAAGTTAAACATGAATCCTTTAGAAACCAGTCAGATTATGTCCTGCCAGACATCACATGCTTAATATCTCTTTATCTCCTCTGTTGACTGTTTATTCAAACCATTTTCCAAATTATTTACTCTTTGATCTCTGAGCTGAACCTTTTTAAGTAATCTAGGAATCAACAAAATGCCTCTTATGTAAAATCAATTTCTTATGTAAGCTGCTGAGAGATATTAAAACCCATAGAAAATATTAAGTACTCACACACTAGAATGCTCTTTGTAGGGAAAAAAGGAAAGGAAGGAGGACAAAGGAAGGAAAGAGGGAAGGAAGTGACATTTTGATTGACTCTCATTTTGTCATTTTTTTTAAGAAAAAAAATGTCCAAATTCTGATTCCAGCTTCTCAAATGTGAATATTTTCTGGTTTGTTTAGTCCTCTATGACAGTAAACTGAATATCTTTGGGTCGTGGATGTTTGAGGACGTCACCTTTGGCTTCAGGAAACAGTGATTGACATTTTTGCACCATTTTCTGACATTTTATGGACCAAACAACTAATCGATTAATCGAGAAAATTATCTAAAGTTTAATCAATAATGAAAATAATCGTTATATGCAGCCCTACACATAAATGATTTTGTGTTTGAAACTGCAGGATGTTTGATATGAACACTCACAGTGTAATGAATCTCATACAGTATTAGCGGATGAAATTAAGGGGAAATAATTGTCCTAACTACTATTTATGTCCTTATGGCAGATTATGTAATGAATTCTTGTTATTCAAGAATTAAATTAAGGAAAATCCTGATCCTAACCTGGCTATTATCCCTATCATGACAAATTATGTAATTCATCATTATTAAGGATGGAATTAAAGGGAAATTGCTTCTTCACTCTTCCACAACCTCAATGCTCACAAACACTACGTCAGCGGTTCTCAAACTTTTTTCTGTTTCCCTTCGGAAGCCAAAAGAAATCATCCTGCCCCCATGTAAACTCGAGAGACTCGTATATTTTGTGTCTCTTATGTCTTTTGTAACTTCGTCAGATTTTGGGTGATCAATGACAATCGCCTGTTGATTTGTCTAACAGGCTGCTGAAGCTTCGTATTGGCTTTAGTTGAACTTTGGAAAGGGTTAAAGGGCGATTTCACAATCTTTCAAATCTGTCTTAAAACAACAGTCAGGTGCCGAAATACTCATTACAGTCTTAGTGATGGGAGCCAAAATCCACAGTCCTCCTTCTGCAAAAAATATATTTTAAAAGTTTACCTGAAGCTAATATGAAGCTTCAGTGTCCAAATGAGTCAAATCACGTAGATATCTTTCAACGTTACAGTCTTTTTAGTGCCAAAGTCTCTGTTTTTGTTACTATACTTCCACCGCAGCTCAACAGGGAAACACTGTCTTTTAATAGCCAGTATGAACAGGAGGAATGATTACAGCGAGGAAAACATATTTAGTAATTAGTAATGAAGCTCTTTGATGCTGGTATTGACAGGAGGTACAATTACAGCGACTTATAACTCTTTCAGTGTATTTATGGGCATGTAAGTATTGTTAAGATATAGTTGAAAAAATGTAAGTGACTGTACATATCATTTTCTAAATCAAAAAAGTGTAGTTATTATTGAGTTAGTCCACTACACTGACTCTCATGTAGTTCATCCTGATCATTTTTAAGGCAAGAAATAGGGAGAAATAAAATATTTCCATGACATTTTAAAAGAAAGCTTGTTTTTTTCTTTCGTAGCCAACCAAGAAGCGCAGTTAGACAAATTGGCGTCTTCATGTCAACTTTAATCTCTTCTGTCTGTTTATGGGTTTCATCCATCACATCCGCAACAGAAGGAATCATCTTAACAATGTCAACAGGCAAACGATGGAGAGATGGACAGAAGAGGAGATAAGGAAGGATAGAGGATAGGGTGATTCACAAAGTCAGAAATACTGCACGTGCATCAAATAGTCTGCCACTGATTAAAGATGGAGGGAAAGAAGATAAAAACGGCAGCAAACAGTCCTCCTTCCTGTCCGGACCAATCAGGAGCAGCAATGTCCAGGGTGTGAACTACAGGGGAGTCAGAGGGAGCTCGGCTCCTCTTAATAACATGAATAACATGATTTGTGAAATTTTGGGGGGTCTCTAAAATATTGACAATATGCTATTTTTGCCATGCATTTCTATTTTCTATCTTCATCGTCATGGATCATGTGTAAAATTAGGCTGTTATTGATGCATGATTCATCGCTAACTCACTTGAATAAAAATGCCGCCATGCATGCTATTCTTGCCATTACCATCAGAGAGTGGCGACGCAATATCATAAACTTAACTCATTTAACTCAAAGATGAGAAAAAAACAACCCCCCAGTAAAGAAAGTGAGCTCCCCTGAAAGCCACGGCGTAGTTCGCACCCTGGAAATGTCACCTCACTTTGAAAAAACTATGAATGATCCTCGAGATCCCCCAGAAGGGACATTTCTAAAGCCTGGAGTTTGGGTTTACAGCCAGAAAAGCCGTAATCACATTAGAAGAAGTGAAATTAACTATAAAGAGTCAACTTTAACTAAGAGTCAGCTTTATAACCCGCAATGATTAGTCAATTAACTGATTAGTTGATCAATGGAAAATGAATCAGCAACTATTTTGATAATCGAATAATTATTTTAGTCATTTTTTTAAGCGAAAATTCCACAAAATTTGCTGGTCGAAGCTTCTCAGATGAGAAGTTGTGAAGCTTTTCTTTGTCATACATGATATAAACTTATAAACTGAATCTCTGAGTGTTTAACTTTGGTCAGTCGAGAAATTTGACATCTTTTACTTTGGGAAATTATAAAAGGTGGCTTTATTTATTTATTTATTACTGACATTTTATGGACAGAACAATCAATTAATTAATCAAGAAAATAACCAGCAGAATAATCAATAACTTTGTGTTCCTGGAGAGAAGTTGGGAGTTTTCCCATTCATTTACAAATTATTAACATCATCCTTTTGTCATCCAGAGCAAACTAATAAATATTGACACATTATAGATAGTTTGTTCTGACGTTTATACATTTTAGGGATTTAAAATCACACAAAGTTTTCTCAGCCACCATTTCCAACAATATTTGGTCTTCCAAAATGGCTGCCATACAAATGTTGCTTCATCAAAGACTCATTCACAATACGATGGCGTGTTTTCTGTTGCAGGAAACCATGACAACTAAGTTTGAGATGTCCAAGATGGAGTGAAGTAGAAGAGGAAAGATGGTTGGATGGATGAAGGCGTGTTTTCCTAAATGGACTTTGAAGAACACACAAGTCTGGTAAATGGATAAATACTACAGGATGTATTGTGTATAAGGTGGAGTGAAACTAAATGCACAGGAGGAGGAAAAGACGAATTGATGGATGAAAGAGGGAACATGGGGAAGAACGAGTGTTTGCTTTAGGAGACAGAGGTGTCGGTATGTGATTTAATCCCTGAATTTATGAGCTTTGTAAGCCTTGATTGTACATACACTGGGAGAAAAATCCACCACAGCGGCACACAGATGCTTTTTATTTTTCTTTTTATTGCCTGTTTGTATTTATATCTATATATATACAGTATATTTTGACAAATTTGATGTTAATGAGGTTCTCTGCGGCTCATTTGCCTTTAACTGTTTACATGCAGAAAATGTGATTTTCAGATCTCGTCTCGTCAGATATTGTGTTTTCACTGTTGCCACGACAGTAGCTCCCTTTCTCTCTGCTGTTGGGTATTTTGTTTTTTAAGCTGACATACATGTTGTGTGAGTCGCATTTGGATCCTTTCAAACTGTAAAAACCAAAGTTGTGAATCAAAAAGAAAAAAACATGGATGTGAAGGAAAATAAATTTTTCTTTTCATTTGTCATTTTTGGAGGTTTGTCATTGGTTTTAGACCCATATTGTTCCAGCTGCTTCCAGTGCAGTTTGAACCGTTAAATTTGTTCACATTATGATAAATTATCTTCATAAAGTTACTGATGCTTCACACAGACTGTATGCTTTGGCTGAGTGGAAATTATTTTATAGTTTGACTTTGTCTTTGTGCCTGTGTGAAGGACTTCTAGCTGGTTCTTGCAATTTAAGGACGCAAAAAAGATGAGATGTGCTGCATCTGGCTGATTTAAGTCAGTTAAAATGTAGAATATCTCTTATTCACTTTAAAGAAATACGTCCCTGGTTTCATTGTTAGCATAAACTAACTGCAGCCATTGCAGTGAACGTCACATCACTTTACATTGTTGTTGACATACACAGACCTTTTCTATTGTGCGTCCAGCGTGCTGAAGGACCCTGACACACCAAACCAACAGTCAGCCATTGAAGGACACCAGGTCGTTGTTGAGCGCCTGTTGTTGATGATTCAGCCTGTTGAATTGATGACTGAGGCAGCTCATAGAGAACATTTAGCAGTTTCTCTTTATTTTCACCTTTGACTTTACTTTTATTTTTCACAAGCGAAAGACGACACCAGTGAACAGCAAAGCCAAACTTTACAGTGACAACTTTTTATCTGCCGTTTTCTCAATTTGTATTCTGACTAGATTTTTTTGGTGTGAAACTGGTTGGCTGGTTTGTTATTATTTGACTTTCTGTGACGTTTTTGGATTAGGAACACACTCCATACGCATTGGTAGCCAACTGTAGCCTTTACAGTGTGTTTAAGTACAATTTAAGATAACGTAAGTGATTCATAGTCCGCAAGAGTTCTTTGAGGTCAGCTTAGTGTGTCGGGAACCCTTTTCTAGTCTCCATTTATCTGCAAACTAAAAATATATATTTTTAAAAGGAAACCCTGCCAAACAAACCCACAGTGTTTAATTTGTTGATCACACACAAACACTGACGCACACATATTACTCCTGTCCTGGTCTCATGTGTGCTGTTTTCTATGACAGCGCCCATTATTACTCTGAGTGGCCTGTACAGCCTGCAGCCAGCTCTAAGTGTGTGTGTGTGTGTGTGTGTGTGTGTGTGTGTGTGTGTGTGTGTGTGTGTGTGTGTGTGTGTGTGTGTGTGTGTGTGTGTGTGTGTGTGTGTGTGTGTGTGTGTGTGTGTGTGTGTGTGTGTGTGTGTGTGTGTGTGTGTGTGTGTGTGTGTGTGTGTGTGTGTGTGTGTGTGTGTGTGAGTGAACATATAGACTGTCCTGTGTGAGTGTGTGTGAGTGTGTGAGTGAACATATAGACTGTCCTGTGTGAGTGTGTGTGAGTGTGTGTGAGTGTGTGAGTGTGTGAGTGAGTGAACATATAGACTGTCCTGTGTGTGTGTGTGTGTGTGTGTGTGTGTGTGTGTGTTCCAGCCTTTTAAGTGGTGACAGTGACTTGTCTGAATGGACTAAACGCTCCATACATCATCCTGTTTGGCCACAGGGAAAAGTCCACTCTCCCTCTCCGCTGTCCTGTCAGCCTGCAGCAGCTCGCTGTCTGCTCGCTGTTATCTGGAACAGCAGATAAAACATTTGGGTTTTTTTTGGCTGTTTTCTGTTTCGACAAGGTTTGAGGCTGAAATAATGGAAATCATGGTAACGAATCACAATGTTTTCATCTGACCTCTTAAATATTAAATTCCTGCAGATACTGATTGTGTATTTATATTTTTCTACGTAAGTCAACTCAGTTTAGATAAGACATGTTTGACAGCTAGTGTGCCCAGTGAAACAGTGTCTTACAATATGCACAGGATCACAAATGGATCAGGTTTTTGTAGAGCCGATAATGATCTATTACAGTAAGACCTTGAGCGGGCTTGATCCCAATCTTATGGATCAGCTCAGTACACCTGTAGCTTAAAAAAAGTTTTTTAAATTAACATTCAATGAATTAATTAATTTAATATGTTGTTCTTTTGTTATTCTCTGTACCCCAGCACATTGGATTTAAAATAAAATGCCTGGGTTAAAGTGCTGACTTCTGGGGTGGACAAGTTGATATAAAAGTAAATAAATACAAAAAAATAAGTTTTTCGTGTCAGATCAAAGCAGCAACTACCACAACTTGAGGCTGAAGCCAATGCTGAAGTGCCACCGACAGCCGCTAGATCCTCCAACTGACTCCTATTCAAAAAGCCTCAACTTCTCTCTAGAAATACTAAGTCAATCATTTTTTCAACGATCCATTATAGTCTCAGACTCTAAATTCAGGCCCTCTAATAAGCGTTCTGTTGGTCATTTTGGAAATTATTGCTCCGTTAATAAGATTTGAAGACTTATAGAAGCTTTGATGTCTGCCGTGTGGGCGTTGATTGACAGCTGTGATTGACAGTTGGCTCATCTGCTGCTCTCCACAGCTCCGGGACTCACACTGAGTTGGACTATTGTTGCGATATTTCACTAAGTTTAATGTTACTCGATTATAATACCTGTCCTGTTAGCACAATTTAGCTAGAGTAGCAAACATTAGCACGAGTGTGCAGTGCAGAGCTGGATAGGGCGCCGCCGCTCAGCCTTGCAGCCAGTTTTCCCCAGTGGCCACTCGCCAGCTGAGCAATTTTCATTGGTTTGAATGGGCGCCATTTTTGGTCTAGTATACATGGCAGTGCTCAGTGTTTGCAGTAAGCTAACGTTAGCTTGGGTCTGAGGTAGCGGGGAGTGTTTCCAGAGTGTGAAACGCAACACCCCACAGTCCTTATTTGGAAGGTCCTGGCTCCAAATGGAAAAGATGGCGCCGTCCTTAAGCTGCAACTCTGGGCTTCAAACCACCTCCAGTGTAAACCAACAGGTGACGTCACACCTCACTACATCCATCTTTATATACAGGCTAAGATCAGATCCTTTGCAGTCAGTGACTGTCTGAAGCAGACAGCTTCAGTTCCTGCTGGTTTCAGAAGCTTTTTGCGAACACATAATCTTACTTCTTGAACACACTACACATCTTCCGTACATGTACAAACCAATCTTTTAATTGTCACTGATTCTCTCTGGTGACTGAAGATGCTGTTGTCTCTCCAGCTGTGATAAGGTGCAGATATTGTCCAAAAACATGCATTCAGTTCTGTTTATGCTACATTGGGTGTCTGCATACACGGATGTAGTCACACGTTTGTCGGCACATACAGTCTGCATGTAAAGTGTTTAGTGCTGTCATAAATGTTGGGTTCAATGCGGAACCTCGGAAACATTAACAGATGATGAAATTACTTCCAGCCTCTTGTGATCACACAGAAGCGGGAACTATAAATTAAGTATAGGCCAGTAATACATTATGTTATTTCCTGGTTAAAATCTCACTGAAAGACTACAAAATCCACAGAATAATCTTGATCTGGGAATTCTGTTGCAGACAGGTGGGGGGCTGTGTATAAAAAAGTACTGCGAGTCCAAAACTGTTCACCCTGTGTGGACCTTAAATGAAAGCTGAGTCAGCACTTTAACCTCATAGTCGCTGTTTCATTTCAAATCCAATGTGCAGGAGTACAGAGCCGTAACAACTGAAAAATGTGTTTCTGTCCAGGTACTTACAGACTGTGTGGTGTAAAATCCGAGTAATGCAAGTGTCAGGCTTTGAAAACTCTCAACTTTGAAAACTCATTACACCAAAATATCTGCCTCAGTATGGGAGCACAGAACAGTATTTATTTATACGGCTAGACAGTTAGATTTAGATGAAAAGTAATGAAAATGATTTCAAGAATTAAACATCTGTTCCCTCTGAATTGTTAATTTTCTACTCTGAAACGTGGAGTAATTATTTAAAAGCCTTTACTTTTGCTGTTCATCACTTTGAAAGACTTGAGTGTGGATTTTGTATCAGTGGTGGAGAGAAACTCTTAATTTTGATGTCTCCAAGGTAACGTGTGCTCCAGTTTTGTCTGCGTCACATCACAGCATCTGTTTGTTGTTGTCAACAAATAAGACTTTGATTGTGTGAAATACTGTGCCGTTTGCTTTGTATGTAAATAAGACGTTGATAATAAAAACTCGAAAAGTACATTATAATCTCCGTGTTTCTGGTCTGATGTCTGTTTTTATATTTTGAGTAGTAAATACAATGATGACATCATGTTACATGTTTATCCATAAATGTGTTTACAGTTGTACACAGTAAGGAAGGCAAAATTTATTCTGGCACTGTGGGAAGAAGTTACTATATCAGGTGGCAGTTCATATCGCTGGCATCATTTGTAAATTTTGCAGATTTTTAAAAAACCTTTGCTTGAAATTATGTCTTTATCTCAAACTAACCTGCATTTATCCAGAAATACTTAACTAAACAGTGAATCATTGCAGTGTTTCTGTAACAAGCATCCAGAGGAAAAAAAAGATTGCCAAGGCCATCGTTAGTATTGATTTTGACATTCATAAAATACTACAAAATAGATTTAAGTGGATTACACCACAATAAAAATGTCCTAGACACAGAATCTTCAAACTAAAGAACAAATCACACAAAACATTGTACAGTGCTTTTAAGCTATGATAAAGACAAATAAAGCTTCTCTGTAGTCTCTGTTTTAATACTTGATTTCCCACTGGATCACACACATACACGCACAACTGCAGGAAGAGGAGGAGGGAGACAGAGAAAATAAAAACTAGAAAAAGTAGACACAGATTCCAGAGTAAGTAAAGAAGTTAAAGATAAACCCCAACAATCCACAAATGAATTAAGCAGAGCCACAAAACATGTACAGCCTGAGCGACGGGTTAGAAACCGTCAGGGTTAGAAATCAAAGAGAGGAACAAGAAATGGAAATTGTGGAGGGAGAGGACGGTGTGAGAAGAAGGGAAGTGTTTAACAACACTGATAAGTTCTTAATTTACTCCCTCCAGAGGAAAAACCAACATATCCCTTATTTTACAGTGATGTGACTGAATTGTGTTTCAAAACACAAATGAGAGAGCGGTAAATTTGTCCACCCTCGCAATAAAAGATTGTATGAAATAAGAGGAGCGAGCCTGCAAAATAACATCTCCATGATAAGACGTGAAGGTGCAGGGAATTTGGAAGAATTTCAACAACTTTTAGACAGATTGGTGCAGTCTAATTTAGAAATGCTCATGGGCCTGTCTTGAGAATTGGTTGTTCAGATTGTGAGAAACCCAACACTCAGAGTGTGAAATATTAAAGAAAAAAGCACACTTTCTTTACATCATAGCAAACCTCCTGACTTTGTACTGAAGAGGTTGTGATACGTAGCACAACAAGCTAGCAAAGCTGTAAACAGAACGGCATACCCGCACATGCTCAGTAGCGTCTAACTTACACAGAACTACTCTCCGGAGCCTGAAAACATGGTCGCTGTTATTAGTATGTGGAGCCGTTTCTAAACAAACCAACGTGATCTTTGTCGTGTTTAATAGTTTTTGGACAACAACAGAAGTAGCAGAAATAATTTTATGGAGAGTTATGACGATGCTACCTGAAATCCTGATGGCTATTTATTGATAGAATTAACCCCAACCTGTCCAGATCAATGTAGAGTCAACAGTTACATGACAAGTTCATCAAGGGGCGTGGTTAGGGTAAAGTTTGGATGTGTGACATCACATAAAAGTCAGTGCTGATTGAGAAATATGTCCACCTGTCACATTATATTTGAGGAAAGCGGTATACTACAGCATATTCTCTCTCTGTTGTTTGTTCTATGCAACACTAACAAAATATTGTGCAGAGTAATGAACGCTGCAGCCTCTAGTGTTCTCAGCTTCTCAAAAGATTTGCTGTTGTTCTCTATTCGGTATCATTGTATGTTGTATGTTAAATATCTTTGGGCTTTGGACTGGTGGTCAGAGACCAGGATCTTCTGATTGACAGTTTTCTGATATTTTATGGAACAAACGATTCATTCATTCAGGAAATAATTGGTGGATAAACTGATAATGAAAATTATTACCTGCAGTGTCAAAATCTAGTTTTTTCACCTTTTTTCAGATTAAATAATAAACCTATTTTAAACATGAATAAATCACGTTACAGCATTTTTTAAACCAAATTACTCAATGACTTAAAGCAGACCTGGGGTCACATAATCTAGCGTGGGATTTCTGGTTGGTTTCTGGGGCTCCAGGCAGAATAGACCGTCACTAAGCTGCTTTGTGTAGTCAGTACATATACAGTATATGTGCACTGACAAGTTCTTAAAAGCAGCACAGTACTTATGGGCCCACTGCTAATTTTTGCCCCCCTAACACTAGATGAATTAACTATAATGTGCCCACTTCCAAAAATACTACTGAAGACTATCTCTTATGTATTATTATGACACACTCAGCAGCATCTACCAGTTAATATTAAAAGTCTGTTCACTATCTCAACCCTGACATATTATCTCTCTGTGCTTAAAAGGTCTTTAAACTTGACCCTGAATCCTCCATCTGCAGACTTTAATTTGATCTAATGATAGCAGCTGTAGCCTAAATGTCAGTGTCGTTCACTTAGCTGCCATCAGCCTTTTGTACTTTTCTAAACTCCTTCACATCTTTAAATCTAATCATTTAATTTCATCTAATGTTAAAGATAAAGCTTGGAATATATATCAGCCCTATACATGTAAGTGTAACCTCTTTATTTAGCAGCTGGTGTCTTTACGTTGTAATCCTGACATGTAATCCATCTGTTCTGCCTCTTTATGTGTTTGACCTTAACTGCAACCCAATGAAAGACGACTGGAACAACTCAGACATTATCATTATCCCGACATGTTCTCCATCTGCTGTTCAAATCTGTTTCCAGTTTAATGAAGAAGCTCCGTGTTAGTCCGGATTTCATCGCTGTTCATTTATACTCCGACACATCGTCAGAACTGACATGATTATTATTGTCCATTAAAACATCTTTAAACCACAAAGCATCAGTTTTCCTGAGGTTGTAGTGTGTGTGTGTGTGTGTGTGTGTGTGTTGCTACTGTACTCTGGCATTACGGCTGTAATAACATAATCCCACAGATTTGGCCTGACAGCAAGACAGTATGCTGCCGATTTCAACTGACAGTAGGGAATTATCGTCACCATGCACTTTACAGACGGCTAGACGTGTGTTATTATTGCTGCAGAGAGTCTCAACATGTGGTCTGTGGACCTCTTGTGGGACACTAAGAGTGCCAGTTTAGTTTGGAAGTTAGTAGTCTGTTTAACCTTTTTTAACATCTATATGCTGTCCACATTATATGACCACCCTGTAAATAAATCATTGATATGAAATAAAATTATTAAGAACATCGTCATTGCCTTTCACCTTAACATATGTTGCTGCTGTGCAAATTAAAAAGTTAAAATTTGCTCCAAAAGTTTAAAGACACATAAGGTACAAGGCGAGAGCAAGACAGAAAATTAATCAACAACTTTGATAATTGATTAAAGGGCGGGTTCACAGTTTTTCAAGACTGTCTTAAAACAACAGTCTGGTGCCTAAATGAACCCTGGAACAGGTTTTTCTCGCTGTAATCATTCTTCCTGCTAATATTGGCTGTTAGAAGATCCCTTCTAAACTTACAATGTAAGTGATGGGGGACAAAATCCTCATGAGCAAAAATGTACTTAAAAGTGTATGTGAAGATAATATGAAGCTTCAGTAGTCTGAGTTAGTCAAGTGAAGTGGATATCTTTCACAGTTACAGTCATTTTAGTAAAAAAATTCCCTCTTTGTGTTTCCTCGGACAGTGTTTCCCTGTTGAGCTGCGGTGGAAGTATAGTAACAAAAAGAGGGACTTTGGCACTAAAAAGACTGTAACGTTGAAAGATATCTACTTGATTTGACTCATTTGGATGAAGCTTCATATTAGCTTCAGATAAACTTACTTAATACATTTTTACACAGAAGGACGACTGTGGATTTTGTCCCCCATCACTTACATTGAAAGTTAATAATGAAGGGGTCTTCTAATGAACAGGAGCAAGAAAAACGTTTAATCTTTAATCGTTTAAAATCTGCTTACAGCTTCTCAAATGTAAGAATTTGCTCTTTTTCTCTGTTTTATATCATTGAAACTTCAAATTTATTTTTATTTTGTTGATGGGACAAAACAAGCAATCTGAAGATGTTATTTTCTGACATTTTATATACTAAACAATTAATTAATTAATCTGATAAATTAATTCAATTTTGCAAATTAATTTTTTGCATATTTTTAAATTTTACACACCTACATGAAACTTGACCATTCTCAAAAGCCAAAATGCATATTCAATGCAAATATGCTTCCATACACATCACTACTAAACTGTAGAAAAACTCAGAAACAGATGAGATAATTACCAAATACAGACCCACTTCAGACTGTGTCCTCTCCGCACATATGCTCCTTAGAGGAGTTAAATTGTTTTTGTAAACTAAACGTCAGATTAAATTCCCATTTCAACAGAAACGCCTGCTCCCCATAGCCAGGCAGCATCATCCCACATACAGCCGGGTCAGGAGGAGGGTCAGGAGGAGGGTCAGGAGGAGGGTCAGGAGGAAGGTCAGGAGGAAGGTCGTGGAATCAGCAGACATGTTTCCAGGTTTACTTGTTTTTTACCGAATCAGTGAGGGTCTGAATGGAGGATCAGAAGCCTTCACATTTTGGCTGCTGCAACTTTGAGCTGTCTTTTTTCCCCCACAGATTGCATCCACAAAACGTTTGACCTCTGTATGACACCTCGCAGTCCTTCTGAAGTGCTCACATTGTGACTGAACATCTAACATTTGCCGTTAACGAGACACGTCTTGCAGTTTCCTTTGTTCATTTTAAAGGTGTGTCAGCAGCTCACGTTCAAATCTGCTTACACTGAGCGAGCAGGGTCAGTTTTTGGCTCAAGGACACTTTGACTGCATATTTCCCCACCGAGCACTTGACTTGATCTCAATACTTATGCTTTGGCTCTCGCCCAGAATCTGTTAGTCTGAGCAGCAAATACTGTACATGTTCAAAAAAATGCAGAAACAGCTTCAGGTACCAGAAATCTGCACCTGAGATGAGAGAAAATAGGAACCAAGTATCAGAAATTCGCTTTTTCTATTTCTATTCATACTGAAAAAAATTGGTCATTTTTTATGCTTATAGGGTGTTACTAAAGGCACTGAATGACAATCCCTGTCCTGGAAACAGTGTAAAGTCGCTGATGGAAGATACTGAAATAATGAATTTCATTAATGTGTTGGACAAACTCATGATTGGGTCTTCAACACTTTCCAGAACAGAGAAGAAACCCACACAGCAGCAGCTAGTAAGGACATAAAGCCTCCAAAAAAATTTAAATTTAGAAGCTGAGATAGTGAGGAAGAAAAACTGTGTTTGTTTTTTATTTGAAATGCTTGGATTGTGAAGAAGTGTGAAGAGAAATTGGCCTGATGAGCTGTCAGAGACTTATTATTTCTTTTCTACTGAGTGTTGGTGCTCTAACAGGCTTCCTCGGACGAATTTTACCAGTAGAAGTACATTTACTCAAGTACTGTACTTAATTGTACTTGTACTTTGAGTATATTCATTTTTAGTACTTGATACTTCTACCCCACTACATTTCAGAGGCATATATTGTACTTTTTATTCCACTACATTTATTTTACAGCTTTAGTTATTAGTTACTTTTCAGATTCCATTTTTACATAAAATAACAATAAATAATGATGAGCTTATAAATAACACTGCATTGTTAAAGATTAAACCAGTCATTCCCAAACGTTTTCATCTCATCATCTCATGACCTCTCAGATTTATCTTGTGACCCTTAAAAAGCAGTTGAAACTAACTCCACCTCAAGCAGGTACATCAATCAAATGTAATAAAAAATGTTACATTTCTTCAGTATATCAGTCACAACCCGATTTTCTGCAAAAGAAATACTTTTACTTCAGTACTTTAAGTATATTTGTCTGGTAATACTTCTATACTTTTACTTAATTAGGATTTTAAATGCAAGACTCTTACTTGTAATTAAGTATTTTTACATTGTGGTATTGATACTTTACTTGCTTTAAGGATCTGAGTACTGTCAGTGGTACATTTCACACATCAGTTTTTCTATTCTAGCTGAGAGAAGGAAGCATCTGCTTAAACACCATCTTTTTTTTAACATTAATTTCTGAATTTGAAAGAAAGGATTTAGTCTCAGATAAAACAACCACAAAATATGATGGCAAATTGTTCCAAAATGGTGTAACTAGGATGTCCAAGGTCTCAGTGTCGTTTTAGAGTTTTATCCGAACGTGTGAAACATAAATATACTGTAAAAGCGGCGGTGTGAAAGGACTGACGCTGGCATATGGACGTCCCCGTCTGTCTATATGAAACACCAGCAGCCTGCTGCCAGATAATACATACAGGTCTTCTTTAATACAAAGAAATCTCGTATTATTCTGCCCATTACGTAAAAGGATGAGATTATCGATACGCAGATTAATAAGCGCCCAATGGTGTTCCAGCACAACGCCCCACCCTCCTCCCCTCCTCCCCTCCTCCCTCCACCTGCCCGTCTGCACACAACACTTCAATCATCCAGATAAAAATAGAAAATCCCACAATGACTTGCAGTTTAGTTGTTAGATTTTAGTCTTTATTGTACTATTTTTTCTTGACAATTTGCTAGCGGACATGTGAAAACTTGGACCAACAAAACATCATCAACATTATTATTATTTTTTAATTACAGCATATCGTCAGACTGCAGTAACAGTGAGAAGATGTGTTTTTAAAAAATAAAACAAGAAAGAAAAAGAGAATCCAAACCAAACAGGAAAAAGAAAAAACATTTTGACTTTAATATTCAATGGTGATTTTTCTTTTTTTTTAAATTCATGTACACAATATAACAGTCTAAAAACATTAAACACACAGAGCTGAAGACATTGCAGTGTTGGTTGGGAAGTGGCAGTCCTCAGGGCAGTTTATATACTGTAGCAACATGGTCCTGCTGTACTGTCAAATATCTACTGGGACGGATGGGGAGGAGGGGGCGAAGGGGTTTGGGGGGGTGACTACAAACCAAAATGGCCGTCAATATAAAACTAACAGTCTTTTTTTTTTTGTTCTTTTTTTTGTTGTTCTTTAAATCCACCAATCAGGAGTCGGCAGAGACAGAGAGCAGAGTTTAAGGAGGGCGGCGGGAGAAGGAGAGGGGGGTGGAATGTCTCGATTTTCATTTTTTACATTTCTGCATTTTCTTTTCTCTCGTAGACAATATAAAATCCCACAAACAAGCAAAGAAAAAAATAATAAAAACACTGGATGTACATGTTTGTTTGTATGTCTGCATGTATCGGACGGAGGGGATGACGGATGGATGAAGGGATGGATGGATGAAGGGTTGGATGGATGGATGGATGAAGGGTTGGATGGATGGATGGATGGATGGATGAAGGGATGGTTTGATGGAGGGGAGGCGAAAAGAAGGGCTTGAATTATTGCTTTCTGAGTAAGTATTATTTTTCACTTCTCATCTACATGAATTGCATCTCTCTCATTCTCTCTTTCTCACCATGGTGATCTGTTAACACGTGATTACTCCGTTTATTCGGGAGGAAGGAGGAGGAGGAGGAGGAGGGATGAAGGGAGAGAGGAGGAGGTGGGGGAGGAAGGAGTTAGGGGAGGGGGGGCGGGGCTCAGAGCTCCTTGCTCAGCGAATCCCGGGCAGTTCTAATCCTCTTTGTGTGGCCTCACACGTTTCCCGCCTTTTTGTCTGGTAAATGATAACAGAAGAGATTGAAAAAATGTATTAAAAAATAGGTCTTGGAAAAAGGATAATAATAATAAACAGTCATATAAAAAGGGTTATATGTTGTATGTGTGTTTAGTGTTTAGTACAGTCTCTCTAGTGTTGAGTTAGTTTAAGTTATTTTGTGTTAAGGACGTACACAAAGCAAACAACAACAACAACAACAGTTTCATGAGGAAAATATGACAAAGTGTCGTCACATTATAATGAAGGATCATCATCACGATAACCAACAGGAAGACATACAGTCTGTCTGTCTACCTGTCTGTCTTTCATCATTTCCCTTTTTGTCCCTACAGTGGCAGGTACCTGTATTTGTGCCTTTTTTTGGTTTTACTGTCCTTTGTGCTCAGAGACTCTTGACCTTGAAGAAACGATTTTTCCCTGAAATCAAATAACCTGACCATCCACTTGTATGTTGTCTGTCTGTCTGTATTTCTGTCTTTCTGTTTGATTCCCCGCAGAGACAGAAAAAAACAGGGAGAGAGATGGCAGAGAGAGAGAAGGCTAGTTAATCTGGCTTGTTGAAGAGGCTCCGTGACACTTTGATTTTGCCCACTAATCCGTTGATGGACTGAACTCTATTGATGTCTGCTAAAACCAGCTTTTCTCTTCCACAGCAAACAGAGAGCTAACTATCTAAGCTACAGCTAGTTAGAGCTAGCAGCCAGCTGCCTATGCAGCGCAGCAGCTGGAGGATCGAGGAGGGAGGCCAAAACACGAAGGTCGAGACTCTTTAATGTGTTGTGTTCTGATCACACATATTGTTTAGTGTTTTTCGAATCTATATAAAGGACCTACAATCAACCTTTTCCCTGGCCATTGTCCGTTGCTCATCATTTTAGAAAGAAGAACAAGGATGAGTTTTGCAGCATGCTGTTGTAACTGTTTGAATACTGAGAATACTTTGTGCTTTCCACTGAAAACGAATAATCACAAATTCAATTTGACGGCCCGGTTTGTAATCTAAAATTATGAAGTTTCCTTGACAAAATTGCAAAATTTACCTGAGATTATTATCATTTTGGTGTCGCAGCAGCAGTTTAGGCCAATTCAGCATTGACATGGAAGACAACGAGATGCAACGGAGAGAAAGAAGACTTCATGCCAACACCAGTAAAAACCTGAAATCTCATACTGAAACTGAACGAATTTACAGTAAAATTATTACTGAACACTGCAGTGACTCTTAATATTGGATGGAAGACTTGCCTGCATAGAGATGAGAATCTTAGGTGCAAAAATGGAGGTGACGTTTTTCTTTCTAGTTGCATTTGAAAAGTTTGAGATGATGTTGTCAGATAGTGTAGATTTGATTGACAGCACCTGTGTTGAAGCTTTGTAGGAGCCTTGCAGCGTGTGTCCACACCGCAGCCACGATTTTTAGTTGTCAATCTCACAGGTCTGACAGTACAGATACGCTTGTATGTTTTAATCAATACAGCTGTTTGCACCGGTCGCAAAACAGTTCGCGTTTCACCTACATAATCATGACATTAAGCATATTTTTAGGCTTCAAGTCTATTTTCTTTTGTTTTAGGTGCAAAACAGTGATTGTATATTGGGCTATGAGCTCTGCCAAAGTGTTGTGACCTACAGAGTCTGATTACCCACTAACGTGCTAAAACAGCAGCGGAGGATGCCAGTTTCACAGTTGTTTCAGTTGAAAGTACGTTTTTGTGCTTTTTCTATACTTGAAGTTGAAGTTGAACTAATATCTGAATGGTGGAGAAGCGGTACGTTAGCGATACTGCCATGTACATGTCATATGGGGGTTACCATCATTATCAGCCACCAACTAGTAAATAATACCGTTCATGTCAACATCCAAGTTGTAACTAGGAAAACTTATATATCGGACACAGAGCTTAACAATACAGAGGTGCCTGACAACGCAAAACACCATGGACACTGAAATGTCAGCGAAAGTCCGTCATTTAAAATAATGAAACTGAAATTTAATGAATATAACTTTATATTGTCATTGCACAGTATTTTTTTAACCATCAAATGACCAACTCTGCAATGATACCGTCTTAACTCGCCTGATGACATGAACGTTTAAATTTTCTAAACGTGAGAATCTGTTCTGTTGCTAGCTTCCATCCCACATGACATGAACGTGGCAGTTATAGCTGTGACCCAGTTTTACAGATCCATAACATAAAAATGCCATTTTTTTCTGTGAAAGCTATTTAATGTGACCCTAGCTAGTGCAATTAAGTGCATCTCATAAAGAAATGTACATTTAATGGTGTCACATGCTTGAATGTTATTTTTTTGTAAAAAGCAGCTGCTGGTGTGTATCCAACACCGCGGAGAGCTTGGCGCAGTTTCAGGCCTCAGTGTGCCAAACACTGGGTGTTAAACAGAGTTCAATTTTAGCAAAAGAGTTTTAGCTTCAAAGAGGCTTCCAGTAAATCACACAGCAGCAGCCGGAGCCGCGATGCTCTCCACAAGCATCTGTTGAGCTGTATGAGATCAAAGTGAGGCGGTTGCTGGACACCGAGCCTCACACAGCACTTGAATGGAGAGGAGGCTGGGACTGATAAATAATGGAGGAGGGAACAGAGCACCTTCTGGTTCACAGGCACTTCACCTCCTGTTGCTCAGTGTCCAGCAGCTCCGAGCGGCTCCCAGGTGGGAACGTGGGAAACGGTACAAACAAGAAATGAAGCGTTGCTGGAAAAGAGCTCAGCAAAACCGCCCTGAGATAACGAAAAGCTTAAAATGTCAGGAGATGTAAAATTTGATCTCCATTGTCAGATTTCCTCATATCAGTGCTCAATTCATTCATGTCTGTGGGTCAAAATGGACCTAAACTGCACCAGAAAGAGATCAAATCTAACATGTTAATGCTACAGCTGCTTTTGAAGGATTGTTTCATGTAAGCTTGCACAGTGACAGGCCATGTAGCAGTCAATCTGATATTTATATTTTTTATACAAATTCATGATCAGTCAGCTTTCAACCGTAGCTGCCCTGGAAATCTGTGGCCTACTCACCACCTGAGTCCTTGTTACTATTAAATCAGAGCTGCCAAGTTTTGACTTCAGGTTGGTGGGAGTCGGGGGGGGGGGGGACTAGTCATCCGACACTCCCCACTTTAGTCTCTCAGGTCTATCCAAATAGAAGTAATATCTGAATAAATTATCAGCTCCACTGGATTTGTTGTTGTTGCACGCTTTTGGTTCAAACAGATGATGATTGGTGCGTTCATGGACAATCCGTGAAAAGTGCTGCCTTAACTTTGTTTCGCTCTGCACGTCAGCCTGTCTGAACTTGAAAAAAAAAATGCTTTTCCTTCGCTTAAAAATCACAAATTTCATATTGGAGTAAGCGAAGACGAAAAATTAGTGTGAGAAAAGGCATGTGTGGTGTGAGATCTGTGCCAGTTGCGTGAGTCTCATGGTCAAAGCGTCAGACTTGGCAGCTCTGGTTAAATGGTTTTGCTGTTTGACTGTTCATGAACTTGACATTAAAATATTCCTCCTGACAGGTAACAAGGGAAGGGATGCTTCTCTCTCTCTTCATCTCTCTTCTATCAAATACTCACAGGTTATGTACACGTGAACACTTATTAAACAACTACATTACAATTTCTTTAAAGGGTTTTGGGAACAACCACTGCATTTTTTTTATCATGCAATCAATCACCCAACATAGCAGAAGGAAGTTGGCATGCCTATGTATTTGTAGGTCCTGCATATGCATGTGTAACTTTAATAAGTAGTTCGACATTTTGGGAAATCCACTTATTCAGTTCCAATTTCATGTCTGTTTGTTAAGTACAGAGCTGGAGTTGTTTTGTATGACCAAAAAAGTTTCAATTTAGAAGACTCAGAAAACCAGCAATTCTTCACATTTGAGGAGTTGGAACTGGTTAATTTTTGGCATTTTGGCTTCATAAAATAACTTTGGTAATTGATTAATTGACTAATCGTTTCAGCTCTACAACTGTGCAGATTTGACAAGGAATCAAGAAAGTCCAGCTGGTGTCTGTCAGGAAATATTTTGTCAATATAAAACGTCATTTTTATATTTCTGTTTGTTGGAAATGAGTATAGAGCTGCTGGTAGCAATTTTTTTTCAACTCTGGACAGAGCGAGGCTAGCTGTTTCCCCCTGTTTCCAGTCTTTATGCTAAGCTAGGCTAACCACACATAGACTCCAGTTCTATACTTAACACACAGCATGTTTCCCAAAAATGCTGATCAATTGCTGTAACGTGTGTTTGCATGCGTACATGTGTACTAGGCTGTGCTAATATGTTTACTTGGCACATTTAAGTGAACGAGTATTTATTTCCACATACATGTGTTTATGTGCATAAATGTGCATTTCTCTGTTATTAGTATCTAATGTCGGCGTCGTGACACCCATTTAGACCATTGTCGACGCACAGCTCCCTCTCTAATTGGTCAGTTGCTGCTGACATCACGTTCTGAACGATAGCCACCGCCGCATCTCGAAGATCTCTCTTTCTCATCTCCTCCTCCTCATCTTCCTCCTCCTCCTCCCCCACTCTCTCTCCCTGGTCACAGGACTTTGCACCATCGTGACAACCTCCATTTTGTGGAGACTCTGCCTCCCCTACCTCCCCCTCCTCCTCCTCTCTGCTTACTGCTAGTGCTAGCTCAGTTTCTTGACAGCTGGTTTTAGTTTGTTTACTGCTATCGTTTGTTAGTGCTGGTAGTCTGTTGTTAGTATCTCCTTCTTTGCTGCTGTTGCTGTTTTGTGGCTCGGCAGAGTCCCAGTCGGCGTGCTCTAACTCACCGCTGTTCACAGCCGCCGTGGCGTTGATGATCTTGGCGTTGGCCTCCTCTTTCGCTCCTCCTGCCTCCTTGCTCTTCTTCATGGGGCTGCTCCCCGTCGTCTTCTCCTCCTCCTCCTCCTGGTGATTGTGTGTGGTGTTCTCCTCTGCTGTGCCGTTGGAGCAGTTGTTCTCCCCATTGGTCACTGGAGCTTCGACTGGCGTCTTCTCCACCTCCTTTGCCACCTCCCCGGCGCTCTCTGGCGCCGGTGTCTTCTCGGCCACTGCTGCATCTTTGTCATTGGTCTCCTCAGTTGCTGTGGCAGGTTCACCATCAGCGTCTGCTTCCTCTACTGCTTCTCCTCCCTCTCCTCCCTCTGCAGCCTCCTCCTCCTCCTCCTTGGTACCTTCGCCCTGGTCCACACTGGCGGACTTGCCCTTTCGCAGGATGAAGTTCTTCAGGGAAACTGCTCGGCCAAAGTGTGAGCGCTTGGCCTTGGCTGACTTGCCGTCTTTGCTCTCCTCTGCTGCTCCTTCCTCACCTGAAAGAAGGCAGTTCATGGTTAAAGCTTCTTTATAAATAATGAGATTTTTAATGATCACCCTTAAAAGTGTGTCTCCAAAAACAAAAAAAGAAGAATCAAAAATATTTGATTTCAATTTCTCTGAAATATGCTATTTCAGAGAAATGAACGTAAGTCCAATATTCACTCTCCTTTTAATTCTGGTCTGGTCTCTACAAATTCCTGAGAAACTTATCTTTCTCTTTAGATGTTCCACGTTCTTCACTGTGAATGAATTTTCATATATGAAATGTGCCTATTTTCATATATGTATGTATGAAATGCTCCTTAGACAAGCAGACAGTGAGGGACAGACAGCTGTCTTCTCCCTGGTCGAGCCAACCTGGCTTTATGACTTTTGCCATACAGACAGTAAAGTAAAGTAAACAGTTTTATAGCGATGTTGTGAATAGGGGCGCCTGGGCGCTGCATGAATAGCTGAGAGTGAGTCAAATTGAATTTGAATTGACTCCAAAATGTCAACATTAAAACGCAAGGTGGAAATCAGATTTGAAAAAATACCATTTGCAATGAAACAACTCATATTTTTATCTGCTTCGACTCTGGTGTATAATCAGCATCTCATTTGTTTTTTCACTTTGCATTACTGCAAGTTTTTCTGAGCTGTGCAAGAGGAATTGAGGTGAAAATCAGTTTAAACTAATTTCCCCCGGGCATTCTCCACTTAAAAAATCAGTAGAAACCAAAAAGACTGAGCCTAACATATACTATTTCGCCCAGGGTTCTGTATTTTTGTACCATTTTCTTGACACAGCCAGGAGCAAGCTAAATTTAGTCTTTACTGTTGACTGAAGCTACAGCATGATTTAAATTTCATATCAGACGTTGAATATTTTATTTGGGAGAATGTTCAATTACATTACCTCCCCCAGAGTTAGCAAGCCACTAACTTCCCTGTCCAGGGAGCACAGACAGACATGAAATGAGTGTGAACACGCTGTCAGCTTCTGAGTCTGAATTTTTTAATGGTGTCCATTTTCAATAATACCAAACACAAAGCTTGCTCTTTTAAACACTAGAGTCTAGACTACATACATAAGGCTTTATTCCACGTTATTTCCAGCTCAATTAAAACTGCAACACTGCTTCTAAAAAAAATACATGAAATTTGACATGAAAGTTTGTCAGGATAGAAGAAAAAGCAAAGTTCTGCTCCACAAATATGTGTGCATTTTTTATGAGACATTAGATAATTTGACCTCTTTGGGCCTCGAACATTTACATAAATGAAACCATCCGAGAAGTTTAACAAGAAAATCAAGCATCTGAAGGATATAATAAAATACTTTAGGAGAATATCCTATACTCATAACCTCACAGTTTAAAACAAAACCTGATTTAAAAGTCTGAAAAGATGTGACAAGAATCTGGATTTGAACTTCATCATTATCTCTCTAATGTAACTCAGACAAACCTGCTGAAAGTTCAGTTTTGTGGTTTATTTGTCAGACTTGGATGTTTGTGTCATCTCACCTGAGGTGGTGGCTGCAGTTGCGTCCTCCTCCCCGGTGGGGGCGCACTCTGTGTTGGCGCGCTTGGACTTGGGGATGACTCGCTTCTTAAAGGAGGTCCAGATCTCGTTGGCATGTTGCGTCACCGTCCCACCTCCTGCCGTCGCTGCCTCGCCTCCCTCGGCCTTCTCCTTCTCCTCCCCTCCCTCCGTCTTAGCCTCCTCTGCTCCTCCCTCTGCCTTAGCCTCCTCTCCTCCCTCTCCTCCCTCTGCTTCTACTGCTGCTGCCGCCGCTGCCGCCTCCTCTGGCTTTTGGTTGTCGGCGGAGTCTTTGTCGGAGCCCTTGGCCTTGCCGCTGATGCCAACCATGGACGAGTCCCTCTTCAGGCCCTGGAAGGTCCATGAACGTTTCAGCTTCCACCTCTTCTGCCCCGACTCCTTGGAGTCCAGCGTGGAGGAGTCTCCACCGCCTCCTTCTCCCTCCGCTCCCTCTTCCTTCCCATCCTCTCCTCCTCCTCCGCTCTTCTTGTGCGCCTTCTGAGCCATGAGCTTCTTGAAGGAGTGCCAGCGCTTCATGTGCTTGGTGGTTGCCGAGGAGGACGAGGCTTTCTGCTCGCCCTCTGCGCCTCCCTCTGCTCCTCCTGCTGCTCCTCCCTCCTCTATGGTAGAGTCTGCAGTGATGTTAAGTGCTTCAGGATCTTCCAGCCGGTCCAGGGATTTGGACCGGACCTTGACTTTTTTCTGGGGTTCTGCGGCGGCACCATCCTTCTTTTCGGTGCTACGATGGGAGAAGATCCTCGCCACTGGCTTCCTGATCAGATCCCGGACTGTGGATTTAGCCTCTGCCGGTTTGCCCTTCTCTGCCTTCTTCTCCTCCTCCTTCTCTCCATTTTCTGGGGTTTTCTCTATCGCCGCCTCTCCTTCTGCACCTCCCTCTGCACCTCCCTCAGCCGCTGCAGCCTCCTCTCCTCCTTTTTCTCCCTCTTTCTCCCCTCCCTCGGCTGCATTCTCCTCTCCTCCGGCTGTGCTCTGCTCTTTCTTCTTCCTTCCTCCCATCACCTTCCCCAGACCGCTCTTGTTGAGGAAGGAGTCCAGGAATGAGGTCTTGGCCTCAGCAGAGGAGGCATTTTCTGAGCTCTGAGGAGGTGCCGCCTCCCCGCTTGCTGCTCCCGCTCCCTCCTCCGCTCCTGCTGCATCGTTATTCACAGTCTCTTTGTTATCAACAACTTCGCTGTTGACAGCTGTGCCATCTTTATCGACAACCTCGCTGTTGACAGCCGTGCCATCTTTTTCGACAACTTCGCTGTTGACAGTCTCTGAGTTTGCGTTGGCGGTTTTAGCTGGTTGCTCCGCCTCCGTCGGCTTACTCTCAGGGGTTTTCCCGTCTTCCTGGACCACCGGCGCCGCACTGGCCTCCGTTGCTGCCATTTCGGAAAGGGAAAACAAACAATAACAACAAAAAAAGTGTGTTCCTTCTTTCCTTCCCTGGCCTTCTGCCCTCCTCTTCCTCTCTCTCTCTGATGTTTCGTTCCTCCCGCTGTGGTGGCGCTCTCAGGTCATGGAGAGCAGGGTGGAGAACAGTTGCTAGGAAGAAAGATACTCAGCATCCTACTAGTCCCCCAAACTCCTGCAGAGAAAAGGCCAGACAGGAAGGAGAAAAGGTTGCAGGGATGAGAAGAGGGGCAGAGAGAGAGGAAGAGGCACAGATGGTTAATAGTCTCAATCAACACCATAGACCCTCAATTAGTCTGGTCTAGACTGTGCATTGAATGGGGAATGAAGTGTAACATAATATAGAATCTCAGCGGGAAGAGAAATGCAATTATGATGTTTTCCTAATCAGTCACACTTCCAAAATTCACACCCTGTGTGATTGATGTGGAACACACACACACCAACAACACACACACACACTGTTCCTTTATCTTTCAAATGAAATGGCTGAAGCTGGAGGTTTTCGGAGATGCAAAGACTTGCATCAGACAGCAGCAATAAAAAAGGCTTTGGCTCCCAAAAGCTGCATGTTTATTCTGTTGGGAGTTTGCTACTTGAATTTGTTTCAAACCCAAGAGCTCTGAGTTGGATGTCAAGGTATTTTCAATCGTTTTCTGTCCCATTTCAGCTGAGACGCGTCACTCAAGCAACACAGTGATGCATGTTGAATGTTGTATCCAAATGCCACAAATTCAAACTAAAAACCATTAAACTCTTTAAAGGGATACTCCAGTGATATTCCTGGAGATTACAAATAGAATCGTCAGCATTGAAGCAGCAGCGGCTGATTATATCTCGTCCCTAGTGTGGGTCAAGCTCAAAAAACATTGGATCCTACGATTCTAAAAATGCTAATTTAGACTAGCATCTTTTGTTAGACCCTCCATTACCTTGTAAAAACCCACATCTTTCAAACTCCAAGCCTCAAGCTTGTAAGCATTCGGTTAAATATTTGAAGTCATCATCATCAGTTTTGTTTTCCCAAAGATCCTTTAGAGCCAACAAAGACTTTATACAACTGTTTTCAGGCTGAGTAGGCTTTGGCTGTTGGGTCTGAACCATGAGCCACTAAGTGTTAAGTGAAAATGTATAGTTTTGATAATTTCTACACTCGTCCACTAAATGCCGAAAAAGACAAATCAAAAGCACAAAAATCTAAGAGGAAAGTTTTAATTTGCAAATGTGGACTAACGTGTTCACACTGCTACCAACTGGAAAAAGATCTACTGACCACAACTCACTAAACTAGCTGAGTATTTTTCAGAAGTAGTCTTTGTATGAACACTTCACTTTCCCTCTGTTTTCAAACCGTTCTTTCATGCAGTCCACAAACCACAAAAGTGGCTTTAAGGATGTGAAGGATGTGTCATTCTTAATTTTTCTTATTGTCAACAAATCCCATGAAAAGACCAAAACCAATAATGTTTTAGCTCCTCTCTCAATACTTTCTTCTTTCTCTACCCTGTCTGTGGCATTCAGCCCCAAGCCCACTGCTTCTTACTAAATCCTCAGTTTGGTGCAGGCGAAGGACAGAAGCAGCATACAAAGGAAAAGGAGAGAAGGAGAGGTGGTCCACACACTGGGTAATGATGTAATGATGCAACGTTTTCACCTTCTTTACTTTTTATATTTGAAAACAGGTCAAAAATATAAAACAAATTATTTTTAAAAAGGCCCATTAATATCCTAAAACAGATGTCCACTGTAGTTTTTAGCAAACAAGCCGGAGGAAATAGTGCATTTCTTGGGGACTATTTTCAGCAGCGGATTAATCCACATTTGGTGCTCTAGTGAGTATTTCTGGCAGCATTTGTTGATGTGTTTTAACAGTTTTAGAACAATGGAGCTCTGCGGCACAGAGGAACAAGAGATAGGAGATAGAATAAGAGATAGATGCACACACAATACATGTTGGTAGATAAATTCATTGTCGGTTTGGGTCTTTTCATGGCATTTGTTGACAAGAAACATATAGAATATCACCAGACCTATCCAGACCGATCCTTAAAACACTACTTGGTTGTAACATCTTTGGAGAATTTAATGAATGAATCAGCGGATCAATGAATATGTGAGTCACACATACTGATGTGGAGTAACCGACATTCAGCTGAGGGAAACTGTGGAGAGTCCAGACGTTTAGTGAACACAGTCAGACACTCTCAGAGGAGAAGCTGAAAAAAATGATTCAGACTGAAGGAGGCAGAGGGACGCAGACAGAGAGGCACTCAGGTGGAGAGACAGTCACACAGGGGAGATGGAGGAGCGAGCGAGGGAGGAAAACAGTCAGGCAGAGAGAGAGAAAGAGAGAGGTGTAAGCACATACATCACATGCTCCAGATAATCTCACTATGTTGTTGCCACAACTGACTGACTGACTGACCAACTGGATGACTTACTGGTTGACTGGCTGCCATATTGGCTTGCTGGATACAGTTTCAGTCTTACTGCCCGGGAGACGAGATGGCTGACTGACTTACTGAGTTACTGACTGGATAACTCATTTACATTGTCTCTTGATGGCTACTAGTTAGCTATCTGGCTAGCTGATTTACTGACTGACAGACTGAACGGCTGGCTGGTTAGTTTAGTCACTTTTTAATCAGTAAAACGAACTATCTGTGAACTGTTTCAACACATTTCACATTCATGAATTACATTCACAAGCTGTAAATGCACAGTAGTTTTTTTTACAGTGGCTCTCTGTATGTTTATGTGCGAAAAGTTTACATGTGAAAATCACCTGCAGCCCTTTGCTGCCCACAGTGAGACAAACTGTCCTTTTTTCAGTTGGCAACCAACAAAAGTGCATCACAGCAAAATCTGGTAAGAAGGACAGACAGTTGAGTGTCCGCCCGTTCAGTCTCACCTATCACCTATGCTGTGTTTTAATACAGTCGAATTCATGATTAAGAAGCTCTCATTTACATACATTTTCTTTTGCTGTTGTCAGTAAACGGAACAATGATTTATCATGTTAACATGCAGTCATTCCCATTGCTGTACTGGTGATAAACTCATTATTTTATGATACAGCTTTAAAATTAGTGAGCACAAAAAGTTAGAGGAGACTGAAAGTCCTTCTTCCACACACTGCCACACAGCCCCTGACCTTCACTGGGCAGCTTACCTCATCATTTTACTAAAGCTCTGTTTTCCCCAGTAGGCTACACACTTTAAGATTTATACCCCAACATTTTAGTCTGGACTGAGGGCTGAAACGACGATGAGTTTACAAAAGTAACCAGCCTAGTGTGAACGTGGTCTGAATGGTGACGCAGTCCTCTACTATGAAAGCTTTATCACCTCGGCTTGACGGTGACATTTGTCCTAACGTGACCTGACTAACTCTCCAACCACCCTGTTGCCTGAATGGCTAGTAGTTCAAACAGCTGTCTACTAGTCTAATTAGCTTATTTGCTGACCGGTTGACTGACTGGTGACTTTGCTGGCTGGTTCCTGACCGCATTGAGTTTCCTCCGGCCTCAGTGCTGCACTGACTCTTGTTTACTACTCTGAGCTTTAAATCACTGGTAGCCTATTAGCGCTGATGCACATAGCTCATTTACTCTGCCCTGCTAGTAGCCTAAAGATAGAAACGGTCACCTACACCTCGCACTCAGAAACAGCTACACACTTTCACTATCAGCCAGTATTAGAATCACAGTGTTAATCAGCTGGTGCAAAACAAGTACACAGATTAGTCTCATTGACATCGGTGCAGAGGCTAGCAGCAACATCATGCACACCACATACTTTCAGCCTCCTGCAGGAGTCCCTTTGGTTTCTGCTGGAACGCAATACTTTATCTTCCAGAGTTTATAGGATCTCATCAGTGAGTGATTTATCTTGGGTGCCGTATGCTGGACTCTTCGACTCTGCATATTCGACTAATTAGTTTCTGTTTGCAGTTACAACAGGCGATGAACAGCTTTCATTTGTCCCGCGACACATTTGCTCAGACTGTTTGGAGAATCACATTAGCAGCTGAATTTGGACATAGATTTTGAAGCTCTTAATCTAATATTCTGCTTATCAAAAATTCAGCCATTGATGGTTGTATTTATCAAAATACTTCACATGCAACAGTAGAATCTGCTCTCTTTATTCTGCAATATTCTTCTCAGCTCTATTTTATTTAACCTTCTCTATTCTTTTCTGTTTATCCAGGATGTCTGCAAGACCTTGAAGAATCTTAAAATATCTGAAATTCTCTAAAATTGTAGAAGTCTTAAAAGCGCTGTCGTGCATTCTTGGTGCATCATTGTTCTGGTGATACATTTAAACAGACATACAGACTATTTTCATACACTATTTTTATTTCTCTGATTCCTCTCTGACTTCCCATCATATGAATCAATGCTGATTCAGTTAACGCCACTCTACCTCCATACTGTTTTGTTTCATCACTACTTTTGTTTGAGTTTTTGGTTCTTATTTTCTGCACGTGTTTCCACTGTGAGACATATTTTATGCTTGAAACTCAACACAATTCACAGTTGAGTTCAAAGCATCAACAGTGAGCTGGGTGAATACTGGAGGATTTAAGCGCGCCAATGACAAATTCACAACTTTTGCATGATCAGTTTAGAGTGAGGGCACTGTTCTTCCAATGCAAAAGAGCGAGAGGCTCAATCCAGATGTCTACCCTCTGGACCTGCACACTGAGCCTTGACAGACTTCATACGTATAATGATGTCTGAAGTAGTGATCGTCAACACGTAAAATCTGGGTGAGGTGATAAATGTTCTATGAGACGCGATTTCAAACCTCACTCGTTTTCATGGATATATTCTTAACCGACGCCGAGCAGACTCTCTAGAACTTGTACAAAATCCGACCCCTTTTGGATTTAGGGGATCACAAACTTCCCATGAACGTGCCTGTTAAGTCCATGACTTGTGGCACAAGAAGCAATGTGCCACCCTTCACCTCGACAGTGGACTTGTTGCTTTTCAGTCATTAAACCAGGATTATATATATATATAAATTCAACAATGAATCACTGATGAATAAAAAACCTCAGCATGGCAGTTTTAAGCAAACATTGTGGTATGAATGACACATTCAGCCACTCGAGACAGCTTATTACCACGGTTGTCTTTGTTTCAGTTTCTCTTTATTATCTTGGGTAGATTTTTTTTTCTCCTTGGCAGGTGATTACGCTGCAGCAGTAGATGAGCATTAGCGAGTTGGATGGTGGATGTGAGGCTGAAGCCCCGAGGTGTTGGAACAGCATCAGACAGAAGAGGACGACAAAATGGAGGGAGGGCGGGAGGGATGTGAGGAAGAGGAGGAGTGGTGCAGACATGGGCTCATTGCAAATCGCCTCTCTGTTTCTGTTTGTCTGTCTCTGACATTCATTTTTCACCTCCATCCGTCTATCTGACTGTGTCACTGTCTGGTTTTTACTCGTCCCTCTATCTCTTTTCTTTCCGTCTGTCTTTCTTTCTGTCTCCTTCTCTGTCTTGCTTTTGCTTTTGTCTGTTTTCCTCCTCTCTTTATCTGCCACATTTACCTTTCTCTTTCTCATTTTCTATTTCTTCTTTCTGTCTCTCCTTCCATCATCTTCTTTTGCGTGTCTGCATCTCTTTCCTTTAGCGTTGTTTACCTCCCTCTTTCTGTCTCTCCCTTTCGCTTTAATTATCTGCTTCACCTTCCTTCCTCCTGTCTGTGTCGCATTTATTCTGCTCTTCACTTCCCTTTTTCTGTCACTCCTTCCATACCTACATTTCTCTGTCTCCCTTTCTCTTCTCTTGGTGTTTATCTCCTTTTCGTAATTACTGTCTGTCTTGCCTTCTTTTATGTGTTAATGTCTCTCATGCTGTTTACTACCTCTTTCTGTATCTTCTGTCCTGCTTTTCTTCCCTCACTCATCTTCCTCCTCTATCTTTCTGTATTGCCCTATTTGTCTGTTTCTTACTAGAAGTCTGTCAGTCTTTATCTCTCTTTTTGTCTTTTATTCTGTCAGTTTACAACCTTTCTGTCTGTCTGACTGTCTCTTCAGTCCAAAATTCATTTTCCATTAATTTTCTAAATCATTATAACAGGAGAGCAAAGACCAAGCAGCGATTCCCATAACCTCATTATAGGGCCAAAAGAAAAAACTAGATCATTGAAACTGTGTCATTCATGTAAAACAATTGAAACCAGGTTCACCCAAAATCATCCAGATGCAGATCTCCATCGGTCCAATCTGCAGGCACCAAAAGTTATTCCTGCTGCAGCTACTTGCGTCATCTGCAGGCAATAAGTGTTACAGCTGCAGCTACGTGTGCGTGAGAATTTACACTTCAACCTGTAAAATGCCGGGTTTGTCAACTGGAACCTCGTGAGGAGGCTGTCCTAACCTGATTTTATTTGCCCAAAAATCTGTTAGATACTAATTTTCCGTCTTTCATCCTGAATATTTGAACTACAAACTTGAATGTTATATATACATGTCTGTTGATGTATGGTCGGTCTGGACATATGAAAGACAGTTATCACTTCAGCTCACTTGTCTGATGTCTCTGTTTTAAACTTAATTCATTGATGTTTAGACAGAGAAACAAATCAGAAATGTATTTCCAAAATCTCCAAAAGCTAGGCTTTAGTTTTTAACCCCCCTTTCACGCATGCATCTATAAAGGAGCAAGAAGCAACAGGATGTCAGTCATTTTCCATGGAGGCCTGCTACACACGCAGTGCATTAACTTGCACTTATGTGACTGGGTTACAGTGAGCTTTCTCTAGTAAGCTGATTTCTTAAATGTCATGTGAACAAAAACCCGGTTACAGTAATCAGGGTGGGAGATTGGAGAAAACTGATTTCCCTAGCTAGATTTTGAGAGCACTGATTTCTTGGCCATGTGTAAGGGTAACTAATTGGCTCTTTACAAGTATGCATGTGCACGACAAAAGACTGCAGACATGGAAAGTAACCACTGTGTGAAAGGAGAGATAATTACACATAATGAGGCATTTAAAATAATTCTGTCCAAAGTCGGACTAAAACTGAAACTAACACAAAGTAGCATCTAGGAGTCTGAATAACCTGTTTCCACCGCTCAACATTTAATTACTTGTTAAATTCAGACACATTTGAGCTGTGAGAAAAAGCTGAGCTGCTCTGACACAAACACACGCGACATGAACTCCAGGATTCTGCAGAATCATCCAGTATCATCATTCTGACTGCTGATAGGTTTCGACCGCGCTGTAACAGCCACAAGCTGATTTATAAAACTATTCTTAAACCATATAAACCAGTAATTTTCACCTTTCTAGCCGATGTAAGTTACAATATCGCCTCTTTAGGCACTGACTAGATCTTTGTCTTGTTTTAACACCACATGGAAGTTTCTTGTTATAACAACCAACTTATAACGTTATAACGAGAAACGTTTGTTTTAATGAGATATGTTCATTTTGTGCAATAACAAGATGAAGTGATGTTATAACGTGAAAAGCATATCTTAATAAGATGAAAAGGATTGCGTTAAAAAGAGAAACGTTTCTTGTTATAACACGGTGGCAGCAATACGCTGCTTTAAAAACCGTCATAGCCTGCATTTGGGGCAAGAATTTAATTTACAGCATTTATCTTCTTTCCCTGTAGGCGGCAACATGGTTGTGTCTACTACTGAAGGTTTACACTGCTGCTGCTGTTACTTTCCTTTCCTGTAGGTGGAGTTTCAAGCCAGAACATTCCCAGTGCGTCACATCTAAAACGCAAGGAGAATCAGGACAAATCTTTCCATCATAATCTAATGTTTCTCCACATTAACCAGGTAATCACATTTTTGGCAATCACCTGTCTGCACAGATTTACTCTGTTCAAACTAGAAAGTTTTGGAAGCAAACAGTTTCCGCCGCAGATTACTTTGTCATTACATGAGGGCCTTCAGTGCTTCTTGCGTGCATTTCCAGCTGCATGTGTTTTCACTCTCTCTGATGACAATCTAATCCCCCAGGATGCCTGTTAATGCAGTCGTAATGGGGGTCAATGGGGAAGCGGCAGAGTGGCCAATCACTGTTTCGCACTTCACACTGTGATAATAGCCCTCATCTTCACACCTTCCTGCTATCAACATGGACTCAAAAACCTTGACTGCTGCATTCACACACAAACACACAGCTCAGGTTCCTCAATTTAACCCTCTGTGGTGCAGATGTGTTTGTTTCAGGGCTGAGTAGGGAAAACGAGCGGATGAAGTGTCTCATTCACCGCTGTGTGAGAGACGTGAGACGTTTAAAGAGTTTGAAACCAGAATCTGTGTGTTTGTTTTACTGCGTTTAAATATAACAAGGGACTGACAACAGCTACAGGAAGATAAAAATCTGGGAAACACTTCTGGATGCACCTTGGTTAAGAAATGTCAAATCAGTATTGTAGTTTAAGATCAAAATAAAGTAGTTTTAATTCCAAGTGGTCCATTGTGAGGGTGTCAAACCAAATAAATCATTTGAGAGCAAAATTATGCAATTTTAGGGGATAAATTCTCAATTTCAGCAAATATGCATGAATTACTAAAAGAACAGAATTTAATAAGTGTGTTAAGTGCACAAATTACTAAATTGAGTCAGCGATTTATAAAAGTTTTTACCCAGCAGTGCTGCTACATAAAACCTGATGGTGGGCTGTTTAAGATGAGAGTGGCTCATGTCTGGAAAGCAATGGAGGGCAAATGAATGATAGTGTTCCTGCAGTTTAACTTGAAACACTGGTTAAAGAGAAGACACCTTTGGAATTACAGTCATACATTCTTCCTACAAGAGAAAGATTAAGTTAAATAAATATTAAGGTTTCAGTTTAAACCCAGGCCGACTTAGTAATTATAGACAAATGCAAATTGACGGTTTCATTTAAAGAAGTGCAGCAAATCCATTCAAAATATCTGACAAAGTCTTAATATATTAACACATTTTGTTTAAGGCAAAAGCCTCCACATATCAGCACTCTGTAAGTAGGCAACATTTCATTCATAAGGTTGTTTCAAAGTCCTCGTCCGCTGCAGCTGACCTCTAAAGATTTCTCTACTTTTTTCCTATTTTTCCCTTTGGCCTCACCCACTGATGTTCCTCCTTTCCAAGTGTTGTAAAAATATCCTTTATAACAAAGTTACACTTAATTATGTTTAAATTTGAACTAAATTAATGTTCCTCTGTTTAAGTGCAGCCTGAGAAGCAACATGTCTGACAACCCGAAAACAGCCACAAGTCACATCTATAGGAAAAAAAACTGCTGCTCACAATCAAGAGACAGTTTCATTTATTTATCCAGAAATTATGTTCATGTACAACTAAACTGTTTTCCTAATTATGTTGCGTTGACAAATTGCTGCCTGGATTATGTTCACAGGTAACGTTTTTTTGAATGAATGATGCTACATTTATATACGGCTCTGAAGTCGCAGGGAGGAGGTCGGGATGGATGGAGAACGTACAAGATGCAGGACTCTGACACCACTGACTCGGGTTTGCATCCTGGTTAGGTTTAGGCAACAAAAGCACTTTGATTAAGGTTAGTGAAAGATGGTTTAAATATTAATAAACATGTTTCAAGTCACTGCAGACTTTTTTCTGCATTAAACCAAGACCACAATCTTTTCCTAACCTTAACTAAGCGCTGCCACAACCATAAAAAGTTTAATAATGCTGTAGTTTCTACTCGTGGATATTGTACTGCAAGATCTGATATTTTGATGGGAAAAAAGGAAATAGGCACGTTGTCTGTGAACATTTCACTCATACGTGCAGTATCAACATTTTTGCAACTTGCCAAATACGTTACTTAAAACGCTTTCTCATAAAAAACATAATTCAGCCACCATATGTTTCTAGCAAAATGTATTTTCTGTTGCAATTTAGTTGTATATGAACATAATTTCTAGGAGGCAGGGTTGGTGGGACAGTGTCGCACAAAGCTTCAACAGACAGCATCCATTGTCCTAATCAGAATATACCAAAATACTGAACCAGCAGGTATTCTATATAAAACAAGCTTGCCTACTTACAGAGTGCTGATGTGTGGAGGCTTTTGCATTAAACAAAATATGTTAATATCTTAAGACTGTGGTTTAGAATGGATTTGCTGCAATATGTTATTCCCACATTGGATAAGATCTGTGGTACAACGAGTTGAAATCTGAAATATTAAAGAGCGGAAAACATTATCAATCAGTTTTCTTTTCTTTAAAGCTGTTTTGGATTGATTTTCTTTAGGTAACTTGTTCTAAAATCAATCATGTTGAAGTTACAATTAAGGCCATTCTCTTAAAACATATTTTAATTTATTTGAACATAAAACATTTAAATATTGAGCTGAGGAAAATGCATGCCCTTTTTATTGCAGTAATGATCCTGCTCTCTTCAGAAAGGTAACTCTTTGTTGTTGAAGTTACTAGACTCAGAACGTCAGAGTTAATCTTAGAGAGATAATGAACCAAATTTACAGAAGCACAAACGTGGTAAATTACATTTTCTTTAAATTTTAGTTTTTTATATACACTTCTGCTGAAAAAATAAGCAGCTGTTGCTGCAGTGATGTTAGGAGCTTAAAATGGTTTACACAGATGAAACTGTGAGGCTCTTTGCTTTCAAACAACATATAGTTTGTCAAGGTGAAGTGAGGATTCAACTGGAAGCCATCCCAAATCCGCCTCCCAACCCGTGTTTGTGCAGCTGCTTTGTTAGGGGTTAAATATTTATTTGAAAGTTGTCTGTAAAGGGCACTGGATGATTTTTAAGCCTTTGATTTTAAAAAAGATTTTCCGTGTTGTAACGATAATGACACCGGAAAAGCCTTAATGTATGAAAATACCACTGAAGGTGACATTTCAATGATATATGCAGTGTACTTTTGAAATATGGAACTGTGAACCCTAGGAGTCTACAGCATTTTGTAATAAAAACCATCAGTCACGTTAAATGAAATCTGGCCTGCAGGAAAAATGCTCCACTCCAGTCAGAGCGTTCTCATTTTAACATTTCAGTCACGAAGCTGACGGAGTTACAGTGATAAAGAGCTGTTAGACGTTCAGCCTTTCGCTCCAGGCCACGACAGCGGAGCACAGTAGCTGCTGTGGGAATTGAACCTGTGACCTCTCCGACGGAGGCTAAGCAGAGCGGAAACCGTGTCCAGACCGAGACGAGGGTGAGTCGTATTCATTTGTGCGGTTTACAAAATGAGCGGCAGTAATCAGGTCGGTCACAGCACCTGGACAACGATCGATCTTGTGACCAGAAGAAAGATCACACAACAGAGACGCTCTGAAGAGAGAAGATGACATATGTTTCCCAGGACCACAGGATACACTAAATAATGACTCTAATCATGATACATCAGTGGAAACTCAGCTGAATTTGTGCAGAAAATAAATGGCACAAAAACATTTTCAAAACAGAATGCATTTAAACTGTAATTATTCATATTATATGTTACAATATGGATATCTGCATGTTTGTGGAATCTGTTATTTAAAGTCGGCTTGGTGTGTCAGGGCCCTTATCTTAAAGGCCTCAACATGCTTCAGACGCAGTGCTTGCTGGGTTTTCTAATGAAGCATACTTCATTTGGTTAAATTGTGTCCTACAGGTTTGTTGGTTCTTTGCACAGAAAGTCTTCGACACAAACAGTATCATCACCAGAAGAACAGGAATTCACTTTTATTATCTGTTGTATAATGTTATGTTAACCTCTATCACCAGTCACTCTCGCTCTCTCTCTCTCCGCTCTCTCTGCACCTGCTTTTTGTTGCAAAATGATCATATTTCTATGTGGTCCATTGAAGAATAGCTGATTGCTGCCCCGTAAGCCATTAGGTTTCTGATAAAAACAACAAACTATACAGTGAGGATCAGCTGTTGTGGTTTGATTTGATCCAGATTCCTGTCTGATTGGAGAAATATTACACAAACCGTCCCTGATTCTGGCACAACATTGAGGTGGTTCAGTTTTCCTCAAGTGGCTCAAGACAGAAATCTGACAGCTATAACATCTGAGAGGAGTTTAGCTCAGGTGGGAACAAAAGAAATATTGAAACAACAGAGATATCAGACTCAGAAACCTGCAAACCTTGATGAGTCTATTGATGCTGAAAACATTCCTGAAGGAATTGAAACCAAAGCCTCCTTTACTTTCATAGCTACACAACAAAATCACAGATTCAAATCGCTATAAAAATCTAATCAATTGCTCCTTGGCACGAGGACAAACTGTCTGCCAGATTTTATAGAGATCTGTTTTAAACGTTTTGGACAAATCCTGCTCTCAGACAAACTGAACCTCCACCTGACGTAGTTCAGATGAGTGGAGATTCTCCACCTGCTGCACAGTTTCGTTTAGAGGACTGAGCCTCACATGCAGAGGTGTAACACACGTACAGCAGCTGTCTGTGTAATGCTGTCTAGAAATACGTTCTGGACTGTTGCAACTCTTCTGTTGCTGCTTTTACAGCAAACTGCTCTGCAACAAAAATGGTAATTTTGTAGTTGTGATAACATTAAAGATCTCTTAAAAGACCACATTAAATCAGCATTTTAAGAAGTCCTTCTGCCTTAAGCAGGGTTTTGTGTATTGTTGGAGGGTTTTTTGTAGCCTTGTTGGCCTGCAGCTCATCTAACAGGCAACATTATCATTAACAAGATGGTGCAAAGAGGAAGTGATTCCTGACAGGATGGCAAGCAAACAGACTCCTTACTGAAGAAGATGAAGCATCCAGCAGACCACTAACTGCCGGATGAAGGTAAAATTGATGCTTGCAGGATGAACAGAGATGATATCACTCTGATTGATTACCTGATTATGTCTGATTACAGCTTTGTTCTTTGGCTGCTGTTAAATATGTCCTTTCAGGCACTCTCTCTAACTGTGAGCCAATCAGATCAGACAGGCTCCTGATTGGCTGCTCTGCACAAAGCAGCAGCATCTGATTGATCCAGGAAGTGAGTGAACAGGTTCTCAGTGAACACAGAACCTGATTTTATTCTGCTGGAAACAGGTAAGCGGCATTTTGGGGGGAAAAATGTCCATTCATTCACTGTAGAAGTGTATTTTTTTCTGGAAATGATTCTTGGCAGGTGAGCCAGGAGGTTAATTACAGACACTTCCTGTCATCTGAGTTTGGCAGTGAGCACAAACTCAGAACTTTACCTGTTGAAGCGGTTACCTTCAGTTTAGCTTTTAAGTAGTAGTAGTAGTAGTAGTGGTGGTAGTAGTAGTGGTAGTAGTGGCGGTAGTAGTAGTAGATATTGATTGACTAATGTTCACCTACAAGGCTGCAACTATTGTTTTCATTATCTAATAATCAGGTGCTTTTTTTTGATTGATCATTCAGTCTGAAACTATTAGTGAGTTAAATAAGTTGATCAACATCGTTTAACAGTCGTTTAATTGAAACATCTTTGGGTTTTTGGACTGTTTGGACAAGTTTTACTGGTGTTTTTCTGGCTAAACAATTAATAGAACAACAATTCAACAAATTGAGCAATAATGTAAATAACTGCTAGTAGCAGTTGGTAAATCATAAAAAAGCCCCATTATCAGTTACCAGAGTCCAAGCTGATATCTACAAATTGTTTATTTTGTCTGGCCAGCAGTCCAAAATCCCAAAATATGTAATTTGCAGTGACATTAAACTGAGAAAAACAGAAAATCCTCCCATTTAAGAATCAAGAATTGTTGATTATTCCATTTCTGTCACTCAGTAAGTGATTAATCGACTCATCTTATTGGCACTACACCTCTGTCCTGTTGCTGTTACAGCGCTCCAAATCATTGCTTCTTTTTTGACCCAAACAAAGATGGCAGCCAGGAATGTTTCCTAGTCTGGTTACATGATACAAACTGAGACTAAATATTTTCTACATGTGCTTCCTCTTTCTAATCCTTTACTGTCTGTGAAACACATTCCTCTCAGTTTTTGCACACATTCTTTGTATTTTCATGCACTGATTTCATCAGATCTGTGGCGTCCAAACTGTGAAACATTAAGGGATGAGTGAGCCTGGCGTGGTGTGATCTGCCTTGGCGAGCTTCAGCCAGATAAACTGTTGTTGTTGTCGTTGCTGTGGATTACAGCGTGGTGTGTTCCTGCAGCAGATTGCCCTCGCAGGGAATGGACAGGCCTTTTAGTGTAAAGGTATTAAGCCCAGGTCTAATCCAGAGCTGGCAGAGCAGCCAATTTAAACTGGATTCAGCCCACAGGATGACACTTCCCTCTATCTATCTCTGTCTCTAGTCCTTTTTTTGTTTGTTTCTCTGTTGCTATCTGAGATTTTCCCTCAATGTATGTCTTTGTTGCTCTTTTATGTCCCCTCCCTACTTCATTTTTACATATTCAATGAGGATTTTCCATATTTTTCTTCTCATGTGCGGACCCAAAACCAACAATGAATTGATCTACTAACAAGTATTGTGTGTGTATCCAAAGCCTGATATATCTTATTCCTCTGTGCCGTAGACCTCCGTTGTTGTCAAAAAACTATCAAAAACTCATCAATGAGTCACACCGCTGCACTGGGTGACATGTTCCCTCATCACCATGAACACAGATTGTAGTTTATTTTGACTCAATCCCACACACACCGTCCTGCTGCCAGAAATACTCACTAGAGCACCAAATGTGGATTCATCCACTGCTGAAAATAGTCCCCAACAAATGCGCTATTTCCTCCTGTTTGTTTGCTAAAAACTACAGTGTCCAGCTGTTTTAGGAAACTATACATGTACAGATTTAGATACAAATTCAAATTATAGTCAAATGATAAATAATGATAGATGCATATACAATAGAATGCAATCACTGCTGTATAACTCAATATACTGATTCCAAATTGTATAGTATTCTAAGATAATTATCACAAAACCAAAACCTAATTACTATATTTTACTTTTTTTAAGCAAATATACCACAAATTCACTGGTTCCAGCTTCCTAAATGTGAATATTTCCTGGTTTTCTAAGTTTTCTTATAATAGTAGACTGAATATCTTTGAGTTTTGGACTGTTGTACGAACAAAATAGCCTTGCGATGGTAATTTTCCACAAATTTGTGACATTTTGTTGACTGAATTATTAATTGACAGATTAATCAATAAGGAAAATCATTTTTAGTTGCTGCCATAAATGTATACAGCAGATCAAAACCCAGTGAGTCAGACATCATTGATCTTCTTTTAGTGGTTAAAAAAGTTCCATTAATGCAGATGTCGCGGCCCTGTGGATACTTAACTGTATGTGTGTGATCTGTTCTTAATCCACAATACAACTTTTTTTTTTCTGCCTTGAAGCCACTTGCAGCTCTCAAGCAGTTTGGGCCGAATTGAAGGTTTTTTTATTCAACGTCGTGCCCTCATTACCATGCAGACCTATATTTTCAAAATACAATTCCCTAATTATCCCTGCTGTCGTAGTTTTGCATCAGGAGCGGGGTTGGGGGGTGGCTGCTCTGAAAAGGCTTTCATGTGCAACGCTGTTAGGGTCCATTTATTTTCTACTCAGTTCCTTCAACCAAAAAAAAAAAAAAATGATGAGCAAGATTTCTGTGTGCTGGTTAACAGCAAAGTGTTTGTCCCTGATTATTCTGGCAAAGAAAGAAAGATGCAGCTTTGCATTTTTAGGAAGATTTTTAAAGAATTCTTGGTTCGCAGGTGTTTTGAATGAAAAGACTACAATTAAAATCACATAAATTGCATAAAAAGCCAAATCATCCAAGCAGTATGTTATAATGTTCTTCAAATACTACTACTACTACTACAAATACTTCCTGGATCTGTAGGCTGAAATATAGGCCAAAGTGTTTGTCCATATACGTTACAGGTACATCCACAAACTTGATTTATAGATGAAAAGTAAGCGCTTCTCTGTCTCATAATTAAACTTTTAACAGCAACAGAAAACATTAAAGACATTGATTTAGTTGTTTTTCATGGATGCACCTATCTGACTTTTTCTCTCCAGACACTAATTCAGATACCAGTACTCTAATTTTCCCAAATGTACAGAAAAATATGTATATTTCAATGCGTGGAAGTCATTGCCATCATTTTGATGTAAAGACACCACAGATTACAGACCCACTGTACCTCAGTAAAAAGGTATAAATGCTGTATTTTGTAATGACCTTGACAAAGCAACTGTATTTGATGTGGATCAATCACATCATGGCTGAAACCCAACCAACTTCACAAAGCCAGTGTCTCAGGCTGATACCGATCAGACATACCAAGTTGTTGTCTACTGCAGTGTTTTCCAAAGTCAGTACTGCTTCATGTTTCACATGAAGGAAACAGGAAGACACCTATAAACTACATTTTTATATTAAGGTTTGAAACATATCAATATTAAATAAATATCCAAAATCACCATATAATTCCTCTACATTTGGTGACATTGGTGACATGACAGCTCATGGTTGCTGGTTGCCATAGTAACGAAGGTTTTGAGTGTCAGTGACCTTCAGGACAAGTGATGTAAAGATTTGTCACTGAACTATGTTGAAAACTACTTGGTTTGTGGCTTTTCTTGGACAGATGAAGTTCCACACAGCAATGTAGAGAGAAAAATATTAAAGTGTGCTGTCATTTAGGGCTACAAGTAATGATTATTTTCATTTTTGATTAATCTGCAAACTATTTTCTTAATTGATTAATTGTTTTGTCCATGTGCTGGTATACCATTTTCACTTTATACCGTGATTAAACTTTCTGATGGTGACAATAGTTCCAACCATTTGACCAGTGAACCAGGCTCCTTGTCTCGTTAGCTCTACCTACTGTGGCCATGACTTGCTTTGCTAACACTAACTACTTGACCTACTGACATGCAGCTAGTTAAGTGAGTACAAGTGATGGACAGTTTGCAGGATCTTTTGGTTCTTTCACAACTACAAACACCCAAAACAGATCAGAACATGTATAGAAAGAGAAAGAGACACTGAACTGCATTTAAAGTCATTTCCAGTCAACTGTCTGAAACTTTAAACAACCAACCTGCTTTTGTTTGTGGTGTTTTTAGTGTTTTTGTGTGTGTTCATTTGCAGGGTGCAGTAAAATACAGTTCATTGTTTGTTCGGTTTGATTAAATCTGAGATGATCATGGTGTGAAGTCATTTTACTCATAGAAGTGTTTCAGAAAGTTTGATTATCGTGATACTACTGTTAACCGTGATATTTATGAACATTTGATACCGGCACATCCCTAGTACATACTATGTTGGACTATGGACTAGTGGGAAAACCCCAAAGCATTTTTGTTTGCAAAATGACTGAAATGATAAATTATAGTTATAACTATATATAGTTATCAAAGTAGTTGCCAACAAATTTTCTGTCAGTCAGTTAATTGACTAATCATTTCAGCTCCACTACCGTTGGGGGACCATTGATCTACTGTTCAGATTTAGAAGACCTGTCAATCATCCTTGGAGTGGCGTGCCCTGGTTGCTTTAGGGTTGAGCCACCGACCTTGAACTGCAACACCCCGAGTTTAAGTCCAGCTGCTGACCTTTGTTGCATGTCATTCCCCATCTCTCTCTCTCTCTCTCTCTGATCCTTTCATTACTCTTCTGTGCACTAGTGAAAAAATTTTTAAAACATCATCTTTGGAGTGACAACAGGTTCTAGTCGTGTGTTTTGGTGGTGGAGCTTTTTTTTTGTTGTTTTATGCAAATCACAGATTGTGCCTTTATCATGCTGACAGAAACTGGCCTTCAGCCAGACGACTCCACCACCACCAGCCTCCCTGCTGACGTGCCCTTGAGCCTAAAACCCCAAACCTAAAGCCTGGAGTCCTGCTCTGCAACTCACCTTCACCTCTAACCTCTGACCTGTAACCTCTGACCTCTGACCTCTGCGTGTAGCAGGTCAAGAGAAAAGAGGATTTTCCTGCAGGGAGCAATGAAGTTTCAAATTACATGACACTTGATTTAAGCCTGTTAAATCCATCAGAGGGATCAGGAGAGACTCCACGTAAAGCTCTCACACAGGTTTACATGTAAAGGAAGACATGAGGAAACACACACAGCAGCTCAACACATCTTCAGAGCATTAAAATCAAATCTGATTATTTTTTTAACTCTATCAGTCGTGGCTGCAGCCTGAACAAGTAAAAAACTGATTCTGTGTTTCTGCGGCTTTTTCAACACGTTTAATGTCATTGTCCAAAATTATCTTAAACTCTCAACTACCAGTAAACTGCTAAACTAACAAACATGCCGAAATCAAAAAAGTAAATCAATCAGTGATCACCTGATGGCAATCAAGCACAGAGCGAATCTGATGAAGCAACGTGCGAAATGTGTAGTTCGCTTCTTTTGTTTTTTAATTTAATCCGTTAATAAAATAATGTCAATCCTTCATCCCGGTGTGTGCTGGAATACTTTTTTGATTTACTGTATTTGCCCTGCATCAGCTGGCACCCAGGAGAGAGGCACTGCTGTTATCTTCAGTTTTTTAACAAACACACCAACTCAAAAATTTTACCTGCCAAAAAGACGTAATTCCACCTATTTTCAGTGTACTTCCATTAAAGAATCAAGTGAGTGAAGTATTCAGTAAAGACAAACTGTCGCCTGCAGATTATTCAGTCAGTATCATGACTTCAATCAGGTAACTTTAGGCTACTTAACATCCATGAAGCTTCGATGCTGCATCATTGTTAAGACTGAAAGAATGAAAGAACAAACAATGTTGGAGACAAACTGTTTTATCAGGGTGTCCAGGCTGAGAGCAGTATCTTTGGCTTGGCAAAAAAATTGGTGTCTCCTTCATTTTTTTATATCCACGGGGTGTAGCGTCACCGGTCACTCATCCTTTCATTCACTAACTCAGTCAACAGTGACTGATACATGAGCACCACCAGACTTGTGGGCCCCTCGTCAAATTGCGCTATTTGAAAGAAACAGCCAAAAAAGCCAAGAACTTGAAATTCAGCATTATAGCCCAACCAATACTGGATTTTTAAGGCTGTTACAAATATCAATTTTTGAGAGTTCAAAAAATCCAATATCCTTTCCCCCCCAATAACACAAAACCATGTACTGAGCGGGACATTTTACCTTTACGCTCTGTGATGGACAAATGAAGACACAGTTTCCAATTTACCTCAAACAAACCTTGACATGTCTTTACTGACATTTGTTGTTACATATTAGCCAACAAATTGTGCATGTCGATACCAAGTTATCTGTGAGAAGCTAATATTAGCTGATGTATCGGCTCAACCAGTTTATCGGTTTGGACTTGTGAGACAATGCCTAGAAAAGTGTGGGATGGCCAGGCTTTAGTCGCCTCTTGGCCCGTCCACTAACAAAAGGCAGCCAATGGGAACCTTCTCTGAGACAGAGCCACTGTTTTACCAAAGTAACCAAAGATTTACAGAAAGTACAGAGACTTCAGAAAAAACGAATCAAAGAATTGCGTGATGATACCAATTGTTCAGAGTCTGTTCAGCTCATACATCACATCCCTCTCTAAAACAGTGATTTTACTAAATTAAATGTTCTTGAGGCATTGTGATGACATCACTACCTTGCTAAGACCTTGCCTTTGCTTTACTTTCAGATGAATCTGACTTCCGAGAGGACAAAGATACTGAGCAGATTGTGAGATCCTGTCATGGACAACCAGAGAAAACCCAAGTAAGTGAATATTTGGATTTTTCTTAAGTTGGACAAAGATGAGAAGCACCAGTGTTGTTTGCCATCAAGGCAACTAAAGCTGAATGAAGCAGCAAGAAAATCTCTAAATCTAAAAACAAATTTATAGTTTGAAATTGACTGGATGACTACAAATGTGGGCGACTGGAAGCAGAGATGCATCATGGACCAAATACTCCCGCTGACTGAACCTCCACTATTTTCTGTTTCCAAAAATCCACCTTAATTCCAACTGTGCACTTTTTGTCTTTCTGTAATGGTCCAGTTTGCTCCAACTGTCCCACATGGTTCAAACTGTTGCAGGTTTCCACATCAGTGTTGCTCCAAATCAGGGATCTTGTCCATTAAAGCTAAAATGATTTGGACACCAGAGACTCAGGGTCACATCCTGAGTCCTGCGTGAAAGATTGTGGTTTTGGTTAAATGTTCATTAAGTGAACACATCATGTCTTATGCTTCAAGTCACTTTTGCCTTTTTATATTTTTAACAAAAAACATGATCTTTCCCTGAGATAAACCAAGTCTACATGTAACATGTAAAAAAGTATAATTGTGCTTTAGCTGCTACAAGCACGATATTGTAGGAAAACAAATGAAATATGTTTTGAATTGAACAATTTGTGACTCAATGATTCCTCATATAATCCAGATGGCATGTTTCCTTCAAAACATACTGGCCGTAGCAAATTAACTGTATATAGATGTAATTTATGGGTTGACATTTCAGATCATCCATCTTTTATCCAACATAAACCCTAAACATCCACCCAGTTTATACATTCTTAAAGGGGATTCTTTTTCTCATTCTTTACTTGAAAGGGAAACTTCTCAAATACATTTATACATGTTTGAGCTGGAATCAGAGCCGAAATATGTGAGTGGACAACGTGAACAACCTTAGCAACAACTTTAGCAACAAAGGCCACGGAACAGACGGCCGTTTGTGGGCATGTGCGAACAATCTGACGTCATAATGAGGAGGTAGAGGAAGTAGAGGTAACTTTGCAAACGAAGCGTTCAGAGCAGGTTGAAGCCCTGACTTTTGACTTGCAAGGAGCATTTTTATGTACGTTCACCTCAAGTTTTGGAACTTTGACCATAACAGTATCTAAATAACGAAAGGCATAATATGACCCCTTTAAACATGTAAAACCCAACAAAAGTCAGCATAAAGCTTTGAATGTGTTTGTCCTCCAACAATCACACACCTCTAAAATTAATCCATCATCATCTGAAACACTCCAACTTAAAATCCTACTAAAAAAATTCAATAGTCACTAATCAATAATATATTTTTCAACATACATTTGAACACATGTTGTATTGTAACACTAAAACCGGATTACAGTTACCATTCAGGATTTAAAGGGTTTGGTTTATGAATCCATGTCAGTTCAGGCTCTTAACTCTCACCCAGATCAGACTTTCTCTTGTTCCTACCAATCACCCAACAGCTCACCACCTCCATCACACTATAGGCATTCCTCACAAGCATGCAGTTTAAAGGGACATTCTGTGTTTTCTTTTTTCCCTTCTCTGTCCATAGTAGCATCATTATAAGAGCCTATTATGGCGTTACAGAGGCCGACTCACAGACTAAATGCCTTGTTTCTGTCCGCCATGGGAGCCTTCTATAGAGCCGCAATTCCCTCCTTCAACAGAGAGGCCCCTTCATCATGCTGCCCTCCTCCTCCTCCTCCTCCTCCTCTCATCCTCCTCTCTCTTCTCCCTCAGACACAGACAAGCCTTTATCTGCCCATCATGTGCTTGCTCTCTCTTTCTGTCTTTCTCTTTTTTCTCTAGCCTGACCCTGTTTTCCACAGCGAACAGGCATGCCGGTTAGGATTTGGGGGGAAACACACACACACACACACACATATGCAGAGCGAGGGGGAAAAGGCTGATTTGGAAAGCTAGCTAAATATTTTATCCATGGCCACACTATCTGTCTGTGTAGCTTAATACCGATTTGATGTTATCTCTTAAGTCTTTCCAGCAGAGGTTTTTTTTTTCATATTTTATTTTCCGGTCAAATAATCTCTTCATATCTGCTGTGCAGCATCTAAACTGTGCACTATGGCATCGCGTTGTGCTCGAGCGTTGTCTTTTCTCGCTGTCTGTCACTGGCTGGATGTGACAAACAGCCACCACAATGCACAGAAACCAACTGTAGAGCTGCAGCAAATTATTATTTTCATCATCAATGAATCTGTTGATTATTATTTTATACTTTTGAAATGTCAGAAAGTAGTGAAAAATTCCCATCAGAAATGTCGACTGCCCGAGCTGACTTACTGAAGTCATTTGTTTTGACAGACACTTTACAGTGCAGAGAAGAGAAGCAAATCCTCTCATGGAAAACGCTGGAAGCAAGTGAACATTCTGCAATTTTGCTTCTTGAATGACTTAAACCATTAATCAATAACCACTTAATCAACTGATGAAGTCAGCACTAATCAAGTGTACCTCCAGAGATACAAAAGAGACAAAACATTCAAACCCAGACAGCTGCATTTTCATGCAGTGGCCACCAAACACTAACCATCGCTAAATGCTAAACCATCCAAAGACGTGTCCTCGTCCACTCTTTGGAGCTTTCAGCAGGTCCATCATGTAGCTGAGCTCTGCTCAAACTTCCAGGTCTTTATTTTATGGTTGCCTATAATCAGTATATCAACGTTTCCTAAGATTCCCACACATGTCTGCTTCAGTCACAGGGAGTCTGGGGTTTCAACTTACAGAAGAGATTTATTCAGCAGAGAGCTGTAACAGTTTCATGTTTTCTCTTCACGTGTTTTTAGCCCGTTCATTACAAATCACACATTATTGTTGACGATTTAATAACGATTTCTATGGTTTCTATTCATTAATTTGTTCGTTCGTTCATTCATTTCCCAGCAGTATGAAAACCAGCTTGCAGTGAAACTGGCTGGACCTACATAATCTATCACAGTGAAGATCATCATGTCTGAGCTTGCTGTCAGAAATAATGTTCCTGTTGTTTGGTAATGGATTGCAGACTTTTACTATCAGTCTGCATTTACCACAACGTTGCAGACGTGTATTTAACGACAATAATGAAGGAAGACATGATGCTCACTGGAATGGATTACATAACTCAAGCTGTTTTTCTTAGTTTACTGAAAATAAAACGAACAAAAAACTGTCTATAAGGTAAAAACTGGCAAAACGATCACCGGTAATGTAAAATATTCAAAAACATCAGTATGCAGCGTTCAATAGATCACCTCCTTTCACATCATAAACAATTATTACACTTTTATTAACCTTCGGGGAAAAAGAAGAGGTGCCGTTTCACTTGACAAATGCCATATTTTTAAGGCGTGTGGCTATTTTTTTTTAATCTGTCATCTACCAAATATATTGATCACAAGACGAGACACTTGTATCTGGATTTCTTACCACCTCTGCTAAACAACTTCCTACAGGGGAAACCATGGTTTGGTCATTTTTAAATGAATAGAAACACCAGTGGATGCACTGATTAGTTATCTCACTCATGTTCGGAGAGAAATGGACAAACTCAATTTTAGATAATGAGATATCTAGTTAGTTAGAATTTTGACTATTTTTGCACCATCTTTACTCATCTGAACTACAAAATCAAATGTAGCCTGATGTGGCCATTTGAGGAAAAACTTTACATTCCTGTGCACATTTGCTTGGTGGACTACCGGAAATGAAGAGAATCGTTTCTACACGCTGGTTAAATGCGTGTAGAATTTCAAAAGCCTCATGATGTGCATGTGATGTGAAAGGAGCGGAGGAAACGTACTGTACATCACTGAACAATTTCCTCCTTGTCCTCCCACCGCGGACGCCATGTTCGATGTCTGTACAACCATTTTCCTCTATCGGCTTGTCTGATTTTTCGAGGTTAGCTGGCGTGCACGTGGTCGACGCGAAACATGTAACCCCCCCTCCGCCTCCCGCCCTTATTTGTTCACTAAACTTCATCTTGTTTCTCTTCTAATTTGCCTCCAGTTTTCTATTGTTCACTCTCCTTCTGTCCTCCATCTTTGTTCTCCTTTACTGTACCTCTTCAATAATGTCCTCTCCTCCTTCATTCACTCCCCTCTTTAATGTCTCTTCTCATTTCTCTCGTCTTCTTCTTTTCCTTTATCTTTTTCTCATTTTAAATGTCCATCTTCTACCTTTGCCCCCATATTCCTTTCTTTTCATTACACTCCTGTCCTCGTCCTATTGTCTCCTCTTGTTTGTCCATCTCACCTCCATCTTGTCCCCTACTCCTCATTTATTTTCATTTCTTGTCATCTCCTCCTAAAGTTGTCCCGTCCTCTTCTTTCTCCTCTGTATCAGCTCTTCTTTTCACTTCATGTCTCTTTTTTCCTCTCATTGTCTCCTCTCCTTTTGTTATTGTCCTCTCTCCCTCTTCACCTCCTCTCTTTTCTTCTCCTCTTAGGCTAACATCACTCTTCTTGGTTTCCTTTTGTCTCTTCTTTTCTCCTTTAACTTGTCCACCTTCCTTTCATCCTCCATTTTGTCCACTTACCACTTTCCTTCCTTGTCAACTTCTCTACTTTCTTCCTTTCCTACTAACCTCCTTTCTTCTCCTAACAGCTTACACTTCTTTTCTCTTCATTCGTCTGTTCTTTTCTAGCTCTTGTCTTTTTTATCCTTTAATTTGTCCTGTCTTCCTCCTATTCTCAGTCTTTTTTCTTTTACCCTCCTCTCATCTTTCATTATTCGAACATCCCACTTTTTCCACTTTCTCCTTCATTTGTCTCTTCTGACTCTGATGTCTGTTGTCTTTCCATCTTCCATCATTGTCCCTATACTTCTTTCCTTCCCTCACTTGTCCTCTCATCTCCTCCATTCATCCATCTCTTCTTCTTTCTTTTGCACATTAACCCTTGTGTTACTTGAGCATTGGCTGTATACTTCCTCATTGTTTGGGGTCCCACAGAACCCACTGCTGTATGTGGAAAAAAAAACAAAAACTTTTCTTTTCTTCTGATCCTAATAAGAAACATGAGTTATGTTAAAGTACTGAAGGGGTCATCTTCATCTCTGAAGGTGATAAAACATAATAATGAGCATAAAGCATTGTTACTATACCAAATAAGGAAATAAGACATGTTTGATGTGTTATACAAATACAACTTATTTTATATGGGATTTGGATGACTATTGTTTCATAAAAAAGTTCTGTCAACACTAAAAACCTATTGTGTTTAACCATGTTTCACCCCAAACAGAAATAATGTGTCATCTTTTGTGACTGACTTCTGAAACATGACATCAGTTCAAAATCTGGTTTATAAGCTGTTCTCATAAAATTAGGAAAAGTCACCAAAGACCAGCGGTGGAATGTAACTAAGTACATTTACTTAAGTACTTTACTTAAGTAATATTTTGAGGTAGCTACTTGTACTTTACTAGCGTTCTTCTATTTAATGCCTTTATCTGACAGACAGCTATAGTTACTTTGCAGGTTACGGTTTTAAATACAAAACCTATGACCACTTGATAAAATATGATATATTGTTATAGGTTAAGATATCCAAATTTACATAAAGTAGTTAAAATTAACTACAGCGTTAAATTGCAGCGTTGCATCTTAATGCAGCAGTAATAATCATCAGATAACATCGCATGAGTACTTTTACTTCTGATACTTTAATTACATCTTGTCTGCCCATCACACTCCTCATTTGTCTCCTTTATAGTTTGTCAACTCTCTCTTCCATCTTTGTCCCTTTACTTCTTTCTTTTCTTCCTCTCCTCCTCTCCTTCTGTCTTACTTTTCATTCACCCTTTAAAAAGCTGCTCTCCTGTCATTCCTCGCCTCCTTTTCTTCTACTCTCCTTCCCTCCTCCTTTTGTTATGCTAAAGGGTGCCGCTGCTTGTGAGCAAGACACACAGGGAAGGCGCTGGAGCTCTTCTTCTATTTTTTTTATCCGTCAAAGCTCCGATATCGGGAGCGCGCAGTAGAAATAGAACATAATTCTAATGAGAAGGAGGAGGGGGGGAGGAGGGAGGCGCGCTCCCAAGGCTGAGGGGGGAGCAAGCCACTCAGCCATCCAGCAGCGCGCGCATGCTCGAGACAGCAGGTGCCCGAGCCCCCGTTGAAGAAAAAAAAACTAATTTGCATTGCTAATGAGCTCCTCTGAGCCTCCTCCCCCTCCATTTTGGGGGGCAAAAAAAGCTTCTAATATGGCGACATGTTTTTATTCGTGCTCTTCCTTCTCTCTCCTTCTTAAAACAAAGAAAGATTTAAAATTATACGGTGATATTATGATTATAAATGACTTCTTTAAAAAAATCGCAGCAATAATAAAAGTCCACATTAAATTTCAGCAGACACATGAAGCATTAAGAAGGTCACCAGACTTCACTGTTGACTAGACAGCCTCACTTTAAGTCACCACAGCAATATCAGAGGAAAAAAAATGTTGACTTTTCGTTATGGAAATGTTTGTGGGGCGATTAATTTGGGTTAATGAACCGATTTAAACGAGTTCTTTCCCAGCAGATTTACACAGGGAACAAAAGGCGGCTGAGTGTGACGCCATGGGCAGACAACTCACACACTCGGCACATGGACACCCCAAAGACCGTTAAATGATCAGTTAATCAGCCAATCGACATGAATGATGATACGTAATAATCAGTGGTGATAAAAGAGCAGCGAGTGAGGGGGTTCGTGGAGGGCTTCGACATCAACAACAACAACAACAACAACAACAGTGAGAGGGGCTCAGAGTGAATTCCTTATTGAGCAAAACAAGTGAAGCGCCAAATTCCCAACAAGCAGCCCCCTTGTCTATTGTGGAGGGATAAAGAGGCCGACAGAGAAAAGACTCCTGCCTTCAGACCTCCAACCCCTTTGTAGAAAAATAATACCGCAGCAGATAATAATATCATCAATAATAATAATCATTATAATCATAACAATAATAGCACATAGGCTATAAATTCTAAAACAATAAATGATTGATTATATACATTTGTTCTCTTCACGCTGACCTCATTTACATCTCACACATGCCTGGTTGTGATTATGATCTGATTTCAGTCTGTCTGTCGTCATGTGGGTGCGTTTTTTAACACGCGCTTCATGGAAAATGGTTGAGACCCTCGCACCCCCCCCAATCAACCCCCCGCCCCCCTATCGGTCTCTCTCTCTCTCTTTCTGCGCGCGCATTGTATAATATTCTTTTATTGCACTGTTGTTATTGTTGTCGAGGCGCATAAACAACTTCATGCGCCTCGAGATTTTGGTATTATTCTCCAGACTGCACACGCTGAAAACACACGCACACACACACAGACACACACACACATGAACAGATGACAGACACACACGTGTCAGATGCACGGAGGCAGATTTAACATTTGACCGTATATGTCTGCCCCAGAGAGCAACAAACGCCCCTATATGTGTTACAGTATGGAGCCATCATACAAATATCATACAGCAGCTATACATCCCAGCACGAATATTATTAAGACTCCACGAGATTAAAAATATCACCCAGCTCCCTGTTGAGCCCCACGTGAACATTATAAAATATTATATTGATATTATTCCCCTCTGTTGCTCCATCACATGAAGAAACGGCGCACGAAAACACCACACAACCCACCAACCAGACCGGAGCCAGTCTGTGTGATTGATCCAGGCTCTGCTGTGATTGATCCGGGCCATGTGATTGACCCGAGCTGTTTAATCACAAACTGGACATATTTATGATTTGAAATATTGCCCTTCCGTTGCTTCCAGAAGGAACCGGATCAACGGTTTTTGGGGGCACCGCGCGCAGCGTCGCCAAACAACAGCCCCGCTCATTGTCCCCCTCCGCCGCTGCCACTCGCTGTCTCCTCGCGCACACTGGAGACCCTCCAACCAAGACAAAAACAAGCCCCTCTTGCACAGGGACCCCCAGCCTGCTTCATCTCACCGCTCCTCCTCCTGCTACTACCAGGTTAATTTGACCGTTAACGGCCCTAATTACCCGCCAGCTAATCGCCATTAAACGCATTCCCGCGACCTGTAGCCTCAGCTGCGATCGACGGGCCAAATAAAACGCTTAATTTAAGGGGTGAGAAAAAATAAATAAATGAAAGGCAGAGATGGATGCAAACAGCAGGGAGATGATGAAAACAGAGAATAGATAAATCAATGAGCCAAACAAACCTCCTTTCGTGCGCGTAAATCCGTTTCCAAGCGCGTGGAGAGAAAGGTAATAAGCGGTGTTGGACGGGAAAAGACGCTGCCGGGGCTAAATCCTACCAGCCATCCCCTCTCTCTCTCTCTCTCTTTCTCTCTCTCTCTCTCTCTCTCTCTCTCTCTCTCTCTCTCTCTCTCTCTCTCCCTCTGCGTCTGCGTCTATGTCTCTCTCTCTCTCACCCTCGCGCGTCTTGGTTGGTCGGTCGGTCTCGCTCTCTCTCTCTTTCTCTCTCTCTATGTCTCTCTCTCTCTCTCAGCCAGTTGTGTGAGATGGAATTGGCGCGAGGGGTCACGCAGCGGGACGTTGGCAGGTCCCACACGCGCGCGCCGCACACACATACGCACACGCACGCCTTCAACCTCCTTGCTCACTCCCCTATGGTTGCCCTTAGCAACCATGAAGACCACCACCAGCCCCGCCCCTCACCAGACACCCCCCACCCCCACCCCCCACCCAGTTAAGAGGGTTTAGAGAAAAATTATCTTCTCGGGGGTTAATTTGCTCGCGCGGCAGCTGAGAGCAGAACGAGATGTGCGCGTGAGCTTTTCATACGCACTCAAAACGGAATAAGACGGGATTCAGATAGAGAGAGAGAGATACATAGACAATCAGAAAGAGAGAGAGTCAGCACTAGTCTGGGCGCCAACAGTTTACAACTCTCCCTGTGGTGGCTGCTCCATTCACGTTTCAGGCATTGTTTTGTATCAGTGTGTGTGTGTGTGTGTGTGTGTGTGTGTGTGTGTAGGCAGGAGAACAATAGGGGCAAAGCATCAGGGCGAGCAAGAAGAGGGGGGAGAATGGGGAGGGGAGGAGGAGGAGGAGGCCCCCCTTTCCTTTCAAATATCAACCATTCATAGTGAACTGGAAGAAGATGGAGAGGCAGAGAGAACATGTCTTCACTAAGTTGGCTAAATTTCAAAATGCATCTTCCTCTCTCCGTTCTGGCTCCTCCACGCTGATCCCAGATGTCCACCGGATGGCCTGCATCATGTTCTGGTTGCGCCTTCACGTCTCTTATCATGTTTTATGGGGGATGAGTATCTGTAGAAATTATATAGAGGATGATGCACCTCACAGTTTACATGCAGGAAGTTTCTTGTCCTTTATTTAGACAGTATTTAGACAGTAATGGTGAAGAGATCGTAGTTTCTTTGTTTGTTTATTAAGATTCCCATACTGCATAGCAGCAGCCATTCTTCCTGGGGTCCACAAAGTTTACACAGTAAAAATACAGGAATGTAGATCCACACTACTCATCACAACGTGACATCTACAGTAAATAAAACAATGACATTTGACAGAATTTAAACAATAAACACAACAAACACAAAGAAAACAGACCGACTGAATCTATCATGATCTAACATCACTTAATTTGCTCTGAACACAGTGGTGGATAGCTGTGTAGTTTCATGCAGCAAATCTGACCTTTTATTGTATAAGTGACACAAACAAATAAGAAAAAACAGTTTTACCGTTTGTATGTAAAGACAAAGTCAATAACAACTGCAATAAATCATTAAAAATATAATGTTTATGACTGACAGTAAATACAGGTATTCATAAGTGAAGACACAAGCTGCTCCAACACATATAGATCTGGCACATAGAGAGACACTGTGGTCAGTGCACCCTCTGTGTCGCCATAGATGAGATTTGAGTTTAATTTTTAGCAATTTTGGAGCAAATTTTAGCAAGTCTGAGTGTGGGCGTCTCAGCCAACAAGGCATAAAGAATGGCTGCTAGGTACAGATGGAAATCTGCAAATCCGAAAAATAACGTGGAAGCATGATTGTCGGTCACAGAATGACGATAAATTTGCTCCAGTCCTATAGGGCAGTTGCATGCTCATTCATGCATCACAATGGAAAGTCACACAAAAGTAAATCAGAATTGAGCGAGAGAAACAGAGAGGAAGACAGGGCGGCGGGAGAGAGCAGGACAGAGATGTGTCACTCAGTGTGTCGCTGAGTCTGAGGTCTGATTTTGAAGACGATTCGACATGACAGCCAGCAGCCTCCTTTTCTCCTTCTCCTCCTGTTTCCTCTGCTCCGCTTTTACCCCATCTCAGTGGAGGAGAGGAAATCAGGAAATGGAGTAAGGACAGGAAAAGAAAAGAAAGGAGGAGATAAAAGCAAATGAGAGCCAAGGGTGCAGAGGACAGGAGAAATAGGGAGGAGAAGAGAGGAGGGATGATGGATGAAGGGAAGCAGGAGATAAGGAGATAAGGAGATGAGGAGATAAGGAGCCCAAAATGTTTACATCATCTGTGTTTGTGTGTCTTATTTTACCAAAATGACCGGGAACACATTTCGTTTTCACACAGCATTTTAAAAATTAGTTGGCTTAGTAAGATGTTACCAACTGCCTGAGTAGCCTTCTGATTGACATCCAACCAGCCAATGACTGATTGATTATCTTATTAGTCTCCTTTCTAAATGACCAACTGACTAAACAACTAGTCAACTAACTGCCTGGCTGACTAACACACACAGTGTTTAATCTAAAAACAAGCCTGCTTTATTTAATGTTGTTTAAAAAATGACACAGTAGAGATAAAATGTTTGATTCAGTGTCAGAATAGAGGCTGACAGTGTTCTTGTTTGCAGTAATTATACCATTACAGTGGTAATGATTTATTAATGTTAAACTACACACTCTGGTTTCTCTAAACATGAATATTTCAAGAATTAATAAGATGATCGTTTTCCATTTTGACCCACAGTAAAACCCACAGGTTGTTCCCGCTCAGAGGACACTTCGCGTCTGGAAAAAGGTTTAGGAATTAATTAAAGACATTGTTTCTACCTTTTCTTAAAGACGACATAAAATCCTCTGCTGGCCAATAAAAAAAATCTCAGATATCTGAAGCCAAGTCAAAGCCAACTCCATCATATTAAAAAGAACTAAAAAACCTTTAGCTGTAATTCAGCAGCAGGAGTGCTGAGTCAGTCGTGTTTCTGCTCCACATCACCGCTGGACCGTCGGCAGATCACTCCATATGCTCACCTAATGAGGCTTTGAGACCAGGAACACCTACTTACACACACACACACACACACACACACACACACACACACACACACACACACACACACACACACACACACACACACACACACACACACACACACACACACACACACACACACATTGTGCTTCTTAAATGTAATCTTCATATATACCACACACATCAGGGGTCTGTCACCCAGTTATCCAGTTTATCCAGTTGAAACCAGTGATTATTATGAAGAAGAATGTAAAAATGCTTTTAATAAAAAATATATTTTATACATTTATTTTTGACTCCCTACAATATGTAGCACTTTTCTGAAACAATCAGTGGGTGACAGTCTGTTTAGATTAGAGATAACTAGCCAGGAAGCTGATGTTTTTAGGGAGCATTTTTGCCTGGTTAACAACTATCTGATAGGCTTAAGCCTATCAGATAGTTGTTAACCAGGCACTTAAAGGATAATTCATTTCAACCTGGCGTGTTTCCCATAAATATGTGCATTGTGGCTCTATGTGTCATGCTAACTTTGCACAACAAGCTGCTGATTTTTACATGAATCATTGCAATTGTTTGTCAGTATCTAGCCATCATCATCATCTAGTCATCATGGCAACGAGTCCTCGTTTCCCCGAATCTCTATAACAGAGCTAGCAAGTACAAAGTTAGCATGACCCATAGAGCCACAATGCCAGGTTGAAATAAACCGGATTTACCCTTTAAGTACTGCCAACAAGCTTTGTAAATTGATAAACTGATTATTATAGGTTAGAAGTGGGCTTGCTGAGATTTGAACTGGTAGGACTTGTTGGGAGGGATACACAGCGTAGCAGGAAACTTTGCCTGAGAAAATGACGTCCAGGGAAAAAAGTCCCTGAGGTGTCGACATATTTGCAATGAAGTTGGTTTGTTGAGATTAAGGTTTGATTTAAAATTAAGCTTGTAACAACATTTCTAAATTGGATCATTGTATATTAGAATGAGTTGTAATTATAAAACTTACTACTTACTTAATACTTACTTAAGTATTTGCAATGATCAGTTACACTTGTGTTAATTATTTTCATTGCAGGATTCATGAAGGGACTGAAGTTGTTCAATGAAGAGGTGCAGACGACAGGTTCTTACTGCAGTTTGAACGAACCTCCAACACGTCATCAAGGTAAGAAACACTTCCTTTAAGTTTAAAATGACTTATTAGTAGATCCAGAACCTGAGGAATGGACCAAGAATTGTTTGAGCTGCAAACAGAATTTAAATTTAGAAGATAGTAATGTTGTAGTTTGATGCTGACGTGTTTTAGTTTGCTGCTCATTCCAGCTGATAAGTCTAATTGCTGGTGTTTGAAGCTAAAAGTGCTTTCACTCTACACATTTTACTGATGATTCAGGTGATTGAAAGTTTGTAGTGGAGTTTCGAAGTTCATTCTTGGACAGCAGTTGACAAATCAATCTTACCTTGAGGTCCATTTAGTAGCTGCACTGAAGCTTTTGTTGTATTGCATGATCTTCATCAGCAGATGGAGTTCCCCTGGTTGTCATGGAATTGTAGATGTTTAAATTTTCATTTTCACTTCAAGGACTTTTTTTGACCTGCTAGTGGAAACCAGAGTATCCCACTTGGCCCTGTAGTAGAAACCAGACTAACGAGGGTGCTGTGGAAGGCTAATTAGGCTCCACAGCTGTAAGTGGCTGTAATTGCACGCACACACACACATACAGAGCTGTGGGGCAAAGTTGACAAACATGCCAACATGGTTTCATCTTTAATTCCCTCTTAAGTCTCGCTCTCTTTTCCTCTTTTCCCTTCATCTCTTCATCCTCTGCTCCTCCCACCTCCCTCCATTTACACCTCCTCATTTATTCCCACCATCCCCCTTTCATAAACTCGTTCACAACTTGTCTCACTCTCCTCCCTGCCCATCTCGACTGCTGCCTCCATTCTTTCTTTTCACCATCACTCCATCCTTTCACTCTTCAGTCTAATTAGTGAAAACATCCTTTATTTTTCTGCTGCTGTGGAAGCTGAATTAAATCACACAGAGGAACTGACATGTGCAAAGATATCTATCTATATCTATCTATCTATAAAGATAAAACACACAAGGACAAACACACTTATACACACACATGCACAAGTGCAAACTCAGATGCACACACACACACACACACACACACACACACACACACACACACACTCCAATGTCGTCTGGATGTCACCAGACAGAGAGGTGTCTAGAGAGTCCTCTGCCTCTGGTGACAGCAGTGTGTGTGTGTGTGTGTGTGTGTGTAAACAGCGACATGGTTAGAGGAAAAAACAAACAGAGGATGGAGACCGACGGGGAAAAAACAACAGACAGAAGGCAAGGCAGAAGAAGAAATGAGACAGGGAAAGTGCCAGACAGTGGCATATAAAGAGAGAGAGAGAGAGGCATCGATAGTGAGAGTAATGAAATGAAAGAGAGAGAGAGAGAGAGTTTGCCTGAGGACAGAGCGAGCAGCTTTGGTGTGCCTGGCTAAAGCAGGGGCTGTTGGGTAATAAATAACAGTCATTAGGATGTCAGACAGACAGAGGAAAAGAGATAGATACACCCGTCAGAAAGAAAGAAAGAAAGACATAGAAAGTGTTAGGGATAGCAAATGGCTTGGTAATCAGCTCGGTAATGAAGGAATGAATGGGCCATTGGAGTGTAATAAATGGTTAGGAATAGTTATTTGATAGGCATGCAAAACAGTATTATAGATGGTAAATGTGCTGCCTCAGCAGAGACTGGAAATGGTGTTAAGACTGGAAATGGCATTAAAAATGGTCAGTGGTGGTAAGTAAAGTAAATGGTCTTAGGAATAGTACATGAAGCTCAGGGACTGACTGTGATCTTTGAAATGTTAAATGACAACATGGATACAACATTTTTGTTAGGCATTGAAATGATAATTGACAGGTTGAGTTGGACTGGTAAATGGAATAAGTAGTTGGGTCTAAATCAGTTATACTGGTTAAATGGTGTTACGTGTGATACATGATGCTGGGATAGTTTAAAGGTGACATTTTCTGCACATTTCCAGCTCTATATTTATATTCTGGGGCTCTACTATAATATAATTTTATGATCTGTAGTTCAAAAACTCCTTATTTATCTTATACTGGCCCTTTATGCAGCTCCTCAGTTCAGCCTCTGTCTGAAACAGGCTGTTTTAGCTCCTGTCTCTTTAAGGCCCCCCTCCCGATGAGCCCGCTCTGTTCTGATTGGCCAGCTTCCAGAAGCTACGTAAACAAACAGTAGTAGTAGGATTTCTCTTCTTTTTCATATTCTTTGCTCAAAATGGCAACAAGGATTATGGAACAGATGGCCGTTCATGCACATGTGCGATGATCTGATGTCATCATCATTGGGAAAGTTTGACCACGTTTAACATCCAACAATACAACAGTATGTAAATGACAGAAAATCACAAAAAGCAGAATATGTCTCCTTTAATGGTGTTGGATTAGTAGGTCTGATAAATGCTGTTGGGGATATTAAATGGTGTTTGTAGGACTTGTAAATTCAGTTCAGTTAAGTTCAGACTTATTCAGACATGTCCAAATATTGGATAAAATAATGTCTCTCTAAAATATTAGGGAAGACTTTCAGACAGAAATAGGAGGAGAAGCCACAGATGGTTGAATTAAAGAGGGAAAAATGAGAAAGAATCAGGGCGAAGGAGAGAAAGGACAATGGTATGTGAATGGAGACATGGATGTACCTACACACACACACACACACACAGGCAGGGGGGATTTGAGGGGGATTTGACAGTGAAGTCATCTGTGTGTCTTATCTTAGCTCTGCACTGAGCGTGGGCAGCTGTGAATGACCAGGACGCGCACACACACACTTCCCCCCTCCCACACATCACTACGCATTAGGCCAAACACCTTGTGAGCTTTGTGTGAATGTGTGCGAGCACTGAGCATGTGTGTTCATGGGCATGACAGACACTCTGTGGAAGTCCAGATAACCCCAATGCTGATTGTCAGTATTTAGGAAACAAAACCACTTCACTTAAAGGGGACATATTATGCTTTTTGTTATGATGTCAGATGTTAAACATGGTCAAAGTTTCAAAACTTGAGGTGAACGTTTGTAAAAATGCCCCCTGCAAGTCAAAAGCCGGGGCTGTAACCTGCTCTGAACGTTTCGTTTGCAAAGTTACCTTTACTTCCTCCTCGTTATGACATCGGATTGTTCGCACATGCCCACAAACACCTTTGTTGCTAAGGTTGTTCCACTGGTTGTGCACGTTGTCCACTCGCATATTTCAGATTGGATTCGGGCTCCAACATGTACGGATGTATTGAATTAATGGATACATTTTTTAAAAAAAAATCAGATTATAATCCTAAAAACAAAATAACAGAACAGGTTGTTTGTCATCATCCTCTAAATGACCCATATGACTGTTTTCTGGTCATATAACAACATTTTACAAGGCACTGAGCCTTCTAAAATACATATGAGTGTTTTTTGACCCGTCACCAGTAAGACTAGGGTAGGGAATGATTGTAGTCATGGTTGAACGATTACCTGCTTGGTAAAGAAAGATCTTGCTCTCTGATGTCAGTCAGACACTTTGGCCAATCAGCCACTCGGCAACACGAGCTTTAAAAAGGCGGCAGAAAAGTTACGGATTATAACTTTTAGATTCTGCTCTACAATATATAAGACTGAATACTGAACCAAACCCTCATATCTCTGTCCTCTACGAAGCCGTAAATGCTCTTATCTCAAAGCAGAAGAAATCCCCTCTACTTCTCCTCTGAGCTCTTATTCCTCTCATTTCTCTCACTCAGCCATCAGTCGCCTGGCTGCTCAAATTTTGGTCATTCCTTTCCTGTTGAATATAAGTAGAATATAAACCTAATTTCTGGGAAACAGGGTGTTGTGCGGAAGACAACCGACACAGTCTCACAACCTCCAGACAGAAAGACTATCGCCCCAGGAAGTGTTTAAGCTTATAAGGAAAGGAATCAAATAAAAACCGGAAACCAAATAATTGTTTTTAAAAAAACAAGTTTTTAAATTTATTTTCAATTTTAAAGCTTTAATTTGCTTGTTTTTTTTATAAAGTTGTTATATAATTTTATATTAACTTTATGTGCATTTGATCTTGAACACTGAATGAATTTCCCTGAATCTGTGTGTGTGTGTGTGTGTGTGTGTGTGTGTATACAGTACATTCACAACATATAGCCTTTGTGTGCTTCTTCACGCTAAGCTACACACATGAGTAAGCGTGTGTGCGTACTCATGAGTAAGCTTATGTATATGTCAAGGGTTAGAGGAGGGTGTGTGTGTGTGTGTGTGTGTGTGTCGTAGCAGGTTCTCAGTGCTACCTGTCAAATTAATTTCCCGCTCGCTCATCCCTGCTCGCTTATTTTCGGACGTGTGGTGTGCACGTGCGGCGGCATGCAGCTCCATAGGCCAATCGGGACGCAGTTTAGATCCCCCGCTGGCAGCAAGAAGCTCTGCGATTGGCTGAGGCCACTGGGCTATTAGTGGAGGAGTTTAGCCGGGATTAACTTAGATATCTAATCAATGTTGACTGGTGGAATAACAGAGGGAGAGACAGAGATGGGAGAAGGAGGAGGAGGTGGTGGAGGAGGGGAGAAAGAAAATGGCAAAAAGAGAAGGAGGGAAGGCATGTAAGGAACAGAGGAAGAGGTGAAAATGTTTGAAAGTGGTTGACCAAAAAAAATGTGTGTGTGTGACAGAGAGGGAATAAATCAGGCATGAAGGGAAATAAAAGAGCATGAAAACTGTGTGCATTAGAGGGGGAGAGATGGGGTGAAAAGAGGGGAGATGGAGCAAAGAAGGATAGAAAGTAGGAGAGTAGGAGTGAGAGAAGAAAGGGGGAGATAGTGAGGAGGAGAAGACCAAGGAAGAGAAAAATGAGGTGATGGGAGGAGAGAGAGAGCTGTAGAGGAAGAGGGGGAGAGGAGAAAGAGAGAGAGACAGAAAGAGGAGAGAAAGGTACAAGCGTACAGCAGACGAAAAGAGAAGAGAGAAGAAAAGAAGAAAGGAGGAAGAAGGGAAGAAGAGGAGGGAGCTGGAGGAGAAAGGAGATGGTCAACAAGTGGTGGAAGGATGGCAGAAGAGCTGCAGAGGAGGGGGAGAAAGAGGAGAGGAAGATGAGGGGAACACAAGAGGTGCAAGGAGAGGAAGAGGGGGTGATAAGAGGAAAGAGAAGAAAAGAGAAGTGAGAGCTAAAAGAAGAGGAAAAGTAGACAGGAACAGGAATAGAGAGCAAATAAGAAAGAGGTGGATGAGTTAAAGTGAAAAAACGACAGAGCAGAGGAAGAGGGGGAAGAAGATGAGGGGAGAAAAGAGGGATGAGGGTGGAGGAAAACGGAGGAGTTAGAGGAGGAGCTGGTCTCCTTTCAGTGGCTGTGCTCTGATGCATGTCAGCGTCCTCCACCCCCCAAATATCCCACAAACCCCCCATTCACATGAATTAAAGGCTCTGTGTGTGTGTGTGTGTGTGTGAGAGACTGATGAGTCATACTTTTGTTTTGTGGCGGTCTTTAGTTCCAGTGAATAGTTTGGACCGCTCAGGGTGACACACACACACACACACACACACACACACACACACACACACACACACACACACACACACGCACGCACGCACACACACACACACACACACACACACACACAGAGGTGAGTTAATAACTAAAAAGAATTAAATGAAGAATGAAAAGTTGGAGGCTGGAACGTCAGAAGGAGACAAACAGATGTTGGTTTGCTTTGGTGAACTTTTCTGGTATTTACATTTATACATTTTTTGGTAAAAGTGGAGTTATATAATTGGGACTTGTTTTTACAAATTTAAGCTGGATTCATGCGTGAAACAAGGCGTTAATGGGAGTCACGCCATCAGTTTTGATTTAAAGGGGAATAATCACTGTTTTTGTGATTTCCTGTTATTTCTATACTGTTATGATGTCGGATGTTAAACATGGTCAAAGTTCCAAAACTTGAGGCAAACACATATAGAAATGCTGCCTGCAAGTCAGAACTCAGGTATTCAATCTGCTCTGAACGCTCCATTTGCAAAGTTACCTCTACTTCCTCCTCATGATGATGTCAGATCGTTTGTCTATCCCATAGTCTTTGTTGCTAAGATTGTTCACATTCTCTCTCTCAGATTCAGGCTCCAACTTGTACGGATGTATTTGAGAAGTTTATATTTCAAGAAAAGAGCAGAAAAATAGGCAAAAAGAGCCTGTTTCAGACAGAGGCTGAACTGAGGGGCCGCATAAAGGACAAGTATAAGATAAATAAGGAGTTTTTTTTAACTGTAAATCATGCAAAGATATTCTAGCAGAGCCCCAGAATATAAATATAGATCTGCATGTTATGTCCTCTTTAATGCACAACTATAAAGCTATCCAGCTTTAAGTCCTCAGCAGGACCTAATGGGCTCGAGCCTGAGAGCCAAAGACAGAACAGACTAGCACATTGTTGGCTTTGGTGTTCATGGGTTATGTTGACAATGAGAAAAGTAAAATAACACCAGAGGGATTAATTGAAAGTAAATAGACCACCTGTAATAATTGGAACACCCCAGATCCACTCGGGAGATTTGTTGCATGTCATCCCGCTCACTCTCTCCCCACGTTTCCTTTCTGTCTGCTGTCAGCTGTAGAATAAAGGCAGAATGCAGACAAAATAAGAAAAAAAGAGTGTTGACAGTGATATGTTAGTCTATAGGCCTACAGGCTGTCACTTCCAGGCACTACAATGATTTGTTTAAGAAACAGTATAAATAATTTTCATATCTCATTTCTTGGCAGATTGAAAGTCACTCCGTGAATCTGCCCACTCAGGACTGTTCCAAAGTCTTTTCCCATTAGCTGTTATTTTGTTCAACCACTTTATACACTGAACTGTACTTTATTTCAATGAAGCTCACTGAATTGAACTGAATTGGGAGAGACAGACAGAGAGAGAGAGAGGGAGGTAATGACAAAGGGGGACTGAGAGTGGGAAAAAGAGAGATAGATGAGAGAGAAAAGAGAGAGAGAGAGAAAGGATAGAGTAATGTGCTGACACATCCTGTCTAACGAGAATGAGTGAGAGATGGTGAAAGACAGGGAACGGAGAGAGAGAGAGAGTTGGAGAGTCATCTGTTAACATTTGGAGTTTTGAGTGTCTCTCTCTCCCTCTCTCTCTTTCGCTCTTTCTTTTTAGTCAATTTGGGTAACTGCTCTCTCCACGCCACATTAATCTGTGTAATTAGGTTTGAGGTTCGTTGTACCTCCTTTCCTCTCCTCATCTTTTTTCTTCCTCCTCTGTCATACTCTCCTCCACATCTCCCCTTTCCTCCTCTTCTCTCTCCTCCCTCTTTTTCATTTTTTATTCCTCCCTTTCCTCCAGCATTCACTTCCTTTTTGAGATGCTTGTCTTTCAGTCTCTCTCTTTCTTTATAGCGCTCAAGCCCTGTTCACACCCACAACCTGGGAGCGCTGACTTCAATTATTCATGTCAGAAGGAGAGGTGTAACAAGACTGAGAATCTACAGCCACACTAGCGGCTGTGTGAGGCCGCTGACAAAGATGGCTGCAAGTGATCAAACCCAAACTTCATAGTCCAAAACATCTCTTCAGAAACCAATGGGTGACATCATAGACCCACAACCATCAGGGCCATAGCCAACAGGTGCTGTATTTGATCTGTTTTCTTTGCTCCCATTTACACATTCTGGGTAACATTTACAATAAAATTTTAAACCCAAAGTCGCTTTTTAAGAAACTGAAGTGTCTGGAAACGATCAATACGTACAACCTCTTAGGTCTTAGTCATTTTTCTAACCAAAACTGGCAATAAAACTCCAACCCACTTCTTGTCCAAAAAAGACACATGTAGGACGTGTATAGTGTGACTCATGACCTCAGTATTTCTCAAATCCTGGCTATGACCCCGCAGACATGTTTAGACATGTCATTTAAGCAAATGCCCCAAAACTACATATATTTAAGTGTCTAGCAGCTGTAGTAACTATGATGTGAGCAAAGGAGGAAATCATATGACATTATTATAGAGCAACGAGCAAAGTCCATACAGGAAGGAAGTTGGATTGGATGAATGGGTTAATAAAACAGCGGACTTTGACTCGTTTGTTTCCCCTTTCCAACCGTAAGTTCTCTGTACTGTTATACCTCTGCACACCTGGCCAGTCGCTGTGTAAAATGGGCGTGATTGTGGGATTGTCTTTTTCGGAAAAATACGAAAAATCGGATGCAGGCCCCCCTCAACTTTGGGAAAGTGTGGATGGAGGAGGCCTCAGACGTTATTCGACAATCTGACGAGCACTGAAGCTTACTGAAGAGGATGTGGAATTGCTGGAAAAATGTCTTGTCAACATATGTCTGGAGAAAAGTTCACTGTATTCTACTGAAGTCATTACTTTAATAGTATCTGAGTTGAGCGAGCATCTAGAGGCCATTAGGGAACTGATCACTTATCTGTTAGTTTGGTAACACACGTGTAAAAAAGTCATACATGTTGTCAGGAATGTTGAATTTTCTGACTGTAACAATAAAGGAAACTTTCCTGAATATCTAAAAAAATGGATCAACTGCCTTGCACAGAAAATCAGCTCAATTTTAATTTTACATTTTGGAAATGGAAAACTGCTGTAACAGTTAAAGGATAAAGCTGGTGATTTTCTATATTTTATTATTGTCAACAAATCTCCAGTGCAGAGCCAAACCAACAATGAACTGATCTACTAACAAGTACTGTGTATATACAGAGCCTGATGTATCTTATCCCTCTGTATATATAGTTTTTTATAGCCTGATATATCTCATTCCTCTGTCTTAATAGTTTTTGGACAACAACGAAGGTCTACAGCACAGAGGAATAAGATATATCAGGCTTTGGATACACACACTGTACTTGTTAGCAGATCAGTTTATTGTTGGTTTGGCTCTGCACAAGATTTGTTGACAATAACAAAAATATAGAAGCCTTGTCCTTTAAGATAAATGACAAAAACAAAGTCATTGACGCATCTCTGTATTTACTGTATGTCTCTTTTTTTTGTGTCTCTCTTTTATCTCCATCTCTCTTTTGTCTTTACTTCTCTGTCCTTTTATGTATCTCTTTATCCTGCTCCTGCTCTCCTCTCTGTGTTGCTGATTCATGGCAGAGCTGTAGGCGCTGACATGACAGTCAGTCTGGTAGCACTCAGACGCAAGTCCTGCTGGCTGCTCAGCCTGTGTGTGTGTGTGTGTGTGTGTGTTGTCTGTTGTCTATGCTGACTAGCCCTGTCTGCTGTCCTCCTCGCTGGGTCACATCCCCAAACAGCAGCAAGCAGCAGCAGAGCAAACCAGGAGGGGACAGTTATAGATGGAAAAATATAAGGTTGCTTTCCTGCTGTGTTTACAAACAGTTATAATGTAAACAAACCCTTTAACTATAACATTCAAACTCTTTCACCTTTAAATATTGATAACTTTTATTTAGTTTGTGTAATATTATTCCCATTTTACAATCAATTTTGCAGTGATAGCAGGTTTCAATCCTGTGGTTTGATTTTTGGTGGTTGTGTGTTTCTATGCTCACACCTGGATCACAGATTGCAGCTTTAAATCCAGTTGATTATCTAAACCAATAACAACAACAATGAAATTATTACTGAATCTGAGGTCTCTGGTTTTGCTGTTGTAAACTGGCAGTAATGGTTGCTGGTGTGTTAATGAATATATCAATAACACCTGAAACACTCTAGCAGACAAATCTCTCTGTTATCAGGTAAACCTCTGGACAGGCCTCACACACCGACAGTCCCTGTAATATTATATGAGAAAAATATCATAAACTCCCTTTAAGTTCCATTGGCCAGCCGTTAAACAGTAATGCTTTTACTGGAAAGGAGCTACAAAATTTTCACTGTGCATCATTTGCATGAATTTGACCGCTGGACAGTGTGTTTGTTTGCAGCCAATATATCAACTGTACGTTAGCTATCAACAGATGCACAGAGCGTGTCTGTGGGAGTGTGTGTGTGTGTGTGTTCGTGTGACAGCGCAGCCTCTGACTGAACTCAGAAACTCCAGTTTCTTTCTGTTATTTCCCTCCTTTTTCCTCTCTTTATGAAGCAATTTCAAAAGAGCTGAAAAGTAAAATAAAGTTGAAACATTCTCAACTTACTCCCTCTGTACGATGTACGATCAATAATGCCAAAAGTCCCATAATGTACAATAATTTGATCATTTTGTGACACTTAACATTAGTAATGATGTGATGCGTGTGACTCATGAGCACGGCTGTCGTTCCCCTGTGAGAGTTTGCACAAGAGATAGCTTACTGCTGCATGAAAAAAGTAAATAAAATGAATGAAATGAGTGAAGAGTTTTTAAAGTCGGCTCATCAGACCGATGGAGTTATGGACATGTAGAGTAGCTTATTTGAAGATTGCACAACGGTGGGCTATGTGGAACTTGAGCTGTTAAGGTGAACATGTTATTTACAGGCTACAACTCGTGTTGTTATAGTTTACTATTATACACTTTAGTTTATTGAACAGCTATGCTTTTGTTTTCAATGTTGGGACATTTTTATTTAATTGAGTCCTGAAAGACTACCCACTTCTACGCATCATAACTACATCAGCAGTTTATTAATTAAAAAAAAAAAAAGTGTCTAGATTTGTAGGTGGTGTCAAAAAGTCGTTCATCTCAGTAATTATTTTCTGAAATTATACATTTACGCCTATTTGTTCTATTGATTATGACTCATGTACGGTAAGCTTCCTTAAAATACATTTTAAGCCTCTGGTACAATACTGTAACATTTCCCATCTGGCAATGCTGATTAGTGCACACAGAGAAATATTCACAACTCCCTCCAAGGAGAGGAGTTGAGGTCTGCCTAAAAGGTCACTGGATTTGTCTCTAGCTGCTTTTTTGAAAAAAAAAAAAAAGGGGTCTTAAAAGTCACCAGATCCAGCGTGAGAGTCGCTAAGTTTGCAACACTAATCGCAGCTTTCCACTGACTTTGTATCTAATCGCGCCGCCTCTAAAACTTGCTTTGCATTGTGTCTGAACACACAGTTAGACAGGAGACCATATTTGATCTGACCCATATCCTCTGTGAAGATATCCCAACGTAGAGAAGGTGTGTTATGTTACCAAACTGAGTGCTAGGTGATGACATCTGTTATAGTAACAGAAACAGTAAAAGGAAAAACCTTCAACTTCTCTCTTTAATTTACAGTCATCTGAGACAAGCCACTTTTTTCCTGCATGAAGTTAAAGTCTCAAAGCTAATTTCACACCATCTAGTATGTTTTGGAGACGATTTTAACAATTAGTGTTTAATTAATAAGATATCAAAGTTGCACTACATGATTTGCATCCACTAGGGGACATTGGAGGGCCTCAAGTTGTCGGATCATTGAACAGCGTCTGCAACTCCCTCCACAATCCAACAATCCGACATTCACTCCCACTCCGCGCAGTGCTCGGTTAGATGTGTGGAGGTGACACAGTATGCAGGATTTGAACTTTTTCCATTCTTTACACAACTACTGCTGTCACTGCCCCTGTCGCAACTGAGTGCAACACTGACAGGAGAAACTGTCTGGAAGTGTGCACCTTTATACTCATTTGTACGATTCATCGCGTCTTGTCCCTCTCTATGACAGCTCCCGCCTTCAAGGGTGGCCACTCAGAACAGCTACAAACACTTTTACCTTTTGTAAAAGTGGTCGGACTACACGTTGTAGAAACTAGTTTGTTTCAAGCACCCTGGCCTTAAGGTGGCAGGTTTAAAAACTCTATTAAGGTCTGACACAAGAAGGGTTATGCTTTTTTGCCTCCCAAACCAAACACATCCTTGAATCTCTCACCAAATTTGAATAATCATGTGTGCAGGGTGTTTAAAATAAAATTACAGGACTTATTACAGGCCAGGGTGCTGTCTCATCACCGCAGTGAGAAACACTCGGGACCGTCATTCTTCAGCAGCGATGTGAACGTAGCCAGCATGTTGCTAACACTGAACAACAATGACCACAGAACGTCTGTGGAACTGACACACAGTGACACTAACACTATTCACTCTCTCTCTCTCTGCTCTGACAAAGCCTCTCTTGCCCCCTCTCTCTACCCGTCCCTTCACTCCCTCTCTCTATAATCCCATTATGTGTGGCAATGACCTGACAGTGTCAATCAGTGTTGTTGTCCTGCCAACATCCCGCCATGGGCTAGCCCCTGGGCTCCCAGCCAATGGGAATCCTCCCTGTTGATTAGCCGGCAGTGATCTTGTTAGGTAGCTCCGCCCACTTCAGGGGTGATACGCTGGAAGGTTGGAGGAGGGGGTAGGGGGGACTGGGGAGGGGGGGAGGGGCGGGATACACTGAAAAGAACAGAAGGATTTTCAGGTGACGTAACACACCTTCTGGCGGCCATGTTGGAAGTCCTGATTGTCTTACTTACATGTTGTAATGTGGGAGGGGAAAACTGACAAACCTGACACACAATTGTGAGCCTTTCAAAACATGACCAACATACTTCCTACATACTAACATACTTCCGCCAAACAGCAATTTATACTGTATATTTCCTTCTACTGTGATCGCTGTTTTTATGTTTTAGTATAGCTTATCACACACTACAGGTAAAACAGGTCCGTGCTTTAACCCACAGACACCAAAAAGAATAGCAAGGATGTTCTCTTCATCCAATCTTAATTATTATGTTTCTAGTCCGTCACAATATGAAAAAACACTATTTTACTTTACCTTATTTTTCCACTAAATTAAAGGAAAAACAGAAATATGATATAAATCTGAAGGTGGATTTTCCCTTTAAGGTGGAATTGAAAGCAGTGAGAGTAGTTGAGTGTTTAAGAAAGTTTTGACCTGAATCATTTAACACCTGCGAGCTTAGGCGAGCAATTTACCCATAATGCATGTTTAAACATAACCTCTCATTGTGCTGATAAATTAACCCCTGAACCCCTGTCAATCTGCTCTGTTCTCTTTCGCCACCTGTCACTGCAGTTATAGATCAGAACTTTTTCCAGACTGCTGCCTGTTACGTAGTTTTATTACATTACAAAAGGTCCGTATTTGATTTTTGATGGCGATGTCAAATATTACACTTCAGATACATAGTCAGTTATATATATATATTTGTTGCTAATTAAGCATGAAGTGTGTTTGGACTGTTCATATTTGCAGTGCCAAATCCCTACAAGAGAAACTGGATGCTGGATGTTTTTTGGCATACAAACACAGATTTCTTCTCACACACACCCATAACATATGTGCATGGTCAGTGTCAACCCTGTCTCCAAGAAATCATATTTATATACGACTAAATTGCAACAGTTTTGTTAAAAATGTAATCACGTTTGCTCTCAACATAATGAAAAAATGTTGTTACATAACATATTTGGTGAGTTGCAAAAATGTTGATACTGAATGTATCAGTGAAATGTTCAGACAGTGTACTTCTTTTTTCCCCCCAACAAAATATCTGATATTGCAGTACAATATCCACCAGTAGAAAAGGTTTAACAATGCTGTATAAACCTTATATTGTTTTGTTTAGACACTGGCAGCACTTGTTTAAAGTTAGGGAAAGATCATAGTCTTGGTTTAATACAGAAAAAAGTCTGCAGTGACTTGAAGCACGTGCTTATTAACATTTAAACGAAATAACGATCTTTCACTAACCTTCATCAAAGTGCAAAACCTAACAACATGCAGGACAAAAGGCAACGATTACATTTGCCAACTCAGTGTAATTGGGAAAACAATTTAGTTGTATATAATAATTTCTAGGAGACAGGGTCAACAAAATCCAAAAATCAAAACTAGCATCTTGACAAAATTGCAGGTTTACGGTTTGTGATGTTTGAGAGTTGGTTCACAAAAAGTATTGCTACTTTGCTGCACAAGGTTATGAAAATTAAACACAATAAACCAATATGGACAATATTACAGTTTTTCTCGATCGCTTACACACATATAACTGGGCCTAAACATCTCAAACCATGACGCCATCTACCAAAAGACAGACCTATTTCCCAAAAATCTAAACACTATTCTCCTGTTTTCACTCGTGCTCATTTAGAAAGCACTGACATTCAATATCATTAACTCAAGTCATCACAGCTGGAACCTAATTAACACAGGAGGAAACACTCAGAGTCAAAACTGTTCACACACCAATCAGAAGCTCAGGATAGATAAACAGGACCGAGGGTCAGTTCACTTGTTTTGGAACAATGGATCCACAAAGACCTGAGGCAGAATAAATGTGATTTCTGTTTTTTTCATTGGTGTATTGGTAAATACATGGAAATTATTTAGCTGTATTCTACACTTTATCAGTTGCATATTTTTACAGTACATTTACTTTTTCACTCAATTTCCATTTATTTTACTACAGTACATTGAGGAATTGCAGTAACCGGTTTTTACATTAGTGTTTTGAATTGATCTCACCAGTGTGTAATGGCTGTTTTGTAGTGTGTGTGTGTGTATTTGATGGCTTTTGTGTGATGTCTGAAGGCAAAGTCTGGTTTAGATGTAAGATTACATGGTTTTGAGTGGAGAGTTTGGTTTGGAAGTTTGAAGTTTGTGAAGATGAGTGTGCAGTTATGCATTTGTGTTTAGAGTTTTGGGAGCGTAGTTTCAAGAAATGTGTCTTAGCAATTAAGAAAAACTGTAAAAAAGATAATATAAAGTTATCAGCATGTTGCATTAAAAGGTTGCAGGTTGGGAAAATCTTACAAGTATCTGAATCCACCAGCAGGGAAAACAGTTGATGCTTAAAGCGGGAACATATTTCTACATGCTTCTCATAAGTGAATGTACACAAGTGTTGGTCGGAGACATTCAAGTGGCTGTTTCATATTTTACCTGCCTCTCGACAGGAGGTTGGATCAACCAATCAGTTTTCTTTTAGCATGCAGGTCCCCATTACACCCTGTTGAGATTTGAGGTGGCCACATCAGCTTTTCTGCCCTCAGAACATCCTTCTCTGTGTGTCAGCAGAGACTTTTTATGGGTATCTTTGCAGAACAACTATTCCTGCCTCACTGCTGCATTACCCTGCTGTCGTTCCCATAACTTTAAAAAAAAAAAGTAATTATTTTTCACTGTGATGGATTATTTATCTGCAGCACAATTTAAGTCTCTGCCAAGTTGATTTTGAACTGAAAGTTTCTTTCTGTAATGTGTTTTCCTGAAGGTTTCATTCTGACTTAGCGTCCTTTCTGCTCTTTATCCTCCATGACTATAAAGTCACTGATCCTGGCTCACCTTCACTTCTCACCTCCTCACCTCTGCAGGTCAGTAAGGAGGTTGTGTGTGTGTGTGTGTGTGTGTGTGTGTGTGTGTGTGTGTCCAATGCAGTGCCTCTATCTGTTAACCTGTAGTAAACTCAGTGGCACTAACCCAATCAAGTGGGGGTCAGTGGTTGTATACTCTCTGCTATAAATGGCTCTGGCTGTGCTAAGCTGGCCAGAGGGCTGAGGCTGAGTTTAGCTGGAGGCCTAAAGATGACAGAAAACTAACAGCCTTTCCACACATTTTGACACATTTTAGATGCATTTTAAGTCATTGGTCTGACAGAACAGATACGTTTGCATTTAAATCAATGTGGCTGTCTACAATGGCAGCATAACAACTCGCTTTGACTCGAGCTTTACGCGCATTACTGCAGCCTGAAGCTTCTACTTAGGCTTCGTTATTGATTAATTCATAGTGAAGGGGCGCTGTGCACTAGAGGTCTTTACAGATGCACTCAGTTCTTAGTAGTCGAGACTGACCTGAGACCAGTTGGGCCAGGTTCAAATTATATTTGGTCAAATCAGGTCTGTTCAGGTCCTAATGTATTGCTGCAGGTCTCAGGTCTCTGTGGGTCAATATGTCTAATACTTGCGTGGATCCAAGCACACCGTATGTGTGTATTTGTGTTCAGATCAGACTCGGACTATTCTCAGAACCAAGTCGCAACTACCACAGCTTGAGGCTGAAGCCAATGTGGAAGCACCTTAAAGTGCATTGTCACCGATGGCCTCTAGATTCCCCAACTGACTCCCATTCAAAAGCCTCAACTCAATCCTTTTTTTTCAACAAGCCATTATGGTCTCAATCGATAAATTCAGGCCCTCCAATTAGTGTGCTTGTGGTCATTTTGGAAATTATTGCTGCATTAATAAGATTTAAAGACTTATAGTAGCCTTGATGTCTGCCGTGTGGGCAGTTGGCTCACCTGCTGCTCTCCCTGGCTCTGGGACTCGCACTGAGTTGGACTATTGTTGCAATATTTTGTCACAGTTTAATGTTACTGTAATAGACTGCATGCATTGGATCAATGCATGCTGGAATTGCCTCCACCTACTGAAAGCGTGAATCGAACAAGCAGGAACACAAACTGATGGGTGGATTGATTAAACTGCCCAGATAGACTTCTGTGTCCGTTTTCCTCCTCAAATTAGATCCTGTTAAGAGATCAGTTACACTGCTGAGAACCTAAAAAGAGAAATGAAAGAGCGATACTCTCTCATACCTCAACATCTACTGCCATAGTTCTCTTAAGCAAGCCGAATAACCCTGGATGACTCCAGTTGGCAGCAGAAGACTGTTGTTGTTCTGGACAGTGTAAACACAGTCTGTTTGCTTGCCAGCAGTCAGCTGTACACATCAGACTAAAAAGGCTACTGCAGGCTAATCTGATGGCATAAACATGGCCTGATAAACTTCCACTGGACAGCAGGGCAGATTTAGAAGCCAAACCAGGACGGCACACTAAGCCTGTGTTGTATAATACTGTCCTTCTCTGCATGCTCACTGCTGTAACTGAAACCAAGGGCGGCCTGGAAAGTAATGTTTAGCAGTAGTATGAGTTGAAAATGTCCTTAAACATGCAAAGATGTTGATGGTGCTTCAAGATGACTCATGGTAAATGGATTTAAATAAATGCATTTATATAGCGCCTTTCTAGTCTTATCGACCACTCAAAGCGCTTTACAATACATGCCAACATTCACACACACACACTCACACACTCGCACACTGAATGCGCAGCCATCGGGAGTAATTTGGGGTTCAGTATCTTGCCCAAGGACACTTTGACATGTGAACTGGAGGAGCCGGGGATCAAACCACCGACCTTTTGATCGGTGGACGACCTGCTCTACTTCCTGAGCCCCCAGCCCGCCCCATCAGTTTGATACTACCATAATAATGTGCTTTGCATTTGTGTCAGTATGGGAAAGTATCTTTGTTTTATTACCTTTTTAATGACAGACGACATTATTTGAAACAAAGTTGAGCATTCAGCCACCTTCTCAGGATAAAGCTTTTAAAAAGACATTTCTAAAGTGAAAACTCAGCTCAGAAACAAGTCTGTATTGAGATGGTTAACCTGCTCAGAATGTGGACTGCTGCTCCTTTGCTTTAACTCATTTAAGACAATTTGAATATCAGCACCATCGTCTCACTCTAAACTCAGTTATCCTGACTACGGTCAGCTAATTCGAGTCAGGCTAACCGCACTCAGATAATAAGGATCCTGTGTGACTGACAAACATACATGCACACACATATTTCTGACAATACTCTGAATTGTGTGTTTATGAGTCAGGTACATTTAGGCATACATTAACATAAAAGGACAAACTTGAATAATGTTTTTACTTAATGCCTCTTGAGTAATGTTTTGTGAAATTGAGTTCTTTTCACATAGCAGCAGATTCACTAACATTCATTCATTCAGACAGATAATCTTTTATCTGTTCCACTTGTAATATTATTACAGTATATTATTCCCAAAACAAATAGGAGACATTAATATGACAGCCGGACAAAACCTGGCATCTTTTTCTCTCCACAAGACATTACAGTCCTCCTCCACTCAAAAATGTGTTTTTCTTCTTGTTCCTTCAGTTGGGTGTTGTTCTCTTCAATGTGCAGAATGATGTATGTGCAGAGTTTGTTTTCACATTCATCTGCTGAAGAAGGAAACTTTCTCTGTGCTCACCTTAAATCTCAGTTTAACGCACGTACCTACAAGCATGATTTGTGACATCATAACTATATATTAAAGCTGATTATCTTTACAGCATCTTCAAGAATTTTGAAAAAACTCTTGACAGAAAATCAGAAATTTAAGACCAAATTCTCACAATGTGACTGCTGCTACAACCATGTCTACCAACCAACCAATCAGAATGTGACATGAAATGACACAGGATACACTGCCGACGTAACATTTCGTAAATGGAGTTTAAGTCATTTTCCTTAATATGTCTAAGACACAAACAAATGAAACGATGGAGGTGAAACAAGAAGAGTTTGTGTCTTTGCTGCATTTTCAAACGTCAGAGCTGCAGATGGACGACGAGCTGATGACGAGCTGATGACGAGCTTCTGCTTTCATTTAATTTGTCTATTTACATCGTAGCGCTACGATTCACCACACATTTACTGCACATTCTGACAGCCTCAAACTGATATTATGCAGTCTGACACATTTATTGCTGTAACAAAAACAGCCAAATTCTAACAGTAAAGTACTGTTCTTCCTAAATATGGTAAAATACTGTACATTTTTATGCTTTTGAGCCAAAACCAAGAATGGACATTAACAGTAGGCTACAGTAAGATTTGACAGTAAAATACAGTATTTTCATTTTTGCTGCTGCAGTAATGGAGGAACAGAAGCCACATGCAGCCATCAACATCATATAATCATCGTTCATCCTCCTTTGTGGAATCAAACCAAAAGGTCAGTAACATCTTACTAAGAAAATAGAATTACATTTGTGCATCTGTTTACCCAATTACTGACTATATTTAATTTTTGCTAACATTAAGCTATTTTCAAGCAGTGTCTCCTCAGCAGTTGGAAGTTTGAATTACTGGTATTTAAACATTATTTTCATATGACTGCTGCTTGCAAGTCTAGTTTAAAGATTATTTTTGGATGACTGTTTTTACATGAATTCTAACATTAGACCGGCCTGCTCTATACCTACACCTTGTTTATCCCACTTGCATTACATGATAAATAACAGCCTATTATCTAAATCACATAACAATTGAAGTTGATTCAAATAAGTAACTAAGTTGATTAAGATATGTTGGCTGCTGAGCCCCAAAAGACAGAGTATTATCTTAGTTATCTTAGTTCAACCCGTGTGTGTTTCTGAGCTGTAGTTAGATTGCTGCAAAGACACTGTAGTTTGTTTCCAAGCTGTAGTAAAACCTGGGACATAATATGTGATTTCCAGGCAATATTGTTCACTCATACAAGTGTTACATGTTGTTTTCAGGTACTTCATTGTGATTAACCCTGAGAGGGGAACAGAGGCCAGCCAGGGAAAGTGCTAGAAAGTGCTATATTTTAAGGGTTATGCATTTGCATACTGAACTACAATTGGCTTCCAGACTAATTGTGATGTCACAAATCATGCTTGTCGGCCCTGCCCCTTAAAGTCGAGATGAAAAAACCTATTCAGTTTTCTTCAGTGCTTTGGTGAATTGTTATTTGGTTCTGGAAGTCACAGCCGAATGATGCAAAACACTTATCAAGTCAAAAAATCTGAAGTATCCTTTTAACACTGCTTCTGTCTAGACAGCCTGTATATGTTGAGCCTGAATGGAGCCACAGGTCTGATATAGACAAGGTCAGATTCCTGCAGTCCAGAGCTGAAAGTGACCAATCAGCTGCCTCTCCTGACACCGGTCAGAAAGACTGCTTCACTGCTTCAGACTGAGAACAGATTCATTCCACAGTCGCTGCAACTCCTACTGAGATCTGTCCCAGAGAGATAGACCTACTGCTGAGTGTACAGTACACACACACACACACACACACACACACACACACACACAGCTTTCATCTCTGAGTGTAAGCTCCATATTCTGTTCAACTGGGACAGTGAGGTCTTAACTAGACTGGCCTAAAAACACTGTTTTCTCTCTTTCTCTTCACATTTCTCTTTCTTTTTCATCTCACTGTGAGCAGAGCTGTGTGATCTGACAGGAAGCTGCTCACACAAGTATGTGTGTGTACAGTATCTGTGTATGTATGTGATGTGTGTGTGTACGTACAAGAAAGAGTCCCTTGTGTGAGCTACACCAGCTACTTGTGTGTGTGTGTAATTGCCTGGTGTCCATGTTCCCTGGAGTGCACTCCACTAGTCAATAGAGAACATAATGTTGTGAGTTTACCCATAATGCCCCAGGGGAGCAGTGGTTGAGTGAGCTCATTGCGGTTTGACTGGTGTTCTGAGTGGACACTTGGGATGAGAGACATGGAGAGAGATAGTGATGTATCTGTACATCTGTATGTTGAGTGAAGAGAAGTGGCTGAGCTCTAAAACACACATGTGATGGTGGTTATGTCTCATGTTTTCATCCAAGGGCAAAAACAAAGAAATAACCACAGTGATGTTTAAACAGCCACGAAGCCAAAACACAAACAAGATCATTTTTCATTGAGTATAATTAAGATACAGTTCAGACAATCAATATTTATACAGATCTTGAGGCTCTGTGCTTCAGCACGTTCAATTTGAAATAAAGTTAAAGTATCGTGTTTCAGCTTTAATTTGAATAGATTTGCATCTATATTGAAAGAACTGTGTGTGAGATATAGCCATTTTAACACATAGTGCCCAAAGTTTAACACAGTCTTCATCAGCAGATGGGTTTGCTCATTTGTTTGGAGATTGACAAGTAGCTCAGTAGCTTTTCTGATTACATCTATAGCACCTTTAGGATCATCCATCTGGTCATTCTTTCCAAATTGAAAACGATTCTTGAACTATTGCCAGGTTCAAGAATGAACTTTATGAATTTTATGACCACTCAGAGGTGAGAATGAACCAAAACAGTGAAGTTGTGGGCTGTTAAAACCAAAACAATGAGTTGAAAAAGGCTAAATTGCTCCATAGAGATGAAGTGAACTGCAGTTGGGTGATGATTCTCTGTGGGATTTTTTTTATGTTTTATAAACTGTGGAGCTGAAGCATGTTGAATACAGATGACTCAGACACCAACAAAAAGTCAGGTTAAATTAATTAAAACAAAAACATAAGAGAATGAATTCCCCAGGAAAACAGCAGGGATTAGTGATTGGTTGCGGGGTAACGAGACCAGGAGGTTGAGATCACCTGCGACCTGCACAGAGGAGTGGACACTGAAGACCTGCTGAGGCGGACGAGTCTCAATCCACTGAAGTCGCCGTCTGTTCTTGTGCGAGGGAGGAGCGAGCGAGGCGGCTGAGCTCTGATACTCCGGCGCACGTCTCCTTCTGGCTCCATGATTGGACCCGAGGGAGCAGTGAGCCGGGTCAGTCCTAATCTACTGAGACATAAAACAGGTTTGACCTTTCACCCCAGACAGCTGAATGAAGACCACTTTCTTTTTCTGTATATCTGTGATGTTAACATCCTTCTTCCTGTCTGTCTGTCTCCAGTGTCATTATTACTCACTCAGCAGATCCAGATAAATCACGTTCAGGTGAGACTGACTGCAGTCATCATCAACACATGCCTCATACATGTCATCATTGATCAGCTGTAATAAGAGTTTCGGTCCTTGCTCACATTTTATTTCATCAGCAGGAAACTGAGACCATCATTGAACAGAGACATGTTCAGCTGCAGAAGAGGCTGCCACAGGTGTTTGTCACCAGTAAACCAGCTGCATCCAGGTGTGTTTTCAGTTCAATTCAATATGTCATTTGTACATTAGGAAGCAGTTTGAGGCAAGCAGATATGCAAACATTGAAACATAAAATCCTGACAATTCATGAACACAAAGAAAAACACTGCAAAAATAAAAATATATTTATGTTAAGAAAAAATAAAAGTAAAGCTTTAAAGTTGAGGTTTAAAAAGACATTCTGGGGCTAATTACTGTGTTCAGAGAAGAGCATTAATTTAAAGTTTATTAGGAAAGCTTTATGAAGTTTGCGCTGCTTGCCCCAATTCAGACTTTGTGTGAAAAATACCAGAATTTTCCTTTAAGGAGGTTACTAATACCAAAAAAACAAAAAACTCCAAGTCAATTTTCATTGACGTGGTCAAAAGTGTCTCCTATCACCTCTGGATATGTTCCAATCTGTGAGAAGCCAGTGCGTCCTCATTTATCTCTCCGCCTTTTGACTTTTTAATTTTCACAGTCTGCCTTTTTGTTTTTTAATCTCTTTCTTCAAACTCTCAGGGGAGGTCAGGCTGTCTTTTTGTGTCTGTGCCTCTAGAAAACACATTTTCTGTCACTCTGTGGAAACCCTCAAGTGTGCAAAGATACCAAATGTGTCTGAATTTTGGGGAGACGTGTATATATAAAACATCTAGAATTTGATTTATAGTGCAGTTGTATAAAATATATAGATTATTTAACTGAATACAAGCATCCATGCAGTGTTAGAAGAAGCAAATACAAAATTTAACAATACAGTGTGGGTGAGGGTTTGAAGAGGCTTAAACAGCTACACTTTCAGCTTCCAGCATCAGCTTGTTAAATATTCCAGTCAGTCTGCTCTTGTATTGATCGCTTCAGAGCATCATTTTAAATAATTAAGTACCAAAAACACCCCAACATCTTCCCCTTTTTCTGCTCCCAATGCGGCACGTCACTTTTAATTTCCAAAAAACATCAGCTTTCTGCCACACACACACACAAACAAACAGAAACCGGAGGCTGAGGGTGTGTGTGTGTAATGACTTGGCAGTGAACCAGACTCCTTCACACAGCAGTCAGTGCTGTCACTACGGGCTCCAATACAAAGCCATTAGCCAGGGGAACATCCCGACTTTATCCTGTACTACACTGCCGAGACAGAACTCCAACACACACACACACACACACACACACGTTCCATCCTACTAAAGGGTGCAGCAGGTAATGCCACATTAATTGGTGCGTTTATAGGCTGAGGATTGATATTAGCCAGTTGGTGGATGCTTTTATCTGCATTAAAGTTCCCAGGAAACGGTTAGTATTATTAGGGAGCTGAAGCTCCAACCTTGCTCATGTTAGCACCCACAGATATAAACAGGAACAGGCCTAGAAGTCTTTATATTTACTACTTTTAGTAAAGGATTACTAGCAAAACTCTTTCACATTTTCATAGTCAGGATGTTAAATGGACTAGGTTTTCTACATGCATGCAATCAAATAACTTTTTCATAAAACCTTTGTGAACGAAGAATATAATGCACAAATTAGCAAAGCCATAACTTTTATGTAAAAAGTCCTTTGGGGTAAAGGGTTTCTTGTATACTTAAGTTGTTTTACCTGATGCTGCTGGCCGCTGTGTTGTCTTCAGGCCTTTGCTTGACTGAAGCACGACACCTGCCCAGCAATAACTTCCTCTTCTGATGGTTTCTCATACTGTGAGGAGAGTCTGGTGGGTCCAGGAACACCCCATCAAACACGAGCTTCATCAGGTCACTCAGATAATCTGTAAAACGTGGCAGAGTCACTGTTACTTGTACATTATACTGTCATGGGACACATATATTTATGGAAAACCAAGAAAAAGTGCATTTTGTATAATATGTGATCTTTAATTCATATGATTAAGGTTGTAGGTTATAGGCCTAGACTACTGTTTGCAAAGCCAAAGAACGCAACTTGAGGAGACAGCAAAACAGTGGGGTTAATGTGTTCAGAATTATATAGCCTGCAATACAAACTTTAACAATAGTCCGGTTTTGCTGGTCACATTTTTGCTCAACAGTTATGGAATCACATGGAATAGTATAGCCTATCAAGCAACGGAGTCAGATCAAAAAAACTCTCTAAAGTCTTCATTATTCAATAGCCAGTTCAGTTTGTTGGCAATGAGTAGTCAGGCTATATTAATATGGTCTCTTTCAGAATGGGATGCACTGTTCAAGCCTTCAGTCAGGCTATTCAATTATCCAGGTCAGTTTGTTGGCAACTTTGTCACAGCTTTGGAATAACCTGCTATTATCTCTATCACCAGCCAAACCATTATCACCATTCATCTAACCATCCATCCATCTAGGGATGCTAACTGGTCTTATGGGTTATAGTCTAGGCTAGCATATGGGTAGGCTATATTATTATTATTAGTAGTAGTAGTAGTAGTAGGCTAAAGTAAAACCATGGACATGAAAAATGTAGTCATTAATGAATGTATTTACATTCTATTGTAAATTCAGTTTAACATGCAACCAAAATTGAACCCATGTCTTTGTTGTTTTCCCCACATTATTAATCCTTCCCAACATCTGCTCATATGATGAAATCTTAATCATTTCATCAATCCATTCCTTCACAGTGAGACACTTAAGGTTCTTCCAATTTTTGCATTATAAGTCTTGCAGCTGTGTAGAGGCAGAGTGAACCCAAACCAATTCCCCAATATCTCAGATTTTACACCAGAATGGGTGAACCATGGACTGTACTACTACTACTGTAGTTGGTGTCCAGTAATATCTGTGTACTATTTTATATTGAATACGTTTCTGTCTAGCTTCGTTTTTTTCCCCCCACATTTGATATGATATCGGACCACTCATTATCTTCAATATCAGTTGCAAGGTCCTTCTGTCATATTACTTTGAGATTATCACAGGAATCACCTGTGGAGTGTTTGGACACTTTGTAAAACAGTGAAGCTTTATGAACTTCCTGAGGTAATGTGAAGTACTCAGTTACTTACTTAGTGGTTCACTGTTCTTGAATGTACTACCAATACATTATCTCTTATGTAAATATTTCCAGAAATTCGCTTTACTTTCCTCTGCAGGTCCGGATATGACATAAATATCCCTTTCTCGTACAAATCACTGATTATATATACTCCTTCAGACTGCCGTTCTTTCCAGTTCTCCATTCTTTTCCCTTATTTTAGGGTTATTCCAGAGTGAGGAGTGGCTGGTTTAAATTTGACATTTTACAAAATGTATGGATTGTACTCCACCCACTCCTTGAATAAGACAGGAGTGGGTGGAGATTCTTATCTTCTATCACCTGTTGTGATAGAATGGGAATGGGACAATATGGTGCAGCCAGGCTCCGTTCTATAGTTACCCAATCTAAACCCAGATCAGCTTTAACCCAGTGTTTAGCTAGTTTGGTTGTCTTGAAAGATAGATTACACCCTGACATCTGGTAAACAGAGTCCTTTTTTTCCTGCCCATACACATCTTACTCATTTTCATTCTGGGCTCTCTCTTGTCACTCGGAAAATCGCTGATAATTTTGTTGTACTGCTTTACGGCATTTTAAGATTCTGTTGGACGATGTTTTATATAATGAATGCTCCTGTTTTTCTTTATGTGTCTGTTTTATCCCTGTGTAAAATACTTCCATTACTGTCATTTTCTTTTTGTTCTTTTGTATTTTATAAGTAATTTGTCTTGTGTTTGTGTTATATTTATGTTTGGTATAAGATTGTTGGTTTTACACTTTTTGTTATATGACTTGTTTGGTTGTGTATTTGCAGGGTACCACTGTAAAGGAAAGCGTTGCTGTCAACTGGTTTCCCCTGAGTAAATTAAGGTATCTATAATTCAAATCAGAGATATTTAAAGGAAGCATTATAGAGAAATAATTAAACTGAGGAGCTACAACCATTTTGACTTCATTCACTTTACCCCAAAGTGATAGTCTCAGTGCTCCGCATTTATCCAGATTATTTTTTATTTTGCCCAGTAGTGGCTCATAATTTAAAGTAATTATTTCATCCAGACTTGGACTGAGTTTAACCCCTAGATACTTCATTCCAACTGGCACTCCTTTGAAATTGAATTGAGACACTGGATTTGAATCACAAGGTTGTGACAATGGCATAGCCTCAGATTTACTGCAGTTGACTTTGTAACTGGACAACTCAGAATATAATTGGATAGGGTTTATTAATGGAGGTAGGGAGTTGGAGGAGTCGCTAAGTAATAAAATATCATCGGCATAAAGCATCAGCTTATACTCCTTTCCAGGTCCCTTCGTCCCTCTAATATTTAGGTCTTTTCTAATCATGATTGCCAAAGGTCCCAAGAAAATTGTGAATAACAACAGAGAGAGGGGGTAACCTTGGCGTGTTCCTTACAAGATGTTGAAGAATGGGGAAATAATGCCATTTGTAATAACAGCAGCCTTAGGGGTTTTGTACACAGTACTGATCCACGATTTAAAAGACAGAGCCAAACCCAAAAAATGACAGAGCTTAAGAGTCTCCATTCCACCCTGTTGAAAGCCTTTTCAGCATCCAGGGAGATGGCAGTGACTGGGACACCACTTGAGGAGTTCAACCATATTAAATGTAGTAATCTCCTTAAAATGTCAGCTGAGGACCTTCCTTTGTGACCTTCCTTTGATGAAGCCAACCTGGTCAGCATTAATTATAGATGGCAACACTCTCTAATCGTGAAGCTAATACTTTAGTCAATATTTTACAGTCCACATTAATTAAGCTTGTCGGTCTGTAATTTGAGGGATCCGTTGCATCTCTATCTTTTTTTGGAATCAATGATATTAATGCTTCATTAAATGTATTAGGCAAAGACTCCAAATTAAAACCTTCCAGATAAACCTTTGTTAAGATAGGAGCCAATATTCCAAAACTTTCTTATAATATTCAATGGGAAAGCCATCCACGCCAGACTTTCCCATTTTCATAGCTGTAATGGCTCGTCTAACTTCATCTTCAGTAACTGGTGCATCCAAGGACTATTTGTTGTTGAGATAATTTCGGCAATTTTATGTTAGAAAAGAAACTGATTCAGCTTCTCCTGATCCTGGTTGGACGGTGACATATATAAGTGTTCATAGAATCGTCGAAAAACCTCATTTATTTCTTTAGATGTTTTCACTAATGTATCCCCCTTCTTAATTACAGGTATAACACTTTTTTTGGTCTGTTGTTTTAATTGTTGTGCCAATAGTTTACCAGCTTTGTCACCCCCATCATAGAATTGTGTTCTTAATCATAATCTTATGCCTTTTCCAATGTGGTTATTTCAGCTTCCAACTTTGTTATTTGGCCCATACTTTCTTTTTTCTCTCATATATGCCTTGGATGCCTCCCATAACTAAAACAACTTCTCTGTGGTTCCTACATTTAATTCAAAAAACATAGTCAGCCAACTTTTCACTGAGCACCTCATCATTTAACAGCATAGTGTTCATTCACCATCTACCCCTCCTTCCTATTTCAGCATTTAAGTCAATTTGAGTTTCAACTAGTGCATGATCAGATAATGCTATAAGACCAATTTTATAATCTATCATCTTTTGAATAACGGATTTAGATAGGATAAAGAAATCTATTCTAGAGTAGGATTTATGGCGGTGAGAAAAAAAAGGTATATTCTTCGTCACTTGGATTCACCAACCGCCACATATCCTAACCTAAATCCTCTGTGAGCATATGTAAGGCAGCCCTATCCCTTGGTAAAAGTAATGTCTGAAATTTGCTTTTTTTTAATAACAGGGTCCATCACTTGATTAAAATCTCCTGCCAAAATAATTTGTCCTTCTTTGGTGCCTAAAATTTTGTTTAGCTCCTTGATAAAGTCAGGATCTTCCTTATTGGGTGCATATATATTACAAAGTACCACTTTCACCCTGTTAATAAGGGCATCTATACAAATTATCCTCCCTTCTTTGTCCTTAAATTCCCCAAGCAGTAGAAAAAAAAGGTTTTTGTTAATTAGAATCATTACTCCATTTTGTTTGCTATTAAGTGAGGAGTAGAATACTTGGCCCACCTAATCTCTTCTAAATTTCAGTGCTTCAACATCTTTAAAATATGTTTCCTGCACAAATGCAACATCAATCTGTTTACCTTTAAGGTATTATAAGATATTTTCCTCTTAATTGGGTTACCACATCCATTAATGTTCCATGATATGAAAAGAACAATTTTCTTGTCCTAAACTTCATGCACTCACATGCAAACCAGAGGGGCTGCGTCTGAAATGAAATTTCCTTACACAAAAGACAAGTTGCTGTACTCCATCTCCATGTTCAATTATTACTAGTAAATAATGCAAGTGCCACATGCTCAAACAATAAACAAACAACAAATAAATCATATACTCCACTGTGAAGAAATCAAATATTCCTGCCAGATTAATCAACAAACAAAGACAAACAGGCAGGATAATCCTTCTGAAACTAGTCTGTCAGCATCATTTACATAATAAAACTTGAGACAACATATAAAAACAACAATAAGTGATCTCTGAACTAACAGATATTTCTGAACAGTGTCGGCGCTGCTCCACACTGTTTAAACCTAAGGCAAATGTCTTCTGGGCGAGTGACCCTGTGGACCAACAATGGAGCCCTTCACTTAAGGCACTACTCTGAGGTCTGGGCCCATGTCTCAATGCAAACCCTGCAGCCCACCAAGCTGCAGGTGCTGCACATGGGCTCTTGCATCAGACCTAAAAGAACAAAATATTCTCAAAATTACAGCAACAACTAGATGACACATAGAAACAAGAAGTCCAGACAGAAAGGATTTTTAAACATCACAATGTCTTGTTTCTGTGACTATGGCTGTATAGACTTAAGCCCTATTCTGATAGTAATAGTTTCACAGACGATATACACAAGAGAAATTTCACAGAGGTCTTCCGTAATTTAATGTATTCATTAGGACTGCAAAGTTTTATGTCCATAAACCTGGATGTTTACATCACACTTCTATGGAGTCTTGTAAACAAGTTTATGAATAACTTCTCATTGAAACTCAGACATACTAAATGGCAATTAAATTACCCCACGGGCCCAGAGTGGGATAAAAAATGGTAGGTAAAATAATTGTGATAATCACGGAGGTGGTAAGGAATGAAATCCACGACTACCCCCTGTACAAGCTGAGATTACAGACGTCCCCCTGTAGGACTGTTACCATCAGAATAGGGCTTTAGGCTATTGACGTAACAATTCTCAAGAGGATGAGTCCGCACTCAGATGGCTGGTTATTTTAGTGTTATTTCACCAAAAGGGAATAATTGCAAAGCTATGTCCTCCCCAGTGGGTACGCTCTTCATTGCACACATCACTAATGTATATACAGTATATATATATATATATATATATTTAAATGTAGACAAACAAGCATAATAATAATAAACCCACGGCAATTGTATAATTGTTCCCCTGTGGTGAAATAAAGCACATTTTGTTTTGAAGGACAGAGTGGCTTTGTTTGCTGTACTCAGGCTTCACACTAACCTCAGCACACCAGGCACCGCAGCGTCTCCTTGATCGTCCTAACCTCAGTATCACTGAGGGCCAAATCGATTTCCTATTCTGAACAAGGTTGGAGAGCCCCTGGATCGTGGTTGACACCTCGCTTAATCCTTGAGCAGCCAGGACCACCTTCTCGATTTTATCCCGCATCACATCCAACTCCCCATCATCATCTCTGCGTCTTCAAAAACAGGTGACAAGTAAAAGAAAAAGTGTGATCCATTAAAACTTGGAACAGTGATCTTTTGTTACTCAAGACTCGTACTTAAGTGGAGTCATTTGGATATAAACAATGGCCATGAGCCATCTTTCGCCTTTAATTTGAACATATATGCACTGATGTCAAGGGAACATATTGTAGAAAAGGAGATTTCCATTTTTTTTTTGATTATAAAGTTCTAGGTGCTATAAATACTGTGAAAGTATCAAAAACACACAACCCGTATTCAGAAACTGCCTTTAAACGAGTTGTTTAAATCCCCCCAGCCCCACCCCGCCCCTCCTGAAAGAAACAAAATATGTTTATTTATGTTATTTACCGAATTTATGTGCACTTCTTTCATTTCAGCTCAGTGTGAGAGACTCTACTGTGTTTTGCTCTGTAGCACCTCTCGTACCTTCTGAATCCATTATCTCCATCCCATTGTGGTCTATTAAGACAATGTTCTGGTCACCACCAATGACCTCTGTGACCTTGACAACAATGTTTGCCACAGTCGCGTCCAGCTCCACCAACCGAACCACCACCATCCTGGTGTTCACCACCCTCCCATTTGTAAGTTCACCAACACTGACAGTTCTACAATAAAGGGGAGACGGTTACATTCAGTGACAATAATGCATCACTTCTTATAGTCACAATTAAATAAGATTTTAACTTAGAGAAATACATTTTGTGAATACAGTACGGTAATTTCATTACCTCTGGAATCTTTTGGGCACTTGAGCCCTTGATGTAGATGACCGGTCGAACTGGAACACAGCAGGGTTACTGGGAGGCAGTATGGTGGTGGTTGTTTGGTCATTCCTCTCCTCTACTGAAGATCCATGGACCTCATAATTTCTCTTAGGTCCACAAGGCTGAAACGCCCATCCAGGCGTGGAAAGATAGCCTTGTTTGCATCATCTGTTAGATAAAGGCTCTCGCCCGTCACCTGACATTTTAATAATGAAAAACAGCCCCTTTTTAATGCTGAGTCTAGCCTGCTGCCTAAAATGTTAAGTGAGCAGAATGTCCAGGTGTTTGTAATGGTAGCCCACATGGATATTATAGAGGGTGGAAAGTAGGAGGTAATAAAAACAATAACATGCCAGTTATCTACAAAACGGGGGCTAGCACAGAAGTGAAGTTGTGTGCATTGTTCCATATTGCATCTTGTTGGAACATATTTTGCACAGCCACATATTTTTCTTAAACCTGTCTGAAGCAATTACTCCATCCATCTATTCTGTTCTTCCACAAAAAAAAAATCAATGCAGACAGGAATGGTTAACTGAACTGACTGTCATTGTCATGTGCAATTGTTTGGTTTAATTTCTATTCCAATTGCCAATTTGAAGACGAAAACAGGAAAAGCATGTGGATGTCTGAAAACAAAAAACGGAGAAACAAAATATTGCATTGTATATTTGTTTATCCTGTTATCAAACAAGTTGAACACAGTTTTGGATGGAGGGTACACAGATTAATTACTGCCCACTCCTCCGATTTGTTCATTAATACAAATAGATCTGGTGTGCTCATTGCAACAAGTCTAAATTAAAGCTATATTATGTAACTATTCCACATTAAAATGTCTAAAAACAACTAGACCTATGTTATATATTTTGTTGAGTTGTGTACTTACATTATCCCAAATGTTTCCAACAATTTTCAGCCCTCTACCCAAGAGTATACGCACAAGATGCATGTGTCAGCATTGTGTATCTATCTATAGCAAGCCTTGCCATTGACAATGTCTTTATAGAGATGCAGTGGGGGCAGATAATATAGATATACCAATAAAAGTGAAAAACAAGTTGTTTTATGGTTTTGGTTTAATTTCCATTCCAATTGCTGATTTGAAGATGAAAACGGGAGAAACACGTGGATTTCCTTTTTTTTTTTAATTCACACGAAAATGGACGGAGGATAAACGGACCAGAAATGTAAAGGTCTGGAAATTCAAAGAATTTGCTCATTAGTTGTAGAGGTATCCGATTATGACTTTAAGTGTTGGACATGTGGAAAGTTTGACCTGTATTCATCCTTTGGGGACCATGAATGTACAAAATTTCATGACAATCCATCCAATAGATACTCACAAATTGTTGGACCACTGAACTTTGCCATCTCTAAAGCCACATCACTAATGTGGTTAAAATGTTGTGCAGAAGACTTTAGATTATTTTATTTTTTTTACATTAAATAAGAATTTAACCAGTAGTGTAGTTTCAACAGCTATTAAATGACCACATTTCAATGTGAAGTGGACCCTAAAAATTATGAAAATACAGTCACTGAAATGTCTATATGCAACCACATTTAGCTCAGTTTTAATCTAGAAGTATTAACACATTTTGACCTTCAAATCAAGACATTCATTGCTCTGCTGACTTCATTTAATAAAACTTAATAAAATATTTTGTTGTGTTTGGCTGCACTGAGAACAACCCATGTGTACAACTGGGGATGATTAGACCCTATTTATTAGATTCAGATATTGTTGATGATGGTTCTGGTGTGTATAAATATGTAAGAATACGATAACCACAATGCCACATTGCCAAAACATTTCAAATCTATGAAATTGTCCTTTAGCTTCAGTACTAATAGTATTGTAACATTGACAATATTCTGCTTAAGAGTTAAATGAAAATCTCTACCGAGACACTCACACATACAGTGATATTGTTTACTGCTGTTGCTTCTCCATAAGTCGATCCCTGGTAAATGAAATGAAACGGTGTCTGTGTGGAGTTTTTATTTGAGACACTGAAATGCAGTGAATGTGTTTGAGACGATAAAATTAAAGAGTGTCTTTTAAGGATGCTGAAACCTCAAGAATATGGCTGTCCAGGATGGCAATTTGGACGGTTCATTAGTTCTAGAGATCAGGGAGTGTGTGTCCAGCCTGGAGTCATACACTGAGCGCCTGTATCACCAACACACACACACACACACACACACACACAGTAAACACGTGAACACACAGGCGAACACACATCTCATTTAACGCAACCCCTATACACTCACAAGAAGAGAGCGGGTAATGTACAGAGAGCAGCCAGCCACAGAGAAAACTGCATTTTTCTGTTTTTCCGTGTTTGTGTGTGTACCAGTAAATAGACTAACTTCATTACATCTCAATTAAATCAATAGCATGTTTCTATCTGACATCAATGTTCTTTAGATTTCACTAAAACTGCAGTGTACGTTTTAAATCACATTAACCACAGCAGCCGGCGCGTAACGGCCGCTCGCTGCTGGATTTAAATTAAATCAATTCAATAATTTGGTTTGGAGCCGATTCTCTTCTTTACATCCATTCAGGCAAAACTAATAAGTATAAGAGTGTTTTTAAAATTCTGATCAGCCGGGGTCCTCATTAAAAAACTGTATAACATGGGACCATTTGGGTTTGGTTGCCACAGTTTGAGAAACTAGCAGCTAATAGAGATTGGACGTGTCTATATGCTGCAGGGCTGAAGGAGGAATTTGTGTGAAATGTATGCAGCTGAAGCCCCCATTATACAACAACACAGTGAGTGTGCTCTTCATAAATATCCCAAATTCCCAAACGCAGCAGCTCCAGAGCAGGAATGTGAATGGAATCTATCCTCCCTCAAGCTTCTTTCTCAAGTCATTCTTTCTGTTTACTGTCTGAGTCGAGTTCAGTCTGGTGTAAAGAAGTTGGAGGATTTTTTCTTTATGCATGTAAACATTGCATCCTGGTCTCAGAAACATGGATGTCGCAATATAAGCAATATAACAATGAAAGTAAATTGGAGGATAAAGGCCTCAGTAGTGCTTCAGACAAAGTGCTTGTCAGATTGTCTAACCTCCAGTTCACACATAAACACTGAGGAGCCGGGGAGAGCAGCAGGTGAGCCAACTGTCAATCACAGCTGTCAATCAACACCCACATGGCAGACATCAAAGTCTCCAAATCTTATTAACGAAGCAACAATTTACAAAATGACCACCAGCACACTTAGAGGGCCTGATTGAGACCATAATGACTCGTTGCAAATAACTGACTCAGTATTTCTTGAGAGAAGGCACTTTAAGGTCCTTCCACATTGGCTTCAGCCTCAAACCGTGGTAGTTTCTGCTTGGATACTAAAACACAAAACCTCTACGACTATGTTGTGCGCACAATAAAAATATCTAGTGCACATAAGATCTCTGATGCGCACCAGAAACTTGTGGAAAATGCATTTGCTCATTTCCCCTTAGGGGTGCGTAGCGTCAAGTTTTTTTTAAAATCCATTTCTTCTTCCTTTTTGTCCTGTCATTATTTGTTTATATTATGTCTTTTGTTCTTAATGACTCCCTTAAAAACAAGATGTTTATCCTAACTACATGAATATTTCCCTCAAGTTTCTGTTTCTCTTCCAAGTCTTTATTTCCATCTCTCTCGCTCCTTCAGCTCTCTATCTAATGACCATGGGGTTAAAAATCCTCCAGCAGATACCTCGGCTAACCCGATATTATTTGCCCTCTAACTGAATTTACGGCGTTTTCTTGGTCGCTCTAAACAATCGCGTCCATTCATGCCCCGGCTGCCCCCAGACGCTCTCCTCCTCCCTTCACTGCCACCCCATTTCCACGCGCAGCAACTGAAAAACACGCCTTGTCTGTCCAGACACATACCATCTTTATTGGACAATGCATAGATTTAAAATTGGAATCCAGCATATTGACGCAGAACGTACAGCGAGACACCCAGGGAAGAAATTGAGAACAAATATCTGGTGTCTTATGTGTGGAAAGATGCTGCAGCCATTCGTGCAAAGCAACAGTAACGGCTCATGTTTAACTCTTTAAAATCATGTTAAAACAAAACATTTATGTTGGCTTGGGGTCACATAATGTGCAGACTGGTGATGTCCATGGCTTAAATTTAGAGTTTAAAATAAATCCAATTGTTGCTGTCAGTCTTCTCATGATTCCCAAGTAGAAAGTTTACATTTTTTCTTAGTGAGCAGATATCATAATCGTCTTCATCCCAGCTGCAGGCCTGTCGGCGCTCTGAACAGATGGAGCGCTTTCATTAACTGGATCACCAGCAGAGCGCGCCTCACACACACACACACACACAGACACACACACACAAGCAAGAGCACAACTGCAGAGTCACACAAATAAAAGGAATATTATCAGTCGAGTCATTCACAACTGCTGCTCACACACAAAGATATAAAACTCACTTTCATAGAGCAGGAAACACTAAAGCAAACTTTCTGTATATGCAGAGGAAAAACAGGCAAATTAACAATACAGTAACACACACACACACACACACACACACACACACACACACACCAGAAAGATCACAGGCTGAGAAACACAAACGGGAAGTGACATGACATAAAAAAACACAGGCATATTCTGACACACACACACAATCCACTGCTAGCACTCGATAAGCACACACTCGCACACACCACTGTTGACAGTTATTGAGAATGACTGCCACACACTGTGCACATGTTAAAGTACACACAAAACACACACACTTCACAGCTGACATGGAGGAGAGCTACACACACACACACACACACACACACACACACACACACACACACACACACACACACACACACACACACACACACGGCTCTGTGGTGTATCTCTGTACAGAGAGTCCCAGTGGCAAAGTGGGGGTTTCATTTCTCACAGCTCGCTCTCGTGTAGCTGCAAAGAAACTATAATCCATCCCTCGCCTGGAGCTGTGTGCGGCACTGACAGGGGCACAGTTGGCTGGAGTGCTGCAGGAGGAGTTAACCCTTCCCATTGGCCATTTCATATTCTGGACAGACTCCATCACTGTGCCCAGTTGGCTACAGTCAGACTCCTGCAGATTCAAGGTGTTTGCGGGCACATGGGTTGCCAAGATACAGGACCTCACTGACAGAGAGTCATGGTGTAATGTGGACTCGGCCTGTAGCCCCGCCGATGATATCACACATGGGAAGCCACTCTCAGAGCTGACAAGGTCCACTTTTCCTCCAGAAAAGCTCAGACCGGTGGCTGGGATCACCACACACAACCTATCCCTATCGACAGTGAGAAATTAAGGAACAGCCATTTGTCTTCTCACAACAGTACCCTCAAGTTCATCAGTGCCCCATGCCAGTCAGTTTAAAGTCTACAGAGACCTAATTGAAGGCACTGCTAAGTCTCTGCATGGGGCGGCAAACACACCACTGACAGCGGATGATTACAGAGAGCTGGAAAACATCCTCCTACAGTGAGCACAGCAGCGACTACAGCGACTGTTTTCCAGCAGACCTCCAACAGCTAAGGTAGGGTAAGCCACTGCCAAGCAGCAGTCATCTCACCCTCTCCCCAGTGTTAGACAGCACTGCCCAGCTGATCCGCATGGGTGGCTGTCTACACCACAGCCCCTCCCTTGACGCAGAGACTATTCATCCAGTTGTACTCGATCCGAAGCACAAAATCACCCGGCTAATCATCCAAGCCTTTGAAGAGCATCTACACCATCCGGGCACAGAGTGTGCATTTGCCAAAATACAGCAAAAATATTGGATTCTCCAGGGACGAGAGGCTGTCAGATGCCACCAACGACAGTGCACTGATTGTAGGTAACGGTGTGGCAACCTAGAGGTCCCAGAAATAGCCAACTTGCCCCCTGCCAGGTCTACACCTGTACAAGCCAGCTTTCTACTCTACAGGGGTTGATTGTTTTGGCCCCTACACTATCAAAGTAGGCCGGAGAAGTGAAAAGAGTTCAGGGGTAATATTCAAATGCCTGAAAACAAGAGCTGTGCACCTTGATCTTCTCTCCAGTATTGATACTGACTCTTTCCTCATGGGACTGCAGAGATTTGTGGTTCGCAGGAGCAAGCCATTTGAACTCCTCTCGGATCAGGCTACTAATTTCCAAGGAGGAGAACGAGAGCTTTCTCCTCAACAAATCAGATTCTCCTTCAATCTACCAAACGCACCCCACTTTGGTGGCTGCTGGGAGAGAGAGATCAGGTACCTCAGACAAGCCCTCCAAGTTACACTTGGAGCCCAGACTGTCACTGAAGAGGTCCTGAGGACTGTACTCATCGAAGTTGAGGAGCTCTTCAACTCAGAGCCCTTAGGCTATGTGCCATCTGACAGCCTGACCCTGTCACCCCGAACACCTTGCTTATGGGGCAGCCTGATGCATCTCTGCCTCAAGTAGTGTACCTACAGTCAGAGCCTCTCAGCAGAAGAAGATGGAGGCACAGTCAGCTGATTGCAGACCATTTCTGGAAGCACTTCCTTAGACCCTATCTTCTCAGCCTGCAAGCACGACAGAAGTGGTACTCTGACACACTAAACATCCAAGTTGGCACCACAGTGATGGTAGTCGACCCCCATCTACCTCAGGCATTGTGGCCCGTGGGGAGAATTACCCAGACTCCTCCAGGAGCTGGTGACAAAGTAAGGACTGTCCAAGTCAAGGTGGGGGACCGCTCCTACACCCACACTGTGGCCTTGTCCGGGTTCCTGCCCTGCATGACTAGGTTGTACTGGACTGATAGCACAGACATTGGCCTTTATGATTATTATGATTAGCATAGGTGCACACTGTCTATAGTACTGAAACAGAGCGGAAATTGACAGGCCAACAGGTCACTTAGTTCAGTTTCTTAGCCTGCGTGCTTTTCGTGGTTATAAATAGAACTTTCTGCCCTAATTCCATTTCCCCCCATTGTAGCAAATCCACAGACAGAAGGGAAACAACAGGGAAGTGAAGGGACAGTCAACGAGAGAGAGAGAGAGAGAGAGAGAGAGAGAGAGAGAGAGAGAGAGAGAGAGAGAGAGAGAGAGAGAGAGAGAGAGAGAGACAGCCGTTTATGATTTTGACAGAGAATCGTTCATATTATATGAGAATCATATAATATTTAGCGCTCTGCTAGTGCTACGTTGTTATGTGAGTGCTCTAATTAATAAATGTATTCTTTGATTTTGAAACAGTAGCCTTATGTTGTTGTTATTTAGCCTTTCTGAGGCTATTGCTTAAATCAATTAATATTACTCTGATGGGCCCCAGGCAGTAAATCACACAGGGCTCTTCTGACCAACTTTCGTTGGCATTACGTTCCCCAAAACACCTATTAAATAATCAAATATTAATCATAAGCATTTATAGAATCTACACATTTTTATTTTGGCACATTTATATTAACAGCAAAAAACAAATGTAATAAACTCCTTAGTTACAATAGAAACATAATTAAATAAGAAATGTAAACAACTTAAAAGTAAAAAAGTATATACATATATTTAAAATATATATATAAATAACAAATGCAAATTACTTAAAATCTAACTTTAAAAAGTTCTTTTCCTTTTGGGAACAAACCCAATGAGATCAGTGCTCGTTAACATTTAACCTAAACATTTTTCACACTAAAAAACAAATGTAATAATCTTCTTATCTGACTACCTAACAGTAATAAATAAGTTCCTTAGTTATGGATGATGGTGTTGCTGTTGCTAAATGGACCTGATAAGAAAAAATAAAAGGGAAAATATTGTCATGATGATTTTTAGAAGGCATGGTATATCTCACCAACACCATCAGAATGAAATGAACTCACATTCACCAGGATCAGGATCTGGAGGGGGGACTGGTCCTTTTTGTGTTGTGGTAGAGCTGCTGGTGGTACAGGTGGGGAGTGTTGTGTCTTCTTCATGGGCAAGTGGTGGTGTTGCTGTAGTGCTGGGGATGGTGGAAGTTGATGGACCTGAAAGGAAAAAATAACGGGCAACATATTCATGATGATTTTTAGAGGACATTGCATATGTCATCAGTGCCATTAGGATGCAATGAACTCACATTCATCAGTATCAGGACCTGGAGGGGGGGCTTGTTCCCTTTTTTTGTTGATAGGAACTTCACCAATGTTCCTGTGGAGAGATAAGAAATAGCTACTCTATGATAACCTGACATGCCAGATGGTTTGTTACACAGAACCATCTGAGAAGTCGTCCTTAAAAACTGTTTGGAGAAGGGCAGGCACTTTCAAAAAAATACTTGACATACTCGTCATTTTATCCTATCATCTTTTTAAAAAAATGTATTTGTGTATGTAATTGAATTACTTAAAGGGGGCCTTTTATGCTTTTCCTTATTTTCAGTCATATATATATAATGTTATAATATCAGATGTTCATATTAAATGTGGCCAAAGTGTGAAAGTGTGATAAACGTATGTAGAAGTAATCCCTGCAAGCAAAAAGCAGCAGCTTCAGACTGCTCCGAACGCTCGGTTTCCAACTGTTTTTTCTCCTTTCAGCTCGTGCTGATGTTGGCTGGTGATGGATTTCTTTATATGGTCATCTGCTCCACACACAGCGCACCAGTTCACTGCTCTGCTCTGCTAACATTACGGCATTTTTCCATTGTTTTGGGGGTAGTTACACAGAGCCATGACTGGAGTGGAGCTGGCACGCTGTGAGTGTTTTTCCATTACACAGCAGGGCAATGTGCTGGTTGTCTGCAGCTCTTCATTAAACATCATCATCACTGCGGCTGTTTCTGCTTGTACTATTCCTCCCTGCATTATTCTAACTGATCCACTGAACAAAGAGCTCCAAATATCTCCAGATGTTGTTGTGTTGACTGGGTTTTTAGCGCTGCTAACAAAGCTCTGCTAATTCGGTGAGGAACACGTTTCATTTCCGTGTCCTCCCATAATTTAAGTAATTTAAAAGCTTTTAATATGAAGCGGCAAAGGCAGGAAATGTTGGGTTTGCATCAGCAGTAACTTAACACGACTCTGATAGGCTGCTCCTCAGCAGACACACGGAAAGCTGGCCAATCAGAACAGGGCTAATTGGGAGGGGGGCCTTAAAGAGACAGGAGCTAAGACTGCCTGTTAGAGACAGAGGCTGAACTGAGGGGCTGCATAAAGGGCCAGTATAATGTGGTTTCACAAACCTTACCAAAGCTAAAACTATTTATTTAATTTACATTAGATTTTAATAAGTCTCATATAATCTCTAGGTAAATAGCTAGTAAGCTAAATTCTGTTAGCTTGCTAGATAGCATTAGTCAAGTTCTTACCAACTCCTAAAATGCTAGCTAGGCTACATGTTACATGACATCATGTATCTTTGCTAACTAACTTTTTGGCTTACCATTTACTATAATCAATCATCATTTATAATCATTCTTTATTATCTGCTCCACTGTCCTGCTTCCTTTTCTCTTCCTCCTCTTTCTTTTTTCGCTCCCAGACGAATACTTCGTCTCTATTTTGCGTAGTCCGTGCAAACAAACTTGCACCGGTCACAGAGACACCAATGAGATGGGGCCCCTTAAAGCTCGATTCCACCGTGGGGGATTCGCACATTTTGACACAGTGTGAATCAGCCCTCTGGGGGCCCCAAGCAGTTGCCTGCCTTGTCTTTTCATAAAATTTACCTCTGCACACACATGGGATTTTTCAACTATTGTTACATTTTTATTTGTAGTTACAATGAAGTGTGTGTAGATCAAACACACATCAGTGCCCACACATTTCCTACTGACAGACAATGAGAATGACTTAGGGCTTGGCGCTATGAACATTGGTGCTTTCACAATATAATATCGATATGTTGCCCAGCCCTACTTCCCATTGTTCTCTTACTGAACATGGCTACACACACAGACACGCAGGCTGCTTGTCCTGCACTGTTAATCCCTGCTAAATGTATTAGCAGTGTCACCAATCTCAGTGACTCGGCGTTCTTCAGACACGTGAACACAGCATGAGATCCAGCATGCAAATCTGCTGTAAGACGGAAACGTAAAACTTGCCGACACACACACACACACACACACACACACACACACACCTTCACTTACCTGCAGGAACCACACTGAGTCCACAGCTGTTGAACATTACATGGGCGTCTTCCATAGATTTAACCTGCAGACAGACAACTAATAATCAAAACTGAAACCACCATGTTGTTCTGTAAACTGAGAAAACTGAAGTAGTCACTGTTAAAAAAATCGTAATATGAATGTTTTTACCAAACCAGAAGTTTTTTTTCTGTGTGCAGTCAAACCAACCTATTGACAGACAAGAAGCCTAAAATCACCATATCATATTACCCTTAAATCAAGAAAACCATGTGTACATGTAGTCTGAGGCATGTGTGAGGTGTGCACATTCTGCTTTTATATTTACAAACTTATGTGTGGGAAACTTTGCATGCATGTCTTTTGTGAATAAGCATAATTTAGCTCATAGCAGCTCATTCTCCAACAAACCTGTTTAGGGACTTCATTTTTCCAATACAAGTATTGCACATAGATACATCATACAGCATACTTTTCAATGAATTTCCCTTCTCAAAAGACTTCTTATATACAGAAGAAATATAAAAGTCTTTTGGGAGGCCCACTCAAATACATTCAATACATAAGAAACACTAACAGATTTAGGTGGTCACACAAAAGTGACTAAATGACTGAAAGTAAAAATGTTCCTTACAATTCATTTTATTTGTTATATTCAGACACTTGTGTAAAAAAGAACATTTGATTGGATGTAATCATCTGATTTTGAAATATTAAACATTTTTCAACAAAAAAACCAAACATTACATTTTAGATGGCAGATGACTCACTAAGTTCCCCTTTAAAGGCCTTAAAACACACATCAACTTCATTATTTTCATGCAGCCCACTGACAGCAGGTTTGATATTTTGATCCTTCTGAAATTATATTTGCAGGGAACCTGGACTGACATCTTCTCCTGAGAAAGTCAGACATATTGGTTTTAAGTCACACATGCATCTCTGACAAGCTACTGGATCAATGTAACAAAAAAAATCACAATATATTATCCTCTTAAAGAGAAAATGTCCAGTGAAACACTTTGAGTCAAGTCTACCATCCTAAACCCTCACCCTGCTTGGTCTTTAGCCTATTTTTCTGTCTGTGAGAATGCCTGAGGTCAAAGGTCAAGCTTTGGCAAACTGCCTCACACAGTGAGCAGGATGTACTACAAAGAAAATTATATGGTTGATGAATGAAACAGACCCTCTTTTAGGGCTATGACATAATGCTAGTTAACAAAAACGCTTCAGTCACATAAAACGCAAAACAACAAAGCAGGCAGCACCTTCATTAAGCTCCAACACATTATTGACATTGTTAGTGGACAGTAAAAATATAAATCAGTTTTCCACAGCAAAGAGCAAATCAAAGATGAATCATTAAACACTTTGCTTTCAAACACCATAACAGCTTTTTTATGTTGTAGACCATTCAATACATCAGATAAACTTTACATCTCTGCCATCATTTTCTAAATCATCCACCAGTTTTTTGATTGATTTACTTCCTTCCAAGCAGCTCTTCATGGTTTCAGTTCATTTCTTTGAAAATCAGCTTGCAGAGACTTCATCATCACATCTTTAGTCACTGTAGTCAAAGTTGTGTTGTTACAAGTGCAGATTTATTTTAAAAGTCTGCACCACTTTACCAAAGAACATTTTCACTTTGATATTTGATTGATTTCCAGGAAAATAGCCTCAAAATAGAGGGAAAAGACACCGAAGACGCTTCAGAAAATAGTCACTTAGAAAATAACACAGTAATGTAAAGAATATATGATTTTGCACAGTCAATATACAGCTTGTTACAAAAGATCCTATTGCATTATTAATACAAGTGCTATCATGCTGTAACAAGGCAGTTAGTGATTGATAAAGTACAAAATACTTCATAATATTGACATTATGTCGTTAGTTATTTAGGGAAAAATCAAAAAGCTAGCTTGTTAGCCACATCCTGCACATTAGTTTACCTACACTAGCACATATATAAAGACATGTAAACAAGGCAGTAAATCTTTTCATGTCAAAACTATGACTATGCTTCATTAAATATAAAGCCAAAACATGTTGAAAGGTTTTATGTACAAGAGGGCGGGTCCTAAAGTCTGCTAGATCACCCGAAACTCACTGATTAAGATTTCCAATCTGGAAAATTGGAAATAAATAGCCCTTAAAGAGCCCTACAAGACAGACCTAAAGGTAAGAAACTTTATGATTTTTCTAAAATAATCCTCTATTGTCAATTATCCTGTATTGTACTGTTTTTCAACTAACATATATTTACTGTTACACAATTATTAATTCTTTAATCACATTCAACTTTACTTTCCTGCAACTTGTGATCAGAATGTACTCTTACAGTTGCCATTTTCTGTGCTAACTAGCTAACAGTATTAGCCTAGCCACTGCTGTGGAATCCAGATTTCTTCTTTGGTTTTTCCAAGCTTGACTACTTAAACGTTGGAATTACAACCAACCATATCAGATTTACAACTTTGAATTAGTGTGGACATTTAACCAGCTAATGCTACAACAACATAGCATTGGTCTGGTAAGTAAGGCAGTTATGAATGCTATTGACCAAAGATCTCAGAGGTAAATAAAGATATATCATTACATATTTATTACAACTTCCCGTTAGCATACATTCTGCTATAGTTATATGTTTTGTTTTTTTTTTTCCCATTAAGGCATGGGCTCAAGATTTTTCCGACCTGGGATTAAACTGAATAAATATAGTTTCGTACCAGATGTAATCAGACATGTTTTCATGTTGGCTTAACAGTGCTTTCTAGGTGACAAGGATATATTTAAATTCTAAGAAACATTAGGAATAGTAGCCTTGTTTCCCACATTTCCAGCTTTCAGGGAGAATTTAAACAAACTTCAGATTTAATCAAAGTTCATCACAGACTGTATCAGGAGCCAGAAAACATGCAAGACAATAGACATGTTTTTTGTTTTGTTTTTTTCCAGTGCATGGGCTCATCACTCGAGGGGGGGGGGGGGGGGGGCTGCTGTTTCAAGCTACCCAGTGAAACCTCCGGCACCTTCTTGTGGCTTGTTAATTAAAACCCATTAACTATTACTAATTGTTGAAGGTCGCATCCCTAAAAATGTGACTTTCACTAGACCAATATAGCAACCAAAATTTACCCTGTGAAGGAGCTAAATTTGTAATTTGTTACACAGCTAACAATGGAAATAAGTCAAAACTCCGCAACACAACAACAATTTTATTGAACACCAGTGTGTTTCATCAGGGTCATCTAAGGGTCACGAAGGCCAAAAGCTGAAAAGCATAAGTGTTGTTGGAGTTTTGACCTCTTCAGACTACTTTCCTTCTGCATGCACCTTGGAAGTAAGTCAAGTTGTACCAGAAATCCCTGCTAACAATGGAATTAACAATGGAAAATACCAAAGTGCCTTGTTCAAACTCTGTCTGTCAAAGTCTCTAAATGGTCTTCAGGTCGGTGGGGGTCCGTTGACGTATCTCAGTTCCAGGTGGAGGCTATGTGGCATCCTGCTGCTACGGTGGCACGGAGGCTCCAGGGATCCCCAGATCAGACAGGCCAGCAGAGCCAGAGCTGCAGCCAGAAGGAGGTAGAGGAGTGCTGGGGAGAGCAGGAACGAGGGAGCCCTGCGGCTGGGGGTCACACTATGGAGGGGGAACAGGTGGAGGTGTCAGTGTCTCGACTGTCTGCTCAACATGTTTAGAAACCCTAACTGTCTCATCAGTTACTAGAGCCTAAAAAAAAAATCTACATTTGGGCAACAGGTGGAGGAACCAACCACCACGAGTGAGCGTGGTTGTCTAAAACCTTTTCCACTGTATCCATTGTCTCTGGTTCTGCATTTGTGTCTATTGTTCTCCACTCACTTTGAGGATGACTAAATTAGGGCTCTGCTCAGGAGGTAATATCACTTTAAGGGTTTGCCAGCAGTGCGGTTGATTGTGACCAGGGAAATGGACAACTACAACACCAAACATTTTACTACAGCATCTGTATGGAGCAGTTAAACCAAACTTTAAAAAAGAAGAATAGTGGAGCTTGTTTGACAAACCGACATGTCCAGGACCTCATTAGTATTTGAAGAGTCTGCGATAAGAAAGTAAAGGACCATAGGATTTCTCCGCAACTGGCAGGAATTGGCAGACAACACACAGCCAAACAGTGCAGGAAAAAATGTAATGAGATGAAACAAGATGAGAGAAAATAAATGATCACAATAAATGATACATCATTCAAATAGAATATCTAGCTCAATTAAACAGAGATCACAGATATTATAAAGTATACACATCCCTCACAGACACAGCTAGATCTGTCAAAAACAGATCAGTAAGGACGGACTGGCACAAAACACTGAACACTATCTGAAATGTTAAATTGCTCGTCTAATTACCCGATCAAAGAAGTGTTTTTATTGACCTTACGTGCTTTGCCCTGCAATTTTTTTTCTTAAAACATATAAAGGACACTGTTCTGCTTATCTCTGTGGTTTTAGAAATATCCTGCAAATTACAGCCGGTCTGTATCCTTTATCGCTCCATCTGCGTACAACTCGGAGGGCTTCTGTGTTTTCTCACCTTTGTTCGGAGAGAAAACGCTCAGCTTCTTCACAACAGGACAGCTCTTCTTCAGCCTGAATAACAGAGAGCTTCTGTTCATCATCAGTGGTTTGAGGCAACATTTCTTAGTTTTCACATGAAAATTATATATCAGAAGCTCAGAAATATCTGCTTATAAAGAGTTTATTTCTCCCCTGAGGTTTTGTGACACTATTTCCTATTACTACTACTTTTGTTTGTTTACTGTAAAAATCTATTTCCAACAGCAGCTCCAATTTATATTGTTTATCCAAAAAAAACAAAAAAAAACAACAAAAAAAAACACTAAATAACCGACTGACACCATCACCTCACTCACCTGTAGATTTGATTGATATTGGTGCCACATCCAATCAGTTGTAGCTTTTAGGTCATGTGATGGTGAAGGGACACGGCCAAGAAAAGGCTTTTGTGTGTTGTCATGGTGACTTTGGCTGTCAACGACATGAGGAAGTAGCTGGTCGGGTTCATCAGTGTGGCTTTCATCCAGATAGTACTGTAACATAAATGGTTGCAGAGAAAAATAGTGAGACCAGAACATTTAGCCATTCATGTCTGTCATTGGGCTCCGTTAATGCCAGAGCTTCTCTTTTAGGTTGCCAAGTAATTTGGTGCAAACCAAGCGGGAACTACCACGGCTTGAGGCTGAAGTACCTTAAAGTGCCACCGACAGCTGCTAGATGTTCCAACTGACTCCCATTCAAAAAGCCTCAACTTCTCTCTAGAAGTTAATTATTTTTTTCAACAAGTCATTCTGGTCTCAATCTCTAAATTCAGGGCCTCTAATAAGTGTGCTGGTGGTCATTTTGAAAATTATTGCTCCGTTAATAAGATTTGAAGACTTATAGTAGCCTTGATGTCTGCCGTGTGGGGGCGTTGACAGCTGTGATTGACAGTTGGCTCACCTGCTGTTTTACCACTGTCCACAATTAGCTTTAATTTTTTGCAGCTGTGAGTAAAGCTCATCCATTTCATGTGTGCATTACTTTGTGGGAGAATAGTGTCCATCAATTGCACATTCAAAAGTCAGGGTTTTTAAAGTATACATACGTATTTTTTTGACTATACTTAATCCTTTGAACCCTACAGGGTTTTTGCTCGTTTTTAATGTCCTACATTATAGCATAGTCACTACATGTCTCACACAGGCATGCCTTTTTTTTGTCGGGACAAGTGAGGCTATTCATAAATGCCATCATTTGGCATGTGAGTACTACTTTACATGCTCTAGGAGACTTAATGGGAGGGAAAAAACCTAAAAAACAGAAATGAAAACTATGTAATTTTTTTGTCTTTATGTCCAGAGGTTTTCAATACAGCACACATATCTCTTTATATATGAACAGATAATGAGAGTGTTGGGGTTTCAGGAATATAAGAAACGTGTTGATGGGACATTCTGAGACTTAGTAATGTCAAAAAAAAAAACAAACAAAAAAAAACAGTATCTGACAAAAGTCAACTGATTCTCTTTGGATGTTTTCCAGACTTCTCTCTCTCTCACACACACACACACACACACACACGACAAACTGAGCTCAGGAGACGCCACTCAGTTGTGCGTTGCCTTTCCCAAATTGTACCACTTCACCTAAACGCTGATGGAGACACTGAAGCAGAAGGCAAAGTCCGAACTTCCAGGTCAAAACCAGAAGAACTTGCTCTGCTCTCAGTCCGAGTTTGTATACGAGCTGCTTCAAAACATTGATTAAACTCTTGATTCTCTACTTCACTGCTCTCAAATCTGGACTTGCAGGTTGATTTCTGCTTCAATTTGTTTCGTGCTCACTCAATACTGTTGTCAGTAATGAACTTCCATTAGAAAGTGCCAATTCTATTAGGCACAAACACACCTTCAGTCAAACTCACATACTGCAAATGAATGTACACAAAATCTCTCTAATTACAATAACACATACACACACACACACACACACACACACAAAAACGTGCTTCGTCATCAGATTTGACCCTGAGAAACTCATCCACCAACTTTTCTTACAGTTAGCTGTAACTGACAGAGGAAAAACAGCTGAGGAGAGGAGGAAGTCGACATGTTTCTCTCCTGTTTTTATGGCGACAGTTAAAGTGCAGCCAGACTCGACACATAAATCAAAACTTTATGGATTCATTCGGCAGCCCAAGGAGCAGCGGATGAGACAGAGAAAGAGGAGAATAAATAGACACTTTCACCGGTAATGAGAGAGGGAGAGAAAATGAAGGCTGAGGCCAATGAAGTCTAATGGAGAGAAAAACGTGAAGCTGGAGAGAGAAAACAGAGGGGGGATAAAGGACAGTTATTCAGGAATCCATCTTGACAAAGGTGGATGAATCTTTGAATTCTGTGCAGAGAAAAATAAAGGCTGATGATTATGAATGTTGATGGAGCTTCTTTGGGGAGAGGACATCACTCAGTATGTGAGTGTGTTTGCTGGAACTTATCTTTACTTTGATGGGTAAACGGAGAAAGATAACACACAGAGATATTGTGTCTGTGTGTACGGATCCTGTATTAATGACCTTGTGGGGACACAACTCTGTTTCTACACCCACATTGTGGGGACTTACTTCCCATCTAGGGAGAAAAAGTACGGAAGTACATTAACAACAAAAGAAAGTGAACAAATGTGAGCGCTGTTCAGTCTGCAAGTCAACATTTGAGAGCAAGCAAGGACAGATTTGTAAGAGCAGAATTAGATTTAAGTGAGGACAGACTCGTGGATCTAACAGATGTTTTGAGCATGCAAGAGGAACTGTGTAACTACATTTGAGCAATTACACTGTAAAAATACAAAAGCTGAGACAAATAAGGCGACCAGCTGCAAAGTCTTTTTGAGTTTACTCAACTTTAGGGCCAGCTAGTTGTGCAAATTCAGTTTGAAGTGATACTGTTTATGATCAAACGTCTACGTTTATCAAATTCAAAATTACAAGTTCTGTCAATTGATAATTTGTCAATGTCAATTGAAAAAAGCTGAGCCAAAAACGGTTTAGTTGTATTGTCCAGTCTTGATTTGTTCTTGTCGCAATTTAAAATGTTCACTGCAAATAAGGCTGATTTATATTTCTACATCTTTAACTTGCAATCTTTACCTATGCCAAAGAATAGTAGTTGGCATATTTTTACAGTGCAATAGGGCTCCTCCTGTTGATAATTACCAAAGCTGCTTGCTCTCACTCTCTCTATAGGCAGTCTGAATTACTAGAGTGCAAACCCAAACAGAGCAGAGAGAAATCTGATTAATATGACCTGATAATGAAATATCATCCTGTTAGATTCCTCCATCCACTTTCAAATTCCTTTTCATTTGCTAATCAACACCAAACACAAAGTACATCTGAGGCTGACGGTAGTTTTGGAAGATAAGTTTACAGGTATTTACAAAAATTTCATGGCAATCCATTCAATAGTTTTTGAGACATTTCAGTCTGGACTAAAGTGGTGGACTGACTGACGGACATCAGCATCTATAAAGCCATGCTGCTAGCGAAGATAAACATCTAAATGTGTTATTAAATTACTGAAATCACACTCCAAGTTGTCAGATGAACTTGTTTTTAAGCTCTCATGGCCGAGTCATTTTCAGAGTCTAACTGAATTTAACTACCTGACCTCTAACCTGATTTGTAAAATTTTTCTTTCATATCCTGTTGAAGCTTGCTCGTCTAAATAAGCAGAATTCGAGACACACAGAAGCAATTGACCGCGTGACTGAGATTTCACACGCAAAACTGATTCTGCTCTCGCAAATCTGCAATTCAACATTTGAGAGCGTTGACGTACAGACTGAACAGCGCTCACATTTGTTTTGAGCTCATTCAGTTCTTTTGTCGTCTATATGCTCCCATAAAAAAGTTGGTCGCCACAAGGTCAGCCACCACTTATTTTGTGTGTGTGTGTGTGTGTGTGTGTGTGTGTGTGTGTGTGTGAGAAAGAGAGAGTATGTGTGAGTACGTGAGAATTTCAAAGAATGAAAGACTCAGGTCAGGAGGTTTCACACACATACACACACACACACACACACAGATGATGTTCATGTGATGCCATGTGCTGAATGTTACCGCTTAACTCCACAGGAAAACAAGCTCAGCAAAAAAGGGTGACATTTTTTTTTCTTATTGTCAACAAATCCCATAAAAAGTCCAAAACCAACAATGTGTCTGTTTCTCAGTACTTTCTCTCAACTGTCTGTGGCTCTCAGCTCTGAGCCCACTGGTTCCTACTGAAGACGTACTGGTGCTCTAGTGAGTATTTCTGGCAGCAGGATGGTGTGTGTGGGATGGGGTCAACATAAACTACAGTGTGTGTGTGTGTGTTCATGGTGATGAAGGAACATGTCACCCAGTACAACAGTGTGGCACATTGATGTGTTTTTTTTGGACAACAGTGGTGCTCTGTGGCACAGAGGAGTAAGATTTGGACACACACACACAATACTTGTCAGTAGATCAATTCATCGTTGGTTTTGGTCTTTTCACTGGAGAATGTTAAATGAAGTTAAATGACAACATAGCTAGTGGTTAAATTTAGACTTCTTGTGATTAGTGGAGCTAAAAATGTAGAGTTTATCCTGAGGGGGGACTACAGGAAAGGTCATGGGGTCATTAAAATCATTAGGATTCATCCACTCGGGACCAGGAATAATAACCACAGCAGATTTCACAGTAATGTGACCTGTAATGCCTTTAGATATCTTGCTCTGGACTAAATATTGTGTTTTATGATGGGCCAACCTGAAATCTGTGATCATTTGTTTTTATAATTACCGAATATAATTTCTTCACATGAACATGAAGTACAAAATGAGTCAGCATTACAATTTGCATAGAGATAAAAATACTTTTTTTTACTAATATTTGGCAGTATAGTGACTTACATACAATTGCCTCACTCCAGCTGAATTAAGTTACTCAATTGCATTAGATTTTTTTGTTAATTTATTAATGTGCACTTTCCCTTTTAAACAGCCTAAATTAAAGTGAGCAGCATTTCATTTAAAATCTTTGGTCAAGCTTTATTGCTGCAACAAAGGTTGCTACAGTGTGAATGAGGGCGACTTCAGTTCAGCACCCACCTTCATCTCCCCATCAGTCTGTACGGCTTTACAGCAGGAAGTCTCTCTATCTGGAGGGGTGGGGCTCTGGACTCCCAGCCACGCCCTCACACGCCCGCCATCAAAGCTGACTGGCTCACTGTCCCGTCTGTCAGGAGTCGAGGTCACCCACTGATCCCTGGAGAGCCGAGTCCCACCCTCTTCGGTTGTGACCGGTGAGAAGAAACCGGGGTGACGGTTACGCAATCCTTCCTGTCGCTGTGTGGTAAACAGATAATAAACACTGAAGAGTTCATTTTGGAAATAAATGATCATCGTCCATCGAGGTCCTTCACTCTGTATCTCCAACATTCAGAGGATCCAGCTGGTAAAAGTCTTATTATGATAAAGGACCTCAGTGTCATAATGTAGAAATTTACTGACTTCATCTCACATGAAGTCTCACATATGTTGATACACCTTTAAAAATGTTTTGGATTTAATCTCCTATCAAAATATGTACTTGAGCATTCAAAGACATTTCTAGAAATTATGAAATTAACACCACCCTTCTCAGTGGTTTCAGGAATATCTCCCCTATTTTCATTAGACTTTCCTCTCCATATAAACTCTCTTTAAAGAGGCATTAACATCTGAATTTCGAGTAACGCTCTTTTTTTCTATTGGAGAGCTATTGAATGTTTATATTAAAGAAAATTATCGAGTAGACGCTGATACAGCAGTGGTGTGAAAAGCTGGCAAAGCATTTATCAGAGGCTCCATTATATCTTTTGTTGCTGCAGTAAAAAGAAAAGAATTTGCAACTCAGCTCAAGCTTGAATATGAATTAAAAGCTTTACAAGCAGAATTCAAAGACGCCGACCAACAGCTCAGAGTACAAAGAAGCTTCAAAAACCTGAAATGACACTATTTTCTTGCAAAACACAAACTCCTTGAGGCTGGAACTATTTAGAGAAAAGGGAAGCACAAATTTATGATCCCAATTTAGGAATGAAAAAGGAGGAGTGGTATAAAAAGTGTTGGTGTGACATTATCCTCGTCACAAAACGTGTTTGCTTGTTGTCTTCTGAATTGAATTTTCAGCCGATTCAATTCATCAATTAACGCTTGTCAGCAACCAAACGTCAGTTCTCAGATTCAGGACAACTCTAACAGTTACAAATACAGATTACCAGACAACAAAAACATACTTTGAGAAAACAATCTCTGCACTAGGTCCATTTGGGAGTTGTCCTAGAGCTTTTGATCATAACACATGATCTTCATCAGCACTGAGCACTTTAAAGACCTGCAGTTCAAAGTTCATTCTGGACCTCGGAAACGCGACGACTGGGGAAACTTCATCTGCTGAGGAAGCTCATGTGATATGGTCAAAAGCACCAGAACAGTTACTAAATTGATCTTGTGGTGAGATTGTTTTCTAAACTGCTGTTTCCAAGGTCAAGGATGAAGTTTGATCCTCAATCAGATCATTTGAACAGCACAATAAAAATTGCCTCCATCTTGACTTCAATGAATTATTATCTGCAGCACATTAAGTATAAGAGCTGAAACCAATGATGGCTTCCTGGAAGCTAGAAAATAAAATTAACAACAGGTGGTATTTCTTGGAAAATGACAAAAGAAACACAAAACTCTGCAGCCACATCTTTTGAGTTACATTCATGCACCGCACATGCACCCGGAGGCGAGGTTATGCGGTTGCAGATTTAATGAAGTACAACCACGTCAAGTCCTCCAGGCAGACAGCGCCTCGACGAGCCAGTTGGAGTTCATCTCCAACAAAAGATATAAATAAAGTCCCTGTGAGATGATGAGAGGGTACACGCACTTTCAGGTCTTTGTTGGGATGTTGCAGCAATCAGTAATCAGATGCTAATGTAGTTGTACGTGTGTCTCTCTGGTCGTTTCTTTCCTGTTGGGCTTTGGGGTTCACCAACAGTGCAACAGTGTGTGGGTATGTGTGTGAAACAGACAGAGAAAGAGACAAGAAATACAGAGAGAGCGGGGAGCTGCATGCTAGCAGAGGAGGATACTATGACGATTTCTGCCCCCCCCCTCCCCGATTCATCGATGCCCGTCTGTGTTTATTTTGGTTCTTTCAGTTTCTCTCTACCTTTCTCCCGTACAGCTGCTGGCAAACTCCCTTTTCCCCTCCTGTGTCTTGCCAAAATAAGCCTAAAAAAAGGAGGCTGATGTACCCAACATATAGAGGTGCCACATCCTGCAGCTTCATCAATAAATCAGTAGAGGAGGAGGTGAGCTGTTGTAACCAGCTCATAAAGCCGACACCCAGCGACGGAAAACATTTTTAGATAGCTGGTGTATCTGTACATAAATGACTGAAAGAGAGAGAGTGAGTGTGTGTGTGAGTCTCTGTGTGTGAGTGAGACAGAGACAGACAAACAGACAGACGAAGCCTCCGGGCCATGCAGCATCTGGGTCAGGCCAGAACAACAGAAAGGAGAGAGTGAAATTACAAGAAAAACACCACATGGTTTTGTTCAAATATGGACCTGATGTGGTGTCTTTGGAGCCCTTCTACACATCATGTTTATAAATATCTTAAAATTAAATGATAAGGCTGGCAATTCTCTATATTTATATTATTTATCATTGTCAAGAAATCTCATGACCAGGAGACCCGCATCAAGAGGGCGAATAGGGCGTCCTGGTGTATATGGTATAATTAGCTCAGATAGGTAAGGTGGTGAAAGTCCATGCAAGGCCTTATAAGTTAAAACTCAGCTCTAGCTTGCACTGGTGACCAGTGAAGAGAAGCCAGCATGGACGTTATGTAATCAAATTTTCTGTTTTTTGTCAAGATTGTAGCTGCAGCATTCTGAACAAGCTGAAGACTTCTAGTGGCACAACTAGGACGACCAGAGAAAAGGACATTACAATAATCCAGTCTGGAAGATACAAATGCATGGATCACAGTTTCAGCATCACACACACTGATGAAATAGGTCAGATTTTGGTAATATTATTCAGATAAAAAATGTCTTGGTAATAGCCTTGATATGAAATTGGAATGTCAGACAAGAATAAAAAAACAAAATCACTCCAAGGTTTTTGATGGTCGAGCTTTTAGAAATAATACAGCCGTCAATGTTAACACTCAAATTCTCATATAAACACCCATATTTAGCTGGTCCAACAACTAATAACTGTTTTAGCAGCATTTAATAATAAAGTTCATACCCATTTTTTTTTTTTTTCCTGATAGACATGCCTCTAAATTTAGGAGTTGGTAAAGATCATTTGGCTTCACAGGTACATATAGCTGTGTATCGTCAGCATAGCAATGAAAATACCATATTAATAATACCATATTTGCAAAAGATGTCACCAAGAGGAAGGATGTAGATAGAAAATAGCATAGGACCAAGGACCGATCCCTGGGGTACACCAAACTTTACTTCAGAAAATTCAGAGATTGTATTGTTGTAACTTACATGTTGAGTTCTATTTAAAATAAATATGAATGAAACCATGAAAGCGCCGTCCCCTGGATGCCAATGTGCTTCAGTAGAATGACGTGACTGAAAGCCAGATTGCAATTTATCAAAAACATTGTTGTTGGATAAGTAGGAACTAAGTTGATCAGCAACAGCCCTCTCAAGTAATTTCAACATAAAAGGAAGATTGGAAATTAGTCTATAATTGTTCAGAATTTGCGGATCAATATTAGGTTTTTTAAGCAGCAGTTTAATAACAGCACTTTTAAACACTGAGGGCACAGAGCCCATGCAAAGCGTTTACAGAGCTTGACTTGCATATCACAACCTCTTGACTTTGTACTGAAGTTCTTTGAGAAATTAATTTAGGGAATTTTTTTTTTCTCCTCGCGTGTAAATAAATGGACCATGAAGGCTTCTGTAACTCACCAGCTCTGACTCCTGGTTGGTGATGTCATTGCTGATGTCAGACTGAGAGCCAAGGGAACTGAGGTAGCTCCGCCTCTTCAGGCCGTTTCTGTGACACAGACCTACAAACACACACACACACACACACACACACACACACACACACTGAACTTAGACCTTGTGTTGAGGTTTTTTTGAGAAAATGACTTATCTTAACTATAATTGCTGATACACAAAGGTGTAAAACTTGGGTCTAAAGTCTCAGTCCTGCACTGAAAGTAAAACTGATGTGGGCATTTTCACACAAGCAAAATGGCAGGTTTGTAACTGTGAAAAGGTGGACTGTGTGTGTTTTGTTTGTTTCTTATTTTGAGGCATTCAATATTCAACTGACTCACTAGAATTTGTTAACAACACGATAGACAGAGGACACAGTCAAGGTTGGTGTTGAACATGGTGCTGAATCTGTGATGTAGCAGCGAGATAAAAAAGTCGATGATCCCTGTGGAGAAAGTTTTTATCTTCACCAATATGGAGACACAAAGACTCCTGCTCACTTCCTACCTGTGCTGGCACTGAAATACGAAGAGTCAGCGTCGTCACGGGAGACAGATCGTCCAATATCAACCGAGGGGTCCCACTCAAGCCCCAGGTGCTCATGGGAAGGAGAGGACGGCGAGGGAGGAGGAGGAGGGAGGTGAAGTGGTGAGGGTGAGTCCGAGGGAAAGGCAAGGCAAGGGTTAGCTGATTGGCTGAAATCTGAAGGAAAGATGGACAAACAATTTTGATGATTAGTCACTGACAAATTTAAGATGCATTTTTTGCACAGGTTGTACATTTCTGATTGGTCTAATACCCTTAATTAAATGTTTAATATGCTGGTTCACCTTTAGGATGGTGTGAAATTACAGGGAGGTCCAGGTTGGATTTATCAAGCGCTCCCTCTTCTTCTAATAAAGTCTCTGAAGGACAACCAGAGTCTGTAGCCTGAGACAGAATCCAGTCATCCTCAAACACCTGCAGGAGGAAGAGGAGGAGAACAGAATTCAGGAAATTAAGAAAACTACAAGTCTTTGGAAATAAACAAGGCAAACTGTCAAAAAAACATATGATTTTTAAACATATGATGATTTTGTTTGCAAAATGGAAAAGTGACAGTCCTCCACATACAAAAGCACCCAAATGTAATCATAAACATAAGGCATTAAAAAGCACAACAGCTTTCCTAAATGAGCACTCCACCAATTTGAGACATGATAATAATAAACAGCTTTCTAAAGTTTGATAAAATAGACTTTGTGTTATAAACTGGATGCACGGAGTTTGAAAGATGAGGGCATTTAAAAGTAAAGATGTGTTTCATTATAGAAATTGTAGGATCCATTGTTTTTGAATCTTGACCCATACTAGGAACTAGAGCTGCAAATAATTATTTTCCTTCCGTTTTGTCTATAAAATATCAGAAAACAGTAAAAAATGCTCGTTATAATGTCTTTGAGCCCAAGGCAACGTTTTCAAATTTCTTTGTTGTGTTTGTTTTGTCTGGTCAACAAAACCCAAAGATATTCAGTTTACTTTTATGTATGACACATACAAGTTTAAAACTATCTCATTTAAGAAGCTGAAACTACTAAATGTTTATATTTTGAGAAATGATTATTCAATTATCAAAATAAATGCAGATTCATTTTCTGCAACTAATCGACTAATCCGTTAATCAACTACTCATTGTACCTCTACGAGGGACTAAAGTTAGGATATTTTAGCCTCTGCTGCTTTGATTTCAACCTTTTTTTTTTAAAATTATGACACTCGCAAGTCCACAAACTTTATGGAAGTGAAACATTAAATCACAGTTGTACCTCTGCGAGACAGCAAATCCAGGTGCTCTGACTTAGTACTTCTAGATATCCTGTGACCTGGATGACTGTGAATCTTTATAGGCTTGTAGGTTAAAGATCCCCAAGTGTGTATCTGTGTGGTTAGAGAGTATTTGAATTTACTTGTATAAATGTATTTGTGTTACAAGACAGTCTAGCTGTTTGTGAACTCACAAACAGGTGTTTTGTGTCCTCGGTGCAACTAAATCAATTTGCTTGTCGTGTTTTGTATTCACTGCCATTCATTTCAGTTGTGTGTGTGTGTGTGTGTGTGTGTGTGTGTGTGTGTGTGTGTGTGTGTGTACCAGTCTCATGCTGAGCAGCCGGGTGTGTGTTCGTGCGATGTTGCTGTAGACGTGGCTGCAGCACCGCAGCAGCTCCAGCAGGCGGCTCTCAACATGCTGAGCGTCAGTCGGCTCGCTGCGTTGGATCAACAGCTCGCCGCGCTGAAGAAGGGCGTTAATACGGCCGGAGTTCACACACACACACTGCTGGAATGACTACACATACACACATACACACATACACACACACACACACAGAAAGTAAATATACAGTACATGAGGTATAAGAGAAACTGTAAACGATGCACACACACACACACACACACACACCTGCAGTTGTCTCAGCTTTTCGCAGGTGTTTCCTGTCAGGTGTTCCACCTCAGTCAGACGGACGTCCAGGTCAGCCAACCACAGAGCAAGGTCCTCCCGCTCCGCCTCAAACTCCTCCCACTCTGAGACAAAGAGCTGAGAGTGAAAGCCTCAAATTATTCACCTTGGTTTGTAAATGCTTCAATAATTATTCAAAGTTTTTTAAATTACAAAGTCAACTTCTACACTTTCTTTTGAAGCAAATCGAAGCTAACTTGGCACTCTTCTCATCGTGGCTGCAACTAACGATTATTTTCATTATTGATTAATCTGACGATTATTTTCTCGATGAATCGTTTGTCTATAAAATGAATATTGAAAAATGTCAGTTATAATTTCCTACAGCCCAGGTGATGTCTTCAAATGTGTTTTTCATCCAACCAACAGCCCAAAGCCCAAAGATATTCAGTCTACTGTCATGTATGGCAAAGAAAAGCATCAAATTCTCACATTTCAGACTGAAACTAATAATTATTCGATGATCAAAATTGTCGATCAACAAATCAATTAACTGACTAATAGTTGCAGCTCTACTTTTTGTTACATTTACATTGTACATGCTAATTGATAAAGATGTAGTCCAAGAAGAAAAAAAAGATTTGTGAATATGTACCCCTGATTTAACCGTTCTGAAGTAAATATATTAATCAGTGCAGCTTGAGTAAGTGTTCTTAACACTCACTAAAAACAGAAATTAAATTCCTGCTCTTTGCAGACGACTTGCTGTTTGTTACTGAACATGTTTACAGCAGAGCCTACAGCTAAAGTAAAAAAATAAAGCATAAATTAATGGTAAAAACATCAGTCTCAAAACTGTAATTATCTAACAACCAATCTCTGCAGATATTACAGCATAAGTAGTTTTGGTATTATTATCAGAAGGTTCTGACCTTCAGTTGTCCTGTGATGGATTCCAGTTTGGCGTTCACATCGTCCCATCTTGCGCCACACTCCCTCGTGGATGCCAACACCCGAGCCTGCATGACACCCTGAAACAGCCAAGTTAACGTTCGATTCCTCCGCGTCAGACTGTCCAACTGGACGAGTCGAGATCCCGCCTCACAACGCAGCCGCTGAAAACACAAATAAAGCATGTCTGAGGTAACACACAGGAGACACAAATACACAATCTAGTATTTCTTTACCTTTAACTGTAACATGAAGCAAGATTATTTATTTTACAAGAATAACACACACTAATCAACATTTCTGTAAAAGTGCCAGTGTTAGCGAGCTGGCTAATTTTGAACAATCAAATTACAAGAAGAATATGTACAGCAAAAATGGGCCATAAAAGAACAAATTTTGAGGAGCGAGACGGGGCGCTGCCTGATTCCAACTTTATTCTAGTAAATCAGGCAAGACTTGAAACAATTTACTATTCCGCGTTTAACAACTAATCATTTAGGTCTCAATATGAGCAACATAAAAATTTGACCAATAAATCAATAAACAGAGGCTATGAAACAAACAATCTCAGAGATGATATTCTTATTATTAACTACTAAAAGTAATGACGGGCTGCTATACAGTTCAAATATGAATTCACTCTCAATTTAAGTTATAATTTTTCCATGGGTGGAGTTATCGCTGACTTTTGTTTGAATATTTGTATTTCATTTTTCCTCACCTCAAACTTCCTCAGTTCCTCCTTGGCAGTGACGTAGGTAACATGGGCGGAGTTTGGCGCACTGACGGCCTGCTCAGCCAATCGCAGCCAGGCGTCCAGGTGAGCATGTTCTTTCATAAACTCGTGCCAGAGGATCCACCTTCTCTCCAGCCTGGATTGACGGAGAGAGACAGAAATGTTCAAACAGACAGAAAGACACACAAACCTGTGTGATTCTCTACGAGTTCTGAAGTCAGACACCAAAACTGCAGAGATAGAATCAAACATGGAGGTTTTCTTTTCTTGTTTCAGCACAGTGCAGTTGGCCAACAAGACAAATCATATCCAGCTTGATAAAGAGCTGAAGTGAAACTGTAACTTCTGGTTCCAGAAGTAAGAAAACCTCATTTACAATCACATTTGTAATAACACAAAGTACTAAAAATCCAGCCTTGGAACAAATCCTCACTCAACAGTATTTTGTTTGTCAGTTGTTTGTCATCTGTGGTTAGTTCAGTTCTCTCTGTCCCATTTTTTTTACCAACACAGCAGAGATTAAAGCTACAAAGCTGAAAAAATGACATTAGAGAGTGTTGGTGGATATCATAGATATGGTGGTTACAGTGGTGTAAGTTCTCGCTCTGCCTTGCTGGTAAATTTTCATGAAAGCTGTAGTGTTTTTGTAAACAAACAAATTGTTATTTAACTTTTACTTCACCAAGAGTTCAGATTCTAATATCACGGTGTGTAGTAGACGATCATTTATCTTAAAATAATTTGCATTGCATTAAGTTACAGAAACTAGTGGAACAGGAAGTGAAGTCAGTGAAGTCAGGACTTCCACTCATTAAAATTCCCACTGACATTTGTACCAACGCTAATAAGTAAAAATCCAGCGTTGGAACAGAAGCTTTCTCAGCAGTATGTTATGTGGCTCACTTCATATGTTTAGATATGGACGGTAGGTTTTTTAAAAAACTATCCAATGTTGTTTATTCAATATTCATGCATTTAGCGGGCTTTAACGAATGTCATTTTCCATAATCCCTAGACGTTAATGGCCAAACATCACGGCTCGACAGAGGTGGCAAGTCCATGAGCAAATCGAGTGGTTGTGGTTAGTTCAGACGTGTCAAGACATCACAACTAGAAAGTTGAAAAATGTCTGCCAACCACAGTACTGCAACCAAAAAAAAAAGCATTTCCCCCCCAAGAACCGCCATCATAAAAACAATGTCTGTAAAACTGTTGACAGGGCCTCCAACTGCAAATACAGTCAGTTATGAATTTATTAATTTTATTGTGACTCTTTAAACCAAATGATGAACATTTAATATTCATCAGACTCTTGGAGTCAGGTATGAAGTTCTCATTATAAATCCACTCACTGCCCACATCCCTGCAGGTCTCCATCTTGGCTCCAGCTGTCGTCCACTTGCTGCGTTTCCTCCCCGTTCAGCTCCAGTGGAGACGAAGTGAAAAGGAACGGAGACTCAGACAGATCCAGTGACAGCTCCATATCCATCACCTCCTCTCCAGTCACAACATCACCTCCTTCAGTGGTGTGGATGGCATCACCATGGCGATCTGAAGGGAGCGGGTCTACTCCAGGCATCCTGACATCACGCCAGCGTTACCTGTTGGGAAACATAGAAGAGAGAATGAATTAAGCTTTTTTAAAAGAAATAATACCCCCCATTCAACCCAAAACAGATAAAAATCTATTTCAGGCATTCGTTAGAAGTTATGCCACATTTCATGGACATCTTTAATAAACGGACTCAAACACAGAAGGATACATCATGTTTCCAAACTTGAGTAAAAATGTGTTTCTCTCTGAGATCTTGAATCAGGACGGCCTTTGTCAGCTTGTTCTTACGTCTCAAAAAAGTAGACATTAAAGTTTAAAGTTTTACTGTGATTTTAAAAAGATTACTTTCCAGGAATATATCAGCCTTTAGCCAGGATTTCTATGCATAAATGAACTATGATTAAAAAAGGAACTGTGAATAATTAATCATGAAATGGAACTCATCCTAATTGTCTGTTATTCTTTCACAATTGTTAGATTATGGTTATAGGTGAGGTTATATTTCAGGAAAAATAAAAATTATTCTTAAAAAAAAGGACATTATCTTGGTGGAAAAGACAAAATGTAAACATCATTTGATCCCAGTATCCTGAAAAATATCACTCATTTTGGATGATTCCCACACATCATAATTTATGTCCACTGGACGTAAAAAAAAAAATAATCGTGCAATATCAAGTGTGCTGGTTTTACAGCATGTCCTCTGAGCAGTTTTAATATGTCCAAGTAGCTATATGAGCACATCTGACCATCTTTACATATCCTATATACACAGTATGTGCTGCATGCAGGAAACTCTGTCGCTGTGCAGCCATTTTGGTGTGTTGTTTCTGTGGTTTGGAGATTGTTGTTTTTGGTTGTTTACTTGTAACTTCTGGGTGCTCCTCTGCACGCGATGCTCCACCTGTTGGATGCTGCTCTGCTCTCCAATTTGGGGATTGAGCTCAACAGGTTTAGTTTATTTCTTTGCACAACAAAAAAATGCATTAAAGGATTGTGCTGGTGAGTTTAAAAAAAACAACAACTAAAGAACCAATAATATCTAAAAGGAAAGTTTATCAAAGGAAAACACACACACACACACACACACACACACACACACGTAACAGTGATTCACCGTCATCACCTCCACAAGGACCAACACACACATACCTGCAGCCACACACAAACTGGGTTATTGCTTATTCATGAGCCTCTCAGTCTTTACTGAGGTGGAGAACTGTTCTGAATGACAGGTGAGACGGAGATAACGTAACACTGAGGCTCAGATTTATGTGTATGAAACGCAGGACGGATTTAAGCTGCAACTTTCATTCAGTTTGTGCTCACAATCTGTGTGTAATCAGCTCGTGATTTACAGATGCAGCAGCTGACAACAGTCAGGTCCTATGATTGACAATTTTTAAAAAAATGTAACTACAGTCGTCCCCTAACCTTTAACCCCGTGGTTATTATTGTATGACGACAAAGGAAGGAAGTAGTAACTTTAACCCACACCACATATTTCTCTAACCTTAAAGTGATCATTTTAACCCAAACCATGATCTTTCTCTAAACCTAACCAGACCTTAACCACAGCGCTGTCACGTCATAAATCATCATTATTGTTTAACAGTTTTGGAAACAGACAGATGTTGTCCTGCCGATTACTGCCGATAGGGCGCCAGATTAGGAAACACTCCAATGTGTTGTTCTGGAGTCACATGGTCAAACGACGTACTTGGTTTAACCATGTGGACCCCCCCCCCCCCCCCCACACACACACACACACACACACACATATATATATACAGAAAGTAATGTCATCACAGGTTATTGCCTTAGCGTTGACGTGAGTTACACCAAAGACAGAATTTTCCTGATATTATAAAAAACTAAAAAATAAAGAACAGCCAGTAAAATTAAACTGATTTTGACTAATATTAGTAAGATTTAATTTAATTTACTCGGGGCCCCACAGAGAGCTCTTGGGAGGCTGAGGTTAGGCGTGTAGTCGTGATGGAGTTAGGAGCTCCTATTTTTCAGTGAGGGTCTTCAAAAGTATAACATGTAAACTTTTCACTTCTCAAAACTCATCTTTTTTAAAAAGGCTTCAATTAATGCGAGCATACCATTTTATTTCCAAGATTTGGGTTATTATTATTATTATTATTATTATTGAGTATTTTATTCAATGTTTCCATTATTTGATTTTATTTGCCTCATTGCAGTCCTGAAATGTGTTTTATGTCTTTGTAGCTTTGTTTTGTGTATAAATAAAGTTTATTACTATTTTTTTTCCCTGTCGTGTTCTGTTCTGCCCGACAACAGATTACTTCAGATTCTCGACTTTTAAGATGTGTAGATATGAGAAGCAACAGACAGACAGACAGACAGACAGGTAAACAGACAGGTTCAGTTCCAGTGCAGATGATGACATTTACCATCTCAGTCTCAAGAGATCAAACATTAATATGAACATCTGTTGAACATGTGGAGACACACACACACACACACACACAGCTGTTCTCCCCATTGAGCTGAAAGTGTGAATGGAGCTTCATTAGTAAGAAACACACAAACACAAACACACACACACACATAAAGAGAGAGCATCCTTATCTGCTGATGAGTCACCAGCTGCCTGCAGCTCAGAGCTGAAATATGCACTGCACTGCTGCTAGGCTGACACACACACACACACACACACACACACACAGCTATAGCTCAGTGGCTATAATGGATCTATTTTTCATTCATTCAATTTCTACTTTTGTCTCTTAACTTCTGGCTCTCGTCACAATCAACAAATATTAAACAGTCTCAGTCCTGAGCAGAGACACTGAGGTTATGTCCTCTGTAGGAACCTGGAGGGAGTTTACATTCTACATAGGTGAATATTTTACAGGTAGATTACAGTATTTTGACTATTTTAGACCAAATAAAGACAAAGACTTCATTATTTCCTTCATTATTTAGGTTTATTGCAGGCAGTGTGCAGAGTTTATGACCAGCAAAAAGTGTAAGGAATAAAGAAGTTAAGGAGTAAGTGTTCCTTAACGGGTTGAGAAATTCTACTTCTCAGGCTAAATAAACCCTTTAATAACACAAAGGATTAAGTGAAAAATGCATGGTCACAAACTGAAAACAGTTTGACATTTTGGAAGTACAGGAGGACATACAGTAGGCCTCATGTTACTTCATGCATGGTCAGATTAGTGTCCTCCATTCCAATGGAGAGTGAATGACAGACAGTCAGAGACTAGTGGTCCCTTGCAGTCGTTGGATCTGATGGCCATCAGATTATAGATACCAGTGACCCAGTGCAGCGGTGTGGCTCACTGACGTGTTTTTAATAGTTTTTGGACAACAATGGAGGTCTACAGCACAGAGGAATAAGATCTATCAGGCTTTGGATACACATACAGTACTTGTTAGTAGATCAGTTCATTGTTGCTATGCCATGTCCTTTAATCCTTTCCAACAAGCAGAAAAATACTAAAATATTCAGTCCTAAAGATTCAAGTCCTAAATAGTGAACAATGAGAGCCTCAAATTTGTATTGACGTGCAGTATATGAATATATGCAAAGCCAAAAGCAGGTTTGTGTCTGGTAGTTTTCCATGGCAGTACAAGGTTTTGAATATGAGAGAGACTGGAATGAACACACACACACACACACAAGCTTCATTTGCATCAGCTGAATTAAAACAGGATTACAACTATTCAAACAGTCAAATATTAGAGAATTTCACTGTGATGTTCAAGAATGCTAAAAAGCCTCCTGTTACTGCAACAACACACAGTCTGAATACAGATCACACGGGTATTAGTTTTGAATTACAACTAAATTCTACAACCTTCAAGGATATTTGAGTTACTCCTCACAGCAACTGCAAAACTGTCACTTGCTTTGTTGTTTTTTTTATGGAAAGGCATGCCATCTGCAACACACACACACACACACATACACACAGTCAGTCCATCTGTCTCAGTCAGCCTTTAACCAAACACTTCACTGAATCAGACAGACGGACAATGTGTCTGATACCGGACATTATTAGTGACATCACTGATGATGTCACCACCAGCTGAGCCAGACAGACGCGTAAAAAAAATTCCCAGCAATCGTATTGGATGAACGAGCTGGCAGTGAAGTCTGATTGGCTGTAATGATTGATGCTTCGTCATCCAGTATGATTACCCGACAGAGCTCTGTGTGTGTGTGTGTGTGTGTGTGTGTGAGAGAGAGAGTCCGATCAGTCATTGACTTCTATGACTTTGATGCCTCCAACAAACATCTGGAGTCTTAACAGTGTAACATTACTCACTCTTCTCGTCTCCCCTCCTCAATAGTCAAACAAACACCTGACTGGACGACAGGATTTGAAAACATTTCCGCTATCTGACATTTTACTAAAGCTGCTGCACATTATTTTAATGCTTGTAAGTCATCAGCACATTTTTTTTTAATTGACATTAGTAAAGTTACTGTAAACAAACAAGCTTGCATCAGCCTCCAGTGTGCAGTTTATCTTTAGTTCCACTGGGTCACATCTGGAGGGAAACCTGCTGGAGTGTTTCTTAGCACAAACAGGAAGAGGGCGCTGTTCAAACTCTGTTCAGACCGAGCTGTAAACGGCTGAATCCAAATGTCTTGCGGACTGAGCCCTCACGGATTTCAGTCTTGCGTCAAGTCTGCGAGAGCGCCGGGCCACGAGGGGATAAAGATGCACTCTGAGACGGGACTTCAGACCTCAAGTGTTTCAGTGGAGATGAACTGAAATTCCTGTTCCTGTAACTCATTTCAAAGTGTTTTTTTTAACAGTTCTTAATGGTTTGATTTTGGCAACGTTTGCATGACATGTGCAGGTCTGCTGCTTTACACAGTTCAGTGAGATTCTCCCATGAACAGCTAAACACTGCTAATATTAGTCTATATTCACATAAATCCCCAAATTTGCCCGTCTAGCAGTCCCTCTTTTTGTTACTATACTTCCACCGCAGCTCAACGGGGAAACACTGTCCGAGGAAACACAAAGAGGGAATTTGATGCTAAAAAGACTGTAAATGTGGCAGATATCCACTTGATATGACTAACTCAGACTGCTGAAGACTCATATAAGCTTCACATCTACTTTTAATGACTGTGTGGACACACTGTGGATTTTGGCCTCCATCACTTCCATTAAAGCACATTTGAAGGGGATCTTTTAATATCCAGTATGAACAGGAGGAATGATTACAGCAAGGAAAACCTCTTTCACTGTTCATATGGACACCTGACTGCTGTTTTAACACACACTTGAAACATTTGAACCTATCCTTTAATGTTGCTCTATTAAAAAGATAAAACTGCACTTCAGCCTTTTAACTCTGAAAATTGTGTTTGTACCTTTGTCATTTATACTTTTAGACCAAAAAGGCTGTGAGTAGGAAATGTCGAATTTGAACTTTTCTAATTTTCTTCTTTGCATGAATGCAGCATTAATTCCTCCTATTGCTGCAGGATGAAATCAGCACTGAAGTGTTTTTTTTATCCACATATTACTGCATGTTCAACTGATAAACAATTTTTAAATTGTGACCCTAATGAATAAAAACCTCCAATCTATACAGCACCAAACATATTGTGCTCATAAAGGAAAACTCTGCAGGTCAGTGAGTGCAGTTTTGAAAATGCTGGAACGAAGCACTGAAATGCATCACTCCCTGAAGTTTCAGCGGCGAGGAAAAGAGATGAATGGCTCCTATTAGAGCGCGGCCGCTTTAGAGGGAAAGTGATATTCAGCTGAGGAGGTGATGAAGGTGAGAGGAAGTTAAGACTATTAGAACCAAGACTGATTAAAATAACGTCTGTGTCCTGAGACAAAGTTAATCATCCCCTCTGCTCCTCAGCCGAGGACACACACACAAGCCTGAAACCTGAGCTTACGTGGCCGCTGCGTGACCATATTAAGCATCACCTCTGTTGTACTGTACTGACAGTGTTAATCATCTCGTCCTCTCGCCGGGAATGACTTTGAGTTTGGAACGTGGATAAAAAGCACACGGGGATGGAAACAGTAGAGGCAGGCAGCCATAAGAAGTGTTTCTGCAACCTGAAACTAAACTCTTCACTGAGCATATGAATGAAAAAAAATGGGTTTTTTCAGCATGATTAAGATCATATTCAGCAAAGGAGATGACAAGCTGGGAGAAAGGAAATTTAGCAGTTATAAAATCTCCAGACAAAAGTAAATTATTAATTGATGTTTTTTTTTTTCTTGGGGAAACTTGGGAGTAGCACAACAAGCTGTAAAAACATGTCACAGTATAAAGTTGATATGGCAAAGATGTTACAAAACAGTTGATTTATCACATATCCACCAGACAAAGAGCAACATTAGCACTCTCCTTTTAGCTCTGTTTTTGGTCTCTACCATATCCTGAGAAAAATATCTGCTTCTTTAGCTGCTAGATGTTTCTTTCTGCACCAGCTGGTCTCTAGCTTCACCTGTCTGCTGTTTGGGCATGAAGCTGAGAAAGAACCTAAACAGTGGAGTTGCAGACCACAAAACTAAAACAGTGAGCTGAAAGGCTCTGTAGAGTTGAGGGAACCACATTTTACACTTTATGTGAGTCATTCTTAATATAAAATATGTATTAGTGCAGCTTTAACCTGGAAAATCTGATTTCTTTTGCCACTTGGGGGCAAACGAAACAAGGAGTGAACACAATGTTAACATATTTTCATTTTTTGAGTTGATATGGCAAACATGGGCTTATTTACACATCCAGCAGATACAGAGCAACATTCACTCTCCTTTTCGCTCTGTTTGGGTCTCCACCTCCTGAGATCTGGCTCTAACTTGTCTGTCTGCTGAGACTGAATCTTTAAATTGTAGGACATCAGCGGCGCATGAGGCAGCCATCCGTTCAATCAACACCGACCTCAGTTACAGCAGAACAAGCTGTCCTGTCAGCATCATACTCGTGTGCTGAAAAAACAAGAGCAACGCTCACCCACAGTGTCTTCATCAGGCTGATAAATGACAGAAATACCATCAAAACTATTGATCTGTTCAGAGGACAACATAGTTTTTAAAGTAGATTACATGAGAAGCATTGAGCATTGACTTAATCCTTGTCCCTCCAACACATATTCCCCATTTTCCACACCATCCTCCTCCTCCTCCTCCTCTCTGCCCTCAGAGTCTGTTTATTGTCTCTTCCGGACAAAAGAAAGCAGGCAGAGAACAAACAGCCTTTCTGTCCTCCTCAGAGAGAGAGAGGACAGACAGACAGAGAGAGCAATAGGAAGGGAGGGAGGATACCTGAGCTCAACTATCTAATTATATAGAGTTAGAAAAGAGGAGGAAATGGAAAAGGAGACAGTGAGAATATCTGGAGGGTGTAAAGTTTACAAATCTTCCCTAAAATTACTGCCAGAAGGTTTATAACATTTTTATTATTGTCAACACATCTCTCAATAATTTGAGTTCCCTATACTCACAAGTACAAGCCCACTGGTTCCAACTGAAATATATAGTTTAACTTAGAGCTGCAACTATTTTGATAATCAAATAATCATTTAGTCATTCTTTAAGCAAAAATACCAAACATCTGCTGGTTGCAGCTTCTCAAATTTGAGGATTTGAAGCTTCAATGTGTCATACATGATAGTAAATTTAATATATTTAGATTTTGGACTGTTGATCAGCATTTTTCACTATTTACTGATATTTTATAGCCTGGACGATTAATCGATAATGAAAATAATCATTAGTTTCAGCCCTAAATACTTTCAGTAATTTCCTAAAACAGCTGGTCACTGTAGCTTTTAGCAAACAATCAGAAGGAAAGTGCATTTTTTGAGACTATTTTCAACAAAGGATTAATCCACAATTGTTGCTCTAGTGAATATTTCTGGCAGCAGGACGGTGTGTGTGGAGTCCAAATAAACTACAGTGTCTGTTCATGGTAACGAAGGAACACAGAACTAGTTTTATATAAATATTCTCAAAAAGTCATAACAACATTAGACAGCGCTCCAGTCAAAAATTACACAAAACAGCCCGAGTAGGCACATTTGTACATTTATGACACTTTATAACTTCTCTCGGTGTAACGTGGTACGATCTAAGTATGTGTCTCCTCGCCCCACACAAACTTTGAGCTGTGTTTTTAATCAGCTGCCCTATTTATTCTGTATATTTTAACCTGTTTCAAATGCAGGAACCTTATGAGACTGTCCTACCAAGAAAAACAACACAATAGGCAGTAATGTCAGTCGCTCAAAAACAAAATATAGTTACATTTGAGTGACAGATAGAAATTATGACCCAGGGCAGCGGTGCAGTTCAGATGACGCCTAACCTTAACCCCGTGGTTAGTATTGTTGCCATAACGATGAAGGTGGCCTAACTTTAAGTAGTAACTTTAACCCACACCACATGTTTCTCTAACCTTAAAGTGATTATTTTAACCCAAACCATGATCTTTTCCTGAACCTAACCAGACCTTAACCACAGCTGTCACATCATAAAACATCATTATTTTTGAACAGTGATGTGTAACAGTTTTGCACAGACAGATGATGATGATGTCCTGCCGATTACTGTCGATAGGGGCGCAGATTAAAGAGATTAATTGGAGTCACATGGTCAAACCTCATATTTGGTCGTTAAATGTGGAGGACTTGTCAAACTTTTCCCAGGGCAGAGGAGGCATTTTAGGAACTCAGGAGCCTTATGTGTGTTGTGACCAGAAGTGCCAGGTTTAAACTGAGTTACTGGTGCCAACAAAGTCCCTGCTGGGTGTCAGCTATTCGCAGATGATGCGCCAATATTGGTGTATCGAATCTGATTTTGCAAGAAGAGAAGAAGAAGCAGGTTCTGAAAAATAATCATTATTTGAAAAATACATTAGTCAGCTTTTTATACACACACTCTGCCAAGTGTAAAAGTGTTATTCTGGGTTTATATTCAGGTACTTTATGCATGAATTAAAAATTAAACAAAGGTGGATGGAAACACACTAACGTTATGTGCACAGTGAATTCTTTAGACTTGTGTTACTACTCCACAAAGAAAGGTGGCAGCAATGTTTCTTAAGTGTAAAAGAAGAAAGTTAACAGTCTGGAGGGAGATCAAGGAAACTATTTCACAGTAAATGTAATATGATCACAGTTCACTCAAACACCAGCTCCTTCTGTGTGTGGGAAGCAGAACAATGCTGTTCCAGTGAAACGTGAACCTGTTTGCTTCTCTGTGGGCTCAAAATAAAAGAATACAAAGAGTGTTTAAGGACACCAAGCGAGATTTGAGCTTTCAAGCCTTTATTGTTTTAATGGCTTGAATAGTAAATCTGTTTCTCAGACTATTGGAAACTTGAGGTTCAGGTTTATACTGAATACATTTTCCAATATTAATTATAACTTTGTAGATTTAGCAGCCATGAAAAGATTCTATCTTTCTTCTCCTTCTTGCAGTGTGACAGCTGCAGTCAGTGTGGATTCACAGCAGGAACAACGGATTCAAACAGAGAACCAGAGTCTGGACTTTTCAGTCACTCCACGACTGTACCAAACTGAGGGTAAAAAGGAAAGTGAAACATTTCTAACTGAGTTTTAGAAGATTGTTAAAAAGTAGTTTCAACTTTCAAGTGAGTATTTACAAAGACGAAATATTGCCTGAGGCCAGAACTCTGAATCGCTTTGTTCAGTGATTCACATAAAGTCTGGTGTGGTGCTCAATGACAGCGGTTTCCATGACTGGGAAAACCCGGCCATTCAGAGCTTTGTAGACGGGATTAAGAGTGAGGATGTCACCTTCCAAATTTCCACAAATATAGTGACAAGCATGGATGAGAAACTCAGTTGTGCAGGTTGTTGTCAAGCAGCATCCTCTGGGGCTGAAAAATGAAGCCAGTGCGAAGTGCCAAAAACTGCAGTCCCTCGGACGGCCACTTGAGGCTGGTTCCAGAAAGTGAGTCAATCCCCATAGACCCCCATGTTAAACAGTCCAACTTTACAGCAGAAATAAACATGTTTACAGCCTGGTACAAAAAACGGTTTTGGTCTCTATAGCTAATTTCCCCATTCATGACAACTCACCCGTTTAAATTTTATTAAGCCGTAAAGTTATGCATAATTAAAGACGTGGCCGCTTTGAGTGACAGGTCGCTAGCCGCTAGGTGGCTTGTTTTAGCAACCAGGCTTCATTCGGCCTGACTCAGCTCCACCTCTTTGCCCATTTTGGATTAGCTGGGAGTTAGGCGGAGTCAGGCGCTGCCAAGATGGCGACGGCCAGAGCTGCCCACTTTGAGCTTCAAAACAGCTCTTCAGAAACCACTGGGTGACATCACAGTGATTACGTCCATATTATTTTATAGTCTATGGTTGTTGTTCGTCAACTTACAGACATAACTTTCTCTGTGTCCACTGAAAATGATGGATGGATCAGCCACTGCTGATTGGTTAAAGCAAAATAACCCCCCCTCCTTACACACACACACACACACACACACACACACACACACACACACACACACACACACACACACACACACACACACACACACACACACACACACACACACACACACACACACACACACACACACACACACACACACACACACACACACACACACACACACACACACACACACACACACACACACACACACCAGATTGAAGAGAAACAAAATGGATGTTCGGTCTAATTGTAGAAGCTGGGAATAAAGCAAGTTACCACAGCTTGAAGCTTTGTTTACAGTTATTATGGTCCATTCTTAAAAATGAATGAGGCAATAATGTGTTCATTTTAAAAAGCTTTAATAGAGCATGTAGACTGACTCTATGAGGAACAAACAAACACACTCTTTATCACTTTATAAATCACAATAATTAGATTTGCCCTGGGGAAGTTCTTAGTGCAGGCCACTGAGTTGTTGCTCACTGAATTTATTTGGTAATTTGAAGCCAGCTGTATGTTAAGACACAGACTATTGTGGCCTTAAAATAACCACCACATACTTCCCGCTTCACTTTCTATTTTTGGAAACGTTTAAACGCCAAAGTATTCTTCTTAAAACATCACAACAGAATGAAAACAGCAGTCTAACAGTTTTCAGTCTTGATTTAAAAAAAGCACACGAGACAAGACAGTTAGGACTTAATAATTCCATGCTCAGTGATTATGTCAAATTTGGTTTCAGGCTAAACGGGACTGAAATTTCTAAAGGTGTCAGAAGAGCCTTTTTACTGCAAAGATCTTAATCTCATGACCCAAATACGTTAACGTTTCTCTGGAGATTTGAATGTTAAACTAACTAAGCTGGAAGTGGTGTCACAAGGCAGCAGAGAGCAGTGAATTATATGGACCGAAAGAGGAAAGTTTTTGGGATAAAGCAGAGAGGATCACGGACACCCCGAGCGAAGAGGACGCCAATTTATAAACCAGAAAGCGAAGGAGAGAGTGTGACAACGCATTTCAGACTCTGATAAGAAGATTTCAGTCTGAAGACTAAATTAATGTTCATGGCTTTAACTACATCTGACACCATCAGGTGTTGTTTTTATTGCTGTTTTATCTCCAGAACCTCAGAATGACACAAAGCCTGTTTGTCCAACACTTTGGTTCAGAAGGTTTCCTCGTAATCATTACAAAACCATAAAAAACACATTTGTTTTCCTAAATGCTAAACTAAAAAGTGTACTTAATCTCTACAAAGCAAGTTTATTTAAAGTAACAACTAAATTTAAACCTATGCCCAACCTAAACATTATAGTTCTATTAAACATACAACCTAATGCAGATTCACCACGTAATGCTGAAGAAATGCTGCCTGTGTGCAGCGACAGAGGAGACTGTGGGGGAATTCACTCCGAGGGATGAAAAAAGTTGTTGGTAAAAGTGCTAAAAAAAAGTATGTTTCACTAAAGAGAAATATCATTTTAATCAGTTTTCTTTTATGTGGCCAGGAGGAAAATCTGCTCTGCTGTGCCAAGGCACGAAACAAAAACTCAATTTAATTTAGACCAAACCCTGACCACAGAGCTGGAGCAGAGGCTTTGTTTGGCCTGGTTTGGTTACATAGAGCCATTTTACAATAGAAGCCACACTAGGCTTTGTTTGGCGTTACAAAACCAGGATAGCATGATTTGTTACAAGGCTCCCTCTTACTGTAGAAGCCAAGCTAGCATCGTTTGGCCCCGTTTCAGAATCAAGGCCAACTTGGCTCCATTATACAACTGAAACCAGACTAAACCTCTTGGTCTCCAGTGTGGCTTGCTCACTGGGAGCCATGCTGGGCCTGTTTGGCCTCATTTGGCTCTTCAGTGGAAACCAGGATAGTCCTGTTTCACCTGAAGTGCTGATGAGCTGTGGGTAAACCACACTGGCCCTGTAACAAAAACCAGACCCTGCAGGGAGAAGCAGGTTGGCACCGTTTGCCTCTTCAGCTAGGCAGTCCAGCAGGCCTGCAAACAAGTGTGATGAAAAAGGTGACAGTTCAGAAGTGGTGGAGTGCTGACACCCCCACCCCTACTAAAAACTCTTCAGAGCCACACAAATCATGGAGGGAGCCATACTTTTCATTCATTGCATTTTGCGGAAAGATAAAGAGTCTGCAGCTATGGGACCGACATTACTCTCCTCCAAAAAACACAGTCCCATCATTCATCTCAATGAGGCCAAGCAGAAACCTCCAGCAAAAAAAAAAAAAAAAAAAAAAAAAAGCAAAGAGGTTGAACCTGTCTCAACTTTTGCCACAACATACTGCACTGAGGCTACAGCAGGCTTTTCCAAGCTACATGCAGGTGAATGTGCGCACAGTTTGTATGGTTTCCTTTATATCTGTACATATTTTGAGTTAATGTTTGCATAGTTTTTCCCGCTCATCATCCATTCAGCGTGCTTGACAATTACTGTAGGTCTGCACACTGTGTTGTTGAGCTGCTCCTTTGTAATCCTCTGTGACCTACAGAGACATTTACATATCACATTTATCACAATTCAAGCCTTGGACAATCAAATATGTGCAGTCACACATTTCTGGTAAATGACTTTGTAAAGTGAACAGTGTATTACAGTTAACCTGGTAATTGTTGGGGCAGACGATAAAGTAACTGTCACTGCAATAACTCTCAAATTGTCTGGATGGGAGGCAACCCGCCAACAAACATCCCCTTCTGAATACGATGCTGTTTTCAGTCTAAACTTGACCTTAAACCTTGCAAAAGAAACCAAGCTGGCCCTTTTTGGCCTTGTTTGACCCTGTTTGGTGTCAGTGTGTTTCTTTGCAGACTTGCTGCAGGTAACAGCGGCCATAAAGCTCAAGGAAGCAGGGTGTTTAATGGTGTAATAACATTATGTGTTGTTATGGCCATCAGAGGAGACATTAGCCTGCAGATGTTAGCTAGTCAAGAGTCAGCTTGGCCTGCCACCACAGAGGGTGCAGCCTGGGGACATAATAAAGGTAATCTGAGACATAATGAAGGCCGGCAGCCTCAGCAACACTAATAAAACACATTACCGCCTTTCAAAACACTCTTATCAACTCAGAGCCTGTTTCCTCTTTAATGGAACTTGTTTATTGCTCTTCTTCTTTTTACCTTCTCTCTCACTAGAAAACTCAGCTCTATGTCTGCTTTGTCTTCCTCTCAGTTCATCACTGTTTACTATTAGATCTTTGAGCATATTCAAGTATTTTCATCCAAACTGTATGAGAAGATGAACAGTAACAGCAGTTATTAGCAACATACCCAACAAAATAGTGTTTGAACAAATCTACTCAATCTAGTTGTCACTGGCCACAATTTGAAACAGTCAAATTAGAGAAGTGACATTGAAAATGATGAGAGCTTTGTTTTGAATGTCACATTTTTAGTGATCATTACTGTAGTGTCAGGTGGGAACTGGGTCAAACTGATCTCTCAACATAATTCAGCCTCTCAGGTAACACTTAACATCCACCACAGGTCAGGTCGCAGGCTGTAGTGAAACTGTAGCTACAGTTATGTGATATGTGACACAGATACAATGTAAAAGCTGCAGGTTGGTTTCACCTGAGCTCAGTGACATCATTAACCCCAACCACTGACACAAGACTCCTCTACAACATTAGATAACACGGGACCACACTCAACCTCCACAAAGTAATTGCCACACAGATAACCTGTGGTGGTCAGAGCCCTGAGGGTCTTGACTACTGAAGTGAACAGGAAAACCCAAAACTTCTCTCTAGAAATTCATTTTTTTCCTCACATGACATGAGGAAAAAATTTGTCAAAATTTTTCCTTGAACACTTCCTGTGCAATCCACCAGACAGGTTAAAAAAAAAGAATAACTCAACTCATATGAGTGTCACTCATATTTGCAGCAAATAAATGCATCAGTCACTGATTTGATGATTTGATTCTTGTACCACAAGCAGGTTGACATTTGTGGTTTTGAATCAAATGTCTCAACAACTACTGGATGGGTTGTCAACTGGGACATCTGGCCTCGCAGACACGACCACAAGTAAGAAACTTCCGTGTCATTTTATCTCAATTTTAAAGAACATTTTAATTTGTTGGCCTTTTGCCATTTGCACAATATAGCGAAGGTGAGACGTCTACTGAGCCAGCGAGATGCTGTAAAGCTTGTTCATACTTTTCTTTCTAGTCGTCTTGACAACTGCAACGCTCTATACCTGCTAAAAGCAGCCATTGCAAAACTACAGACCATTCATAATGCTGCTGCCAGGGTTTTAACAAAAACTAAAATGAGAGATCATATAACTCCTGTTTTACACAACCTACTCCGGCTCGATGTATCATTTAGAATTGATTTTAAAGTCTTTCTCTTAGTTTTTAAAAAGGCACTAAATGGCTTCGCCCCCTTTTATATCACAGACTCCCTATCATTTTATGATCCTCCACAAACCGTAAGATCCTCCACAGCTGCTCTTTTAACTGTTCCCAAGGTCGCCACAAAAACCTTTGGGGATGCTGCTTTTAGCCCTAAAAATATGGAACACTGCCTTTAAATATTAGACTTGCTGTGGACAGTTTTAAACTCAAAACATATTTTTAATTTAGCCTATAACTAGCAACTGTCTGTTTTAATCTTTTATGATTTAATCTTTCCAATTTATAAATACAGTAGTGACACTAATTTCCTCCCTTTCTCCTTGTGTATGGTTTTAAACTTGTGTTTTTTGTGTTCTTATTTTTGCTGCTGAATTTTCCCATTTGTTTGTTTGTGTGTTGTTATTTTTTTCCCCACACAGAAACAAATTCACTTCAAGCCATGTGAGAACATTCACTCATTGGTCAGATGTATCTGGGGCGGGAGCAACAACATAACACAGGAAGAAGGTAATCTGGCCAAATACCATGTTCATCGTTGTGCTATCCAGGTCGAACCTCAATTAATTCTCCGGCCAGCTGCTATCAACTGCTGATTTTGTTCATCTGCATCCCAGCATGCAAAGCCGACCTGGCTATGGGAGGCATTTAGCTCAAACTTGTAGAGTACGCGTAGTTGGGTCGGCTTGAGGTCAGATCACGTTTCCACAGCAAACCAACCACCCCAGAGTTTGTTTGGGGCCAGTATGAGACCACTTCCTCTAAAGGGTCTCAGTTAGTTTGGTTCACACCCGAGTACGACTGCTGCATTCAGATCTGCCCAAATGAATCACACTGAGGGCGAAAACCAAGCAGAGTCCGATTCAACTGGACTAAAAAGTGTCAATCTGAAAAAACTCCCTAAGATCAAATACCTGCAAAACTAATGACACGCCCATCGGCCTCAGCTGTGTATTAGCCAAGCCAATATTTGAATGCTTATACACCCAATCAGGGCTGCAAGTAAAAATGCTGTGTGAAAAATGCAGATCACAAGAGCTGGTTGTGTTCAACTAACAGCCAAAAACCCAAAAAATGTCTGTTGTTTTTCTTTGATAAATGACTTAACTATTAACCGATTACCTGTGTACCTGCACTCCAGCACACCACCATCGCCCACTAAAACCTCAATAATAAACACAGAGGTTCCTAATAAACTGCTCAGTAAGTGTATGTTTTCTGTGTTTTCTGCTACAGTAACAATATGCCTCCAGGGGACAGGGCAATCAGCTATCACAGTACACGTAACATGATATCATCAGATATCCTAATTTGGTAAATTTTCTTAACATTCAGTAGAAAAACAGCAAATCATCACATTTGAGAAGCTGGCACCAAAGACTGTTTGGCATTCTTGCTTGAAAAATGACTGAAATTATTTATTAATTATCAAAATAGTTGCAGATTTATTTTCTTTTGATTGACTAATAGATGAATTGACTAATTGTTGCAGCTCTACTTCAGTGTAAGTAACTTCATATCACAGTAGTAATATATATCATGATATAGTCAATTTTCTGGAAATTAATTTAAGATAATGTCCATTCTTTGTCAAATATAGTGAATCAAATATCTATAAATTCAAGGTTATTCATCACATTGATGCACAAATGTGTGACCATAAAAAAGCCCTGCTTGCCCACAATGGTCTCACACACCTGGAGATGTTAAAAGAGGTGGATGCCTAAAAGGGAAGCGTGAAGGACAACTTCTCCCCATCCACAGATCTGTATCAGCTGGCTTATCACACCCCTAACCCTAAAGGTGGATCAATAACATTTCAACCTATATCTTATTCCAACGCCTCAATCGATCAAAGTATTGTTGCTGTTCACTGAAAAACATGTTTCCTCATGTTTGGTGATTTTTAGGTTTTCACATCAGTTGAAGGATTTCAGGTTTGCTGAGAAAACTTTACTGGTTTACTGTTTAAACCCTGCTAGTTTCTGAGAGGTTCACATTTTGGAGATAAATAAGTTTCTGTATTTATATCTATTAAACATACACTGATCAAACACATACCAATCAGTTACTTATTTAATATCTATAACCTTCTGTTGAAATGCAATTCATTTATCAAAACATCCCTGACTGCACCAGGCAAGCATGAGTGACACTGTCACATATTGTCACTGTAACCATGGCAACAAAGGCACACATACAGGCACGCACGCACGCACACCTGCAGTATAAACTCATACCCCGGGGGCGCGCAGGACACGGGATACACCTGACAGCCCTGTGTCAATGACTCTCCCTCGTTCCGTCACGCGCGCGCGCACACACACACACACAGCAGCAGCCCAGGTATCAAAAAAACCGGTTGTTCAACTGTGTCAATTACCACCTCAGAGTCTCATATTAGGATACATGTTTCCTGAAAACAACATGTGCTTAAAATGACAATAACAACAAGGGAGTTTCGGGTTGAAGGGACATTTGAAACTTAGTTTTCAGGCGGAGTAAAGAGCTCAGATAGCAAACAACACTCAACACAGCCTCACAAACCGGAGAACTCAATGAAATGTTGTAGAAATCGTGGGCACAGAGGTTAGAAAGAAGGTGAACGTGATGTAATTAACACCTGAATGATGATTGACTTACCCGCTGGTGGATGAGCTCATCTCAGGAAACGTGACAAAGTAAAACGCGTCCGAAAAAACAATTAATCAAACACTCAAAAATAGGCCTACTTCCGGTGATTCAGGTGAAGTTTCGGTTTGTTATCTTCTGATAACCGCTGGGTCATTACGTTAATCTGCACAGGTGAGTTGTGTTCAATCTGCAGCAGGAAATAACTATGTAGCAACTGAAGAGCAACAGGTAACTTGAGCCTACCTGCTACAGGTAGTTTACAAGCCACGCCCCCTCTGAACCTGCCCCCGCACACACACACACACACACACACACACACACTCTTTCTCTCTCTCTCTCTCTCTCTCTCTCTCTCTCACACACACACACACACACACCTGCAGCTCCTCACCTGCATCACGCTATGGGCTACTTCTTCTTCTTTGAGGTTTATTGGCGGTTGACAAACCACGAATCGGTGCATTAGCGATACCAACTGGTACGGAGTGTGGATCAGAATGTTTAGTACTAATCAAATTAGTCCAACATACTGAAATAGGATTCGATAACACTAATTTATGTTTTGTATTTTTGTTTTTTTGAAGAATATCTTTTAGATCAAAGTTTACTTTTCTCTTTCTGAGCTTTTGAGTCAGATTCTTTCTGGCTCATATTTCTGACAGTGTAGCATTAACATGCTCTACTGTTTCTTCTTGTATTCACATCTGCCTGTATTATGTTTACCTGTTGTGAATGGTGTATTGTTTAGTCCAGTGTGTCCAAATCTAAGTCTTGATATTATTGTCTCATCTTCTCCCACTTTCCTTTGAACCTTTGAACCATCGTCCTTTCCTCTCTTCCTCTCATTGCTTTTGCCACCTTTCCTTCAATCTCTGCTTAATAATGCTCTCGAATTGCTGTCTTGCTGAAGCCAACTGCCAAATCAATGTGATTATTTTTGTGGCCTCCTTTGCAACCTTTTCTGCCATCTCATTTCCTTTGATACCAATATGTGCCGGTACCCATAAAAAGATTACTCTAAGACCCATCATTTGAATTCTGTATAATGTTTGTTGTACTTCTATCAAAATGTCTGGTCTGCTGTCTGAATGACTGTACTGTAAACTGGCCAGTGATGAGCTTGAATCTAAACAAATGATGCTCTCAATGGTCTTGTATCCTCTATCCACGGCACTGCTAACAAGCATTTCTCCTGTGTAAACTGATAATTCCTCACTGATCCTTTTCCCTACTTTGAGATGAAACTCTGGAACAATAAAAGCTGCTCCTATTTTATTAATTAAACTCTTTAATGCATCTGTGTAGATCTGGACGTAACTATGGTAACTATCAATATATGCCTGCATCACGCTACAGTGGCTTTGCTCTGCTCTGTTACCCATGTTTTTAAAAAAGATGCCTCCCATATGTCCTAGTTTACCTCCTAGTCAGAATAAAGAGGATACTCACGTCCTTAATAGACTTTTATTCCACTTACTTATTTATTTTGTTGATTCCAGTCACACAAACTGTTTAACTTCCACAGTGACACGTCAAGGCCTCGGAGAAGTGGTGCAGATTATGGAATGGGATGTGGCCCCACTGGCCTACTTTACATTGGTCATCAAACCATTAATACATAAAACTCCACCATCCATCTCAGGACTGTAAAGATGTTGACTGAGATTAATTTTTAAAACACACATCACACACACTCTTCCATGCACGGTCGTTGTTTACAGTCCGATTAGCAATTTGAGGCGGATATATGCATATGAATGCAGATAAATTTTTAAAAAACAAGCGAATCAAAAGCTAAATCATCGTCAGACGATAGCAGATGGGTTCTGAGATTGTATT